>CM053606.1:74159386-74174694 GCA_028646535.1 Procyon lotor | reverse complement strand
TGTTTCATTTCCCTCCCTCACCCTCCCATAACCTCCTGCCCTGCCTCTCAAATTCTTCATATCAGAGAGATCATATGATAATTGTCTTTCTCTGACTGACTAATTTCACTTAGCATAATACCCTCTAGTTCCATCCACGTCATTGCAAATGGCAAGATTTTGTTTCTCCTGATGGCTGCATAGTATTCCATTGTATATATATACCACATCTTCTTTATCCATTCATCTGTCGATGGACATCTAGGTTCTTTCCATAGTTTGGCTATTGTGGACATTGCTGCTATAAACATTCGGGTGCATGTGCTCCTTCATATTACTACATTTGTATCTTTAGGATAAATACCCAGCAGTGTGATTGCTGGGTCATAGGGTAGCTTTATTTTCAATTTTTTGAGGAACCTCCATACTGTTTTCCAGCGTGGCTGCACCAGCTTGCATTCCCACCAACAGTGTAGGAGGGATCCCCTTTCTCTGCATCCTCACCAACATCTGTCGTTTCCTGACTTGCTAATTTTAGTCATTCTGACTGGTGTGAGGTAGTATCTCACTGTGGTTTTGATTTGTGGTTCTCTGATGCCGAGTGATGTGGAGCACTTTTTCATGTGTCTGTTGGCCATTTGGATGTCCTGTTTGCAGAAACGTCTGTTCATATCTTCTGCCCATTTCTTGATTGTATTATTTGTTCTCTGGGTGTTCAGTTTGAGAAGTTCTTCATAGATTTTGGATACTATGTTTGGCGTCATTTTAAAGCAAATAATGGCAAACACAGAATAATAATAATAATAATAATGAATATATTTAGAGTCAAAGAGAACTGAACAGCTGTATGACCTCTGTACGACTTCTGGTATGTTACTTAGCTTCTCTGAATTTGTTTCCTTTGCCTATCATGAGAATTTTGCAAAAAATATGTATATAGACCACTTTCCTTGGTCTCATGGGTATGTAGGAATGAATGAGGTCAAATGACACATTATTCCACTGGCCCTTGCCCCCACCTGCTTGCTCCTTACATTCCTTCTTTATGGTGGCAGAGATGCCACCTCGCCCTCCATAGTCCCTGGCTCACTTGCATTTAGGCAAGGATATAGGACTTCTTCTGATCATTGGCCTGTAAGCAGAAATGACACATTTGTTATTACCACCTCGCCTCTCCTGACCAATACACCCATCTCTTTGCCTATAAACTTTCTGGAAGTAATAGTGGATTTCTCTCTTTCTTTCTTTTTTTTTTTTTTTAAGGTTTTATTTATTTGAGAAAGAGAGAGAGAGATAGCAAGAGCAGTGGAAAGGCAGAAAGAGAAGGGAAAGCAGGTTCCCCGCTGAGTAGGAAACCCGACCTGGGTCTTGATCCCAGGACCCTGGGATGAGGACTGGAGCCAAAGGCAGATGCTCAACCAACTGAGCCACCCAATCACCCCAGTAATAGTGGATAATAGCTCTCTTTCTGAGAGAGCTACTGAACACATTATCATGGGACATCCAACAGACCCCACAGCTACT
Source organism: Procyon lotor (assembly GCA_028646535.1). NCBI lineage: Eukaryota > Metazoa > Chordata > Mammalia > Carnivora > Procyonidae > Procyon > Procyon lotor. Next base: position 74,173,191 of record CM053606.1, on the reverse strand, counting down.
TCTTAAGCATCTGCTACATCCCACCAGAGGGCTGTAGTCTCTTGCTGTGCACTTCTTCCTCCATGTGCTAAAACGATTTGTTGTATTGTGCTAAATAGAGGCATCCCTCTTCTCCCCATTTTGCATTACCCTACTCAGAGGACTACTAATACTTTGCCTAGCTCTCATGGAAATGCTCTTTCGCGCACACACTCTTGCACTCTCACTTGACTCTCTCCCCTGACCCAGAAGAGGTCCATGGGCAAGACATCAATCTAAGGGACACAAGAGTCTCCGGAGGAGTGAGTAGACTGAGAATCTCTCCCCTCTCCTCTTTTCTGATGACCACACCTTGATACTGGGTTCAGCACATACCATCTGGCTCTTTCTTCCCTTAGGATAAATTGTGTTCCAAGAGGAGCTTCAGCACCTTCATGAAAATAGATTTCGTGGAATCTGTTCAGATACACCTGAACTGCGTACGTGGACACACGTAGCCGCAAGCTGAGCTATGCGCCCATGCACAGAGAACGTCGTGTCTGTGATAGCCACTGGGGCCCTGGGAGCCAGACGGGCGAGGACCAGCTGTGTTGCAATGGGGCAGGCGGTCACAGCTACCGGCTTGAGCGATACATTTCTCTTTCTTGTTTCTAAGATTTAGAAGTTTATTTTCCTCCTCCTCACTTTCCTTACTTTTCATGCTTTTGTTCATTATTGTCAGAGAGTTTGATCCATTTTAGTTTTATGCAGAAAGGCGTAGCCGTCCCTGGCTGCTGGGTTGGATTTATTTTTATATTCGATAGGAATTAAGTCGAAGATGGTCTCAGAATGCCTCACATCCGGACCAAGTCACCCGCTTAAGATTTTAAAGTTCATTCTTTCAAAATGTTGATAAACACAAATGTGAAGGAATTTTCTTTCAGTTTTCATTAGATCTGAATCTTCAGATTTTTTTGGATTCCATGAATCAGGGGAACTTCCCAAGAAAAATGAAAGCTTTTGAGGCTACAGGGATTTTAAAAGGGTTTTGGTCTTTCTTTCTAGTTACTCCCCAGGGAATATGATGTATGGAAGCTTCATTTAGCTGATTTATCACTATTAAGGTGAATTGTTTCATTTCCTTTAGAAAATCCAAAAGGGAATTTTTTCCTGCCACTTTTAAGTGATAAATATCTAAAAACAATATGCCCCAGTATAATAAGGATTTGGGTGTTACTTTTTCCTCTGTTAAGAGAATAAACAATTCCATTCACAAACTGCCATTAAACTATTAATATCAGTGGAATTTGAAACTGAATAATAATAAGAATTGATATCATGTTACTTTTCCTGACATTTTTCTGGGCTGCTTTGTTGATTGGAAGTTTCATTCCAAAATGAAAACCTAAAGAATAAACTTTTTTAATTTTTTTAATTTAAAAAAATTTTTTAAGATTTTTATTTATTTACTTGAGAGAGAGAGAGCATGAGAGAGAGCATGAGAAGGGAGAGGGTCAGAGGGAGAAGCAGACTCCCCGCTGAGCAGGAGCCCAATGTAGGACTTGATCTGGGGACTCTAGGATCATAACCTGAGCTGAAGGCAGTTGCTTAACTGATCCACCCAGGGACCCCAAGAATAAACTTTTTTTTAAAGAATAAACTTTTTTAAAGAGAAGAAAATTTATTGAACCGAAATACCTTATACGTAAAAAAAAGAAGCCGGAGCCCAGAGAGTTTACATTACTTACCCCCAAGACACAAAGCTAGTTCCCGAAAGCCCAGATTTCCTAGTTTCTGTTCAGTAGTGTAAAAATAGCTGTTTACAATAGGCATGGGTTTATGTTGTAAACATTTATAGTTAGGAGAAACATAGCAGGAAATTTGCAAACATTGCACGCATGCTGTGAATATGTACCAAGCCGAGGCCACCTTTTTTTGTCACATTGTTGTTAGGGTTGCAATGATCCCCTCCCCCTGCTAAAGATGAGTTAAGAAAGGGAAAGAGTCGTGAAAGTTCCTAGGTAAGAGCAGTGTCAGAACCTGCATTTAGGAGAGAAGTGCGGGGAGGCTGTCCAAACACGAAGAAGCTGTCCTACTTTTAGAGACTCCCAAAGGCCCCATGCTGTTGACTTTATGGACTCAGCGCTTCACACCACCAGAGGAAGACCATTCATAATTCTTTCCAACTTCATGGCAAGAAGTTGCACTTTTTTTTTTTTTAAAGATTTTATTTCTTTGACAGAGAGAAGCACAGGGAGAGAGGGAACACAAGCAGAGGGAATGGTAGCGGGAGAAGCAGGCTTCCCTCCCAGCAGGGAGCCCGATGCGGGGCTCGATCTCAGGACCCTGGGATCATGACCTGAGCTGAAGGCAGACACTTAACGACTGAGCCACCCAGGCACCCCAACAAGTTGCCCTTTTTACAGCAGCAGAAGAATTGGGCTCCTTGCCAAATATGGATGTTCAATTGAAACCTGGAATCATCCTAGACTAAGGTAAGGAACAAGCTTTAATGAGAAAAAGGGAATGTTATAATTACCCTAGGAAATGTGATGACATTTATTTGAGGACAGTGTGCTGCAGGGGATAGAGAATCATAAATTTTCCCCTTCCTATTGCCATCCCTAACTACATTGGGCATTTCCTGAGCCTCCAATAAACACTCTTATTTATGGAATGCTGTGTCAGATGCCTCTTGGGCCCCATTTCAGATCCTGTAGCCTCACCTCCCATTCCAGCCACCGCTCAGCCACCTGTCCAAGGTTGGCTTCAGCCAGTTTAGTGTAGGAGCAAACTTTCTCCCTGTGTGCCTCTCACTACCTGCCTTGCCTGGAGCATCTCTGCCTCCCCCGAGTATTGAATGCCTAGGGAAACCTGCTCAACACTTGTATCAGTCAGAGTTCAATCAGAGAACCATCAGGAGGTTTTGTAGATATTTCCATTTGTTACAAGGGTTCGACCCTTTACAACAGTTTGACCTCATGGGTGCTGATTAGGCTGTCACCAACCATCAGGCTGTTGTTCTCCTGTCAGGGGTGATATGCATATATGGTACATATGGTACACTTATAATGTATTTATACATTATTTATTACATCATTTATAATGTATTCAAAGCAACTTTTCATTGAATTATGGTTGCCTGGGAATAGCCTTACAGTTTTGTGTATCAGATATGAATTTGGTGTTTGGGCATAGGCATGGCCACCGCTGAGAATTTCCTAGGTGATGAAGAAGGAAGAGAAAAGGAGAAGTGTGCAGAGGAAGATGAGGAGGAAGTTGAGGAGGAGGAGAGGTGACGAGGAGAAATTTTACATTTATTGTGCTCTTTCTAGGTGTCAGGAACTATGCTTAAAATGTAATACTTATTATTTTGTAATGTTCTCTATAAGGCATGCACGCAATTATATCCAGTTTGTAGATAAGTAGGCAGAGCTTAGAGAGCTAAAGAAACCTGCTTAAGGTGACACGCTAATAATGGCAGAATAGACTCAAACACAAGTAGCCGGATTCTAAAACCTATTCTCTTAAACATTGATCTTTTCAATATTGAAAGTTAAAAAATTAAGTAAAAATGTAGATTGATTTAGCAAACACCTATATGCCAGCCCCCTAAAATGAACATGCATTACTTGATCGCTTTGGGAAAATCTTAGACCACTCTTGCCTCAAACATGTTTGTGTATCCCCTTGCCTTTGTCCTCCCTTTCTGGGTCTCCAGTTGCATGTATGTTAGACCGTCTAATATTATACCACAATTCCTTATGCTTTGTTCATTTTCTAAAATCATTTTTGTCTGTCTTCCTTGGCTTAGGTAATTTGTATTAACTTATTCTTGCACAAAATTCTGTCATGTTCAGTTGCATCCTGACAGCAAATGAATGTCTCCTCAGAAAGTTTCCTCACACCACACTCTTCAGCAGCCACTCCCGATTCTCTTGGTTGGAATTTGAGATTAAATCTATTTGTCATTTCAGACACTTGTGTGATAATCGTGACTAGAGCTCAGAACATTTCCTAGACTCTGACATCAATAGATACTGAAAACTTCTCAACTTATGTGATATCAGAGACATCTTATTGTTTATTTGCATATGCCCAATCTTGTTGAAAGAATGTAAGCTATTAGTAGAGTGGTAGTAAAAGCTCCCATTTGTCGAAATTATGGATCAGGCACTACACAAGCTTCTTTACTTATTTTAAAATTTATATAATCCTTTTAATAATCTTGTTTTAGAATCATTACAACACTTTTTACAGATGAGAAATTTTTTAATAGATTTCAACTAACTTTTTTAAGACCACCCAGACCTCAAATTTTAATTTCAATCCATTTTAATGATTGTGATGTTCTAGCTTCTAAAAATTTAGGACACATGGTAGTGATTTTCCAAACCATTTCTTCAGGGCTTACACACTCATCTTCCAGCTGCCAGGACAATCAGCTACTGGTTGCTCGTAGTTGCCTCTTTCTCTGGTACTGTCTTGCTCAGGGTTCTTCCCCTCAAGGAGTGGCCAAGGGCCAGTGACAACCCCTTTGCCTTAATTCACTACATTTCTGGAGGGTTATCTCAGCTCCACAGCTCCTCATAAGATTGGCTGAGGCCTCAGTTCAACCGCATTCCTGGTCAGTTTTTCCTTCTGCTAAGTCATGACTCTTCTCTGCTTTGTAAATGCATCTCCTGCGAACACTCCCCAAAAGACTCTCTACAGTGTTTGTTATGGACTGAATGTTTGTGTACCTCCAAATTTCATAGGTCTAACCCCCAATATGATGCTATCTGGAGATGGAACCTTTGGGAGGTAATTAGATTTAGATTCAGTCATGAAGGATGGGACCCTCATGATGGGATTAGTGCCTTTATAAATGAGAAACCAGAGAGCCCTGCGTTCTCTCTTTCACTCTCTTTCCCCATGGGAGGATGTAGTGGGAAGGCAACCATCTGAAAGCCAGGGAGAAAGCTCCCACCAGAACCCAATTATGCTATCACCCTGGTCTCACACTTCCAGCCTCCAGAACCGTGAGAAAATTAATTTATGTTGTTTAAGTCACTGAGTCTATGGTATTTTGGTATGGCAGCCCAAGATGACTAATACAGGGTCTGTTTCCAGACAGCGCTATCTAGGATATACCCACTTGGTATTTTAAGTCTTGCTTATCTAAATAGAATAAACTATTAAAAATAGTAACAAAAATAATTATACCTTATACAAAATAAAATAGCAATTTGAAGGAACAATAAATGTCTTTCTTAGCCATTTTATAATTACATGGGTTAACGTTCTTGTCCCACACCCTGCCTTCTTGCTCTTTTTTAAAAAAAATTTACCCTTTTATTAAAACAAAAAACTCTTATGATGTCATATTTTATATGTACAAAATAAATTATGCAACATGTATTTCAACTAGAAAGCAAAATAATAAACAGCTGGTAATCCATTACTGGCTCTTAGACTTTTAATATTTATTTTAATATTTATTTTATCATGGAAGGTACTTGTTTTTCCCTTCTTGATCTTGTTGACCTCTTTCTTATCTAGATAGAGTTAACCATGATCTTGAGGCTTATGTTTACTTGTAGTCTCTCTATGGTTTCATCACTATATACGTATGTGTAAATATATATATGTTTTTAAAATTTATATATAAATGTATATTTATATTTATATATATTTATTAATATATTTCTAATATATTAATATTTAAATTATATATTAATAATTATATTAAATTATAATATAATATATAAATATATATTATATTATTTGATATATTTTAATATATTTAAAATATATTTTATATATTTTAATACATATATTTAAAATATATATTTAATATATTCTAATATATTAAATATATATTAATCTATTTTAATATATTATTTATATATTTTAATATATTTAATATATTTAATATATTTTAATATATTTAATATAAAATAATATACTTTATATATTTTAATGTATATTTTTATATATAATATATTCAATTATATATATTTTAATATATTTAATGTATATTTAATAAATATATAATATATTATTTTATATATTTTAATTTAATATATTATTTTATATATAATTTTATATATTTATATATTTTAATATATTTTATATATTTAAATATATTATAATTTATTATATATTATATATAATAATATATTATAATATACTATATTATTATATTATAATATATTTATAATATATAATATATTTATAATATACATTATAAATATTTATAAAATATGTTTAGATATATATTATATATATATTTGTTTTTAAAATTCATAGAAGTGGCATATCATACTGTACAAATCATTATCATCACATCCTCAGTAGAATATAGCTCCATGAGAGCAAGGACATTCATCTGTTTTGCTCACTGATATATCACAAGTGGACACAACAGGGTCTGGCACAAGGTAGAAGCCAGTATTTATTGACTGAATAAACAAACATCTGACTCTTCTTCTTTTCAATTTTTATTTTAATTTTTTAAATTTTATTTTATTAAAATAATAAAATAATAATTTTATCTTTTCAGTGTTCCAAGATTCATAGATTATCCACTCTTCTGAATCATTTCTTTCTCTTCCTATCTGAAGTTTGATAGTTTAGTTTAGTTGTTGAATGGATTGGGTGCTGCTTGTCATATGCCGAGTTTAGTAGCTTACTGTCCTACCTCATATAGATGTTTCAGTGGCTGGTGTGTGACGTAAGCTGTTGTAAAGAAACCCATTTCAATAAGTGTGATTTTCTTCCTGCTTATCTCTCCTGTTTCATTATAATTAGCCCGAGCCAGAAATAATTCTTTAGTACAATGAATTTTTGCCCTAGTCACTGAAGTTCTCAGGATAAGACAAAAATATGGATTTCCTTCCGTCTGCTGCTAAATCTCAGATTCTCCTTTGCAAGAAGGCTTTTTTAACCCAACAGCTCAGTGGTTCAATGTGACCAAATTTTATACTTAAAAGGGTCTTATAATATATATGCTGTATTTTGATGTGCCATCATTGGCATACTTTTTGCATCTTTTATGTAATTTACACTGCATAATTTCCTTGAGTCCCATTTTTACTTACACAGAGATCTCCTTCAGAGATTTTTTTTTCTTTTGGCTTATATGTATTTCCTATGTTTACTTTTCTTTATTTGTTTATTATACATTTAGCTTTTTTTCCCTTTTACTGGCATGAAGCCTTTCCTGGAAGTTCTGTATGATAAGATTTTCCACGACTGTAATGTTACCAAGATTGGCTAAGGCATTTAACTCTAAAGACATTTGGATACCATGGAAAGCTGTTAACTGAGAGAACTGTGCAGTGCAAGAGAAAGGCTGTTTTATGATTATAGCAAGGTTTTGGGGTTTTTTGTTGTTGTATTTTTGTTTTTTTAACTTAAATAAGGGAAAGAATCTCTGGTGTTTTTGTAGTGTTGTCATGGACTTCTATTCACTGGTAAGGTATTTTGGTACACTGTGCTTTGCAAAACTGGAAATTCCCTGAGGAATCTCCAGAAAAGCTAAATGCCATCTAAAGGGGGGAAAAAAAAACTAAAACCAGGGAGCACAGTACATTGGAAAAGAATGTAGCAGAGTAGAACTGTGCCATTTTCTAAAGATTCACATGAGTTTGAAATATATAACAATGTTAGTTCTTGGACATAAACATACATATTTTTCATTCTTAGTGTTGCTTTTTCTTAATCTATAATCAATGAGCAAATATCCGTTGAATACTCATATTCACTTAACTCTGCTTGAGACACTGTGGGGTATTATGCTGAAGAATAGTCAATATAGGCCCTGCCCTTCAAGAGCCTACAACTGAGTAGGAGGGATAAAGTCAATACTCTGAAGCCATAAGGCAAAGCAAAAGGGTACTTAATTACTGTAAGTGCTAAATTATGAGGTACTGACTATTAGTACCATCAGATTGAGTGGGAAGAGATATGTGGGAGCAAGGGGCAGGCTCAGTACATTCCAGTAATATTCTCTTTCCCATCTGAGTGGTGATCACCTGGGTATTCTCTTCACAGCCCCTTGTTAAACTGTACCCCTAAGTTTTATTTACTTTTGCTTGTCGTTCCCAATAAAAATGATAAAGGAGAGAAGGGGAAGGAGATGAATAGAGCCTGGAATCACGGGGCAAAAATTTGTGAAGGAAACAGGACTTAGGGTGGGCTTAAGAACGGGCCCACAGGAGAGAGCGGATCATACGGATCCAAATGTAGCATGGTCGTGGGTGGGTGGGGTGCAAGTACGTGGCAGGGCGGGAGGTTGCCCACTCAGAGGACCTGGAGTCTGGGGTGGGGAGTGGTTGAGTGTCTCTGGGTGGGGAGTGTGGTGGCTAAAATCAAGCTGTGCGGTGTGAGAGTCAGGGGGTAGAGGATTAGAGAAGAGGACTATGAGATGGAGGCAGAGGAGTTAGCCTCTGGTGCAGTAGGACGTCCATACATCGTGGGTTTTATATTAAGTGACAGACGGGTAACAGAAGAATTTAAGAAACACCTAGTATGGCTGTGCCCTGCCTTTTGAATGAAAATGGGATGGAAGCTGGAGTGAGGAAGGGAGGCAGAAGTTGAATCACATCAGTGGTGAGGGCCACGGGTCAGTCTCACTGGAGAGACAGAAGCAGAAGACACGGCGGGGGAGGCATGGCCACGACTGGGCAGCTGACAGGATGAGGGGACAGGCAGGGTAAGTTAACCTCATATTTTGCAAAGCCAGGAAAATGACGGTGCCAATAACAGAGTAGTTGGTAGAAGTAGTTGGTTAAGAAGGGAAGGTAATTTTAGGCTTTCACTGAACATAGAATTTGAGGTGAGAATGACAGCTAGGCAGTAGCAATCTGGGGACAGATCAGAAGCATCTAGAGAAATTTTGGTAAGCGTTTTCTGGTATCAGGTACCACAACAACTAGAAATGAATCCACATCTTGTGTTATATCATCTATCCCAAAGCACCTAAGCAATGCTTCTCTCGTATTGAAAGCTAATTTCCCCTCCTTGAATATGATAGCCACGTCTACCAGTATTTCCATCCTTTTCCATTTCTGACATTTCTATGACTAGTCCAAAAGCAAGACTTATGGAAAAAGGTAGATATTCCTGCTGATGGTGATTTCTATCAAAGATGAGCTGTCGTTACCACCTTCTGAATTTTTTGATTATGTGTCTTTTGAATAAATTCAGAGAATTATACTATAGAAGTGCAAATCTACAAAACTCCAAAGGGCAGATAGAAACAGAGGCAGATTTTGATTCAATTAAAAAAAAAGGCACTTTCTAAAAATGTGAACTAACCATAAATGGAAAAAGCTAATTATATTCCCTCTTCTGGAAATATTTTAGCAAAAGCCTGACTCTCTGCAGAGATTCTATATATAGGATTCTTACTTTGAGTAGATGATTGGACTGAAAGACCTCTACAACACTTCTTATACTTATTCCCTTCCTCTCATATATTGAGGGTGAGTGAGAAAAGCTTCAAATAATACCAATGAATTTGTTCATTTATTCATCTAAGCAGTTTCTGTACTCTATGTATGAGCCAGGCACTAGGTTAGGCCCTAGGGATGCAACAGTGAAACAGAAACTGATCAGGGCTTCAGCGAGTCATCTATTAAGGGATATGGCAAACAGAATATCAAATGTTACCATAGAAGTAATAATTGGAACTCTGGGAGTATAAAGTTTCTTCTTGCTGGGTCAAAGAAGACTTTAGGAGTAAATAACTAATATAATCAGAAACATCGAATATTATACTGAACCAGATTGTTGAAGATGGGAAAATCTTAAGTTAATTCCATGAGTATACTTGTCCAGTATGCACTACCTGGACACAAAAATTCTGTAGTTAAGTCTGTCGTCAGAAATCAAAGCCTACTAGATCTTTTAATAGGACAACGTAAACTGCAGTCTCAGACATGTGTTTTGGGTCCACAGAAAACCTAAATCCAACTGAGACTGAAATATTTAAAAATCTAGATAAAATCCTTATATTTTAAGGATTAGTGGGGTGATATTGTGAAGTATTAATTGTTTTTCCTCCGTATTACCTTTACCCTGCATCTCCCCTATCCAGGCTGCTAGACTAGATTGTTCCACTGCCCCCAAAGAGAGGAGCAAGGAAGAAGGGAAGGGGAGGGAGTTGTGGTACAACCAGAAAATAAGGACATCAAATTCTTGGCAGGCTAATTAGCAGAGGTGGTTGTATAAATGGAGAAGAGGAGTTACAGCCTGAGATCGTCCTCCTGAGGGGATTTTTGCAACAGAAACTAAGTTGCTACAGGAAAATAAAATTATTTTCTTAAAATTTCAGATTTGTGATCTGAGAACTTCACACTTAGCACTCAATATGTATGAGAAATTTGAGGGTTAATGCCCCTAAATAATAATTTAAGTGAAAATTACAACAACCAATAAATTGCAGGTTTATTTTATTATAAAGTTCTGTATTTCATATAGGCCCTCACCCACTCCTTAAAAGAGGTAGGAGGATTCAAAACTACTTCAGTTCTTGTGGAAAATGAAAATTTGAAATGCTGTGAAAAAGATGGGATAAATGGGGCACCTGGGTGGCTCAGTCGTTAAGTGTCTGCCTTCGGCTCGGGTCATGACCCCTGGGTCCTGGGATCGAGCCCCACATCGAGCCCCACATCGAGCCCCACATCGGGCTCCCTGCTCGGCAGGAAGCCTGCTTCTCCCGCTGCCATTCCCTCTGCTTGTGTTCCCTCTCTCGCTGTGTTTCTCTATCAAATAAATAAAATCTTTAAAAAAAAAAGATGGGATAAAGTCAATTAAGAGTTTTATTTCCATCCTTTAGAGAAATAAATTCATGCAGAAAAATACAAAATGAGGGAAATCAGTCCATGGAGGGAAGGAACTAATAGATTTTGATCACCCACTATGTGCCAAGCATCTTAATAGGAACACAACATATAATCACCCTAACCCTCTCAACAACCCTGTAAAATAGATTAAATTATCCTCTTGTTTCCGATGAGCAAAAAAAGACTGAGATTCAGTGGTAGAGCCAAGATTTAAATTCAGGCGTATCTGATGACAGAGCCAGATTTTCTTGTAAATGAAGATGAAAGATCCAAAGAATAATAGACATCTTGAGATCAAAGTTACCGGATTACCAATGCCAAAAAGTTATTCACAATACAATAATAATAAGAGCAGCTGTCAGAAAGAGACATGAAGCAAAGAACATGAAAGATAGGGGAGAAAAGAGAAAAAGCCAGCTGGTACTTATTGATATCTACTATGTGTCAGAAACTGATCTAGAGCCATAATATTCATCTAACCCTCACAGCAGGAAGGATCTCATTGACCAGTTGTTCTGTGCAGATCATTCTGGAGTAACAGCTTTAGAAAATATGTATATGCAAAGTATTAAAAGGAAAGTGCTCCGCTTTGGCATATCTATTCTGAGTGCTAACAGCTAAGACTAACTGAATGCTTTTGATGTGTTGGGTACTATCTTGAATACTTACATGTATGGATTCATTTAAATGAATCACAAAAATCCAGTGAGGAGGATATAATTATTATGCACAGTGAATGACTGAGAACCTAGGGCTCAGAGAGTTTTATCATTTGCTCAAAGTCACACAGCTAGGAAGTGGTGGAGTCAGGATGTGACTGCAAACAACTGGTTTCAGAGTCGTAGGAGCATTACTGATGCCCACGACCCTCTTACTCATTCATCCAAGTATACTGTATCTACTGTATTCATTGCCCCTCTTACTCATTCATCCAAGTATACTGTGTCTACTGTATTCATTGCCCCTCTTACTCATTCATCCAAGTATACTGTGTCTACTGTATTCATTGCTCTGAGGCAGAGAGAAAAGCACAAGATGTAGTCTCTACCCTAGCTTATAAATTAAACTATCTGGTTTAGTCTACCTTTGAAGAGTGTGTGTGTGTGCGTGTGCATGTGCGTGTGCGTGTGCGTGTGTGTGTGTGTGTGTGTGTGAATTATTCTGATGCCCCAAAGTTCTAGTTCTATTACTTGTGATTGCCTAAGGCCATCTTAGTGGTATTCATGAAATAAGACCAGTGAAGTTCCCAGCACAAGACTGCATAGATCAGTTCTAGCAACAGAGATCCACTAAATTTATTTTGGACCTATTCAATATGGTCTTATAAAAAGAATCATGTCAATGACAATAAATAGTTAAATTTATTTACCTATACTCAACCAAACATATTAGCAAAAAAAAGCACTTGAAAATTAATAAATATCTTCCAAATATCATAAAATAATATTAAGTAAAATAATTGACATGTAGCCAGATTCACCAGTCTAGCTGTTCTTAATTATAATAATATTCAGGGACTTTGTGCACATATTTTCTAATCCATTTAAAAATGGATTTTTAAGATTCACTGAGAACTGGAGATTATCCAGATGACGAAAAACAGTAGGATAGCTTCCTAAAAAAGAAAGAAACACCTTTAGTAACTACTTTATTTATATGGATGATACTGTATTTGGGATATGTTACTTGAAACAACAACAAATATAAGCAACTAACAGGGAGTGAAAACAATGTAAAAAGTAGATCTTTTATTTTTTTTAAAGATTATTTACTTATTTTTTTATTTTCAGGAGACAGAGAGGAGCAGAGGGAGAAGGAGAAGCAGGACTGCCCCCACCCTGAGGAGGGAACCAGGCTTGCTTGGTGCAGGACTCTATCCCAGGACTCTGGGATCATGACCTGAGCTGAAGGCAGACCCCTAACAGACTGAGCCACCCAGGTGCCCCAGAAAGTAAATCTTTTTTTTTTTTTTTAAAGTAAATCTTTTAAAGCACAGCTCTAATGATGGTCTAATGGCTTCAGTATTTCCCACAAATTAGAGAAATTCTTTTCTGTTAGTGAGTGAAGAAATAAACTAAAGGCTTGAGCAGAAAAAAATGAAGCCACTAGACAATTGCTGAAGAAAAAAGAGAAATACAGCTAACCTTAGTTCCAACAGGGAATAGTTTGGTAAGCAGTATGGAGTGCCCAGCAAATTTTGAAAAAAATAAAATTACAGAGGGATAATTGTATGTTGGGGAAACTTTTTTCTTTAGAATTTAGCTGACTAAATAGAATAGCAGCAGAAGTATTTTTTAAGGTTTCCAGCGTTGGGGCTTTCTCAGATAGGGTGGGTCCCTGGCAAAGAGGCAAAAGAGTTGCATAAGTTATTAAAATAAGCTAAAAGTCATTAAGGATAAAATCTAGGCAGAGTATGAAAGGTCAAGAGGTAATAGAATACAATGCAGGGAGTCTTAACGCAATTTCTTAATTGTCTTAACACAAATTCTCTTCCCTTTCATCCTTCCCAGAGTTAAAACATAGAGGTCATGGAAGTTCCCTCTTGTACAAAAAAACCCACCAATGACTTTTGATATCAAACAAATTCCTACCACAAATTACTATAGTTTGTGAAGGATGCTAAGTGAACTTACCAAAATGAGAATTGATTTATATAAAATTCAATGAAAAAACTTTGGTATAGCAGTAGAGGGTCCAGTAAAATTGAAGAAATCATCTGACCAAGGTCTCCATACAAAAATACCTAACTGAGAAAAATGAAACTATACTTATGAAAGGAAGTAAAGAATTTCTTTAACTATCAAGAAAAATGTCTCCATCCAGATTGGCAAAGAAGAAGTCAAACTCTCACTCTTTGCAGATGATATGATACTGTATGTGGAAAATCCAAAAGACTCCACTCCAAAACTGCTAGAACTCATCCAGGAATTCAGTCAAGTATCAGGATATAAAATTAATACACAGAAATCAGTTGCATTTCTATATACCAACAGTAAAACAGAAGAAAGAGAAATT
>CM053606.1:74138262-74153521 GCA_028646535.1 Procyon lotor | reverse complement strand
TCCCTAGTTTCTGATCTTCTGACAGATGCAAAGGATTCAGTGGAGGGTTCCAAGGTCCTAGGGGACAGTGGAGCCACTAGATTGAGCAAGCCTGTTCACAGTTGGGCCATCTGACTAGGAACACCCATGAGGACTACAGCCTGAGCAAGGAATAAACCTTTATTGTGTGAGGTCCCTAAAGCTTGGGGGTTGTTTGTTATTGCCGTTATCCCACAGAAAATCATGCCCCCCTCTCCTCCGAAGACCCTATCATTTGGACAAAGTTAAGTGTGAGTAAAGTACCTCTCTTCAGACCCAGGCTAGGATTGGTTTATTGATCTAAATAAGAAAGAGAAAATTTCTTTCATCATAAAGTTCAGATTTAGGTTGGGAAGACAGCTAATAAATATTTAACAAAAATTTGAAGTGTAATTTTAGGCCATGCTAGTGCTGTGAAGCAGGATGAATTTGGAGAAGGGAATGGAGAATGAAGGGAGAGGGGTCCATTTTGTAATATAACCAGGGAAGGCTTTTTGAGGATGTTGTACTGAGCTGGATGGGGTGGGGGATATGCCCCATGAAGATGAGGATACTAGAAGGGCGAACGGGAAGTTGAGGACCTTAGGTGGGAAGTAGTGTGGCTGCTTATAGCAGGGATAGCAACAACACGAGGAAGACAAAGGAGGCGAGTATGGCAGGAGTAGAGTGAATGAGTGGAAGAGAGGCAAGATGGAGTTCAGGGAGGTGGGAGGAGCCTTTGATCATGGAGATTTCCTGGGAGATTCCCTTGTGGAAATAAGGAGTCACTGGGGGATTGTGAGCAGCTGAGAGACATTTTGAAATGATCACTCTGGATGATGTATTGAGAACAGTGTGTGCCTTGGGTGTGGGCAGACTGCCGCCGGGCTCCAGTGCCTGGGACCCAGTGTGGGCTTTACCTCCAGTTCCTTCTGAGCAACGAGAGCCAAAGCTGGATGCATCAGCAGCACGTGTGGGATGCTTCAGTGCCTCCCTCATCTCCTGGCCTCACTTCGGATGCCATCTCACTTCCCTAATTTTCTTGACATCTCATCCAATTATTTGCAAAAGTTTCTTTTGAAAATATTTTATTAAGCATTTTTTGATATTATGTGGAAGGAAGATCCCAGTGTCTAGTTAACGAAACAGCCAGAACCCAGATTGTATCTATTTTTCAGTGAAATTAGAAGCAAAGTCTTCAGTCGGGGATGAGAGTTGGGAGTGTGGTTGGGAGGGAGGAGACTGCTTATTTTAGAGAGCGGAGAGTAAATTCACTAGAGAAATGTAGGGTTTTTGTTTTGTTTGTTTTTTGTTTTTATAAATAGGGCCAGAAGGGATTATGCCGGGATCAGTCATTGTGTTGAGGATTGTGGCAAGGGAAGGATTAAAAGATATAGTCCTTCCACAAGAAATGTACGCTAGTTGGAGAAACACTAAGTAACAGTAAATAATTCAAAGGCTGTGTTTCATTCTTTCAACCATTTATTTACTCAACAATTTACTGATGATTGGAGTAGACGGCTAAAACACAGCCCCTGCTTGGAGTCTAATGGGGTGAGGAAAAAAAATGAGCTCTTTGATAGAGGTCTACACACTAAGGAGGCAACGTATGGGTTTGTCAGAGGGAGTGTGTAGTCAAGAGCTGTTGACAGAGGAGTTGAGGCTTGAAGGACAAGGAGGAGTCCCCAGGTTAGGGACTGGAATGGGCAGGTAGGCGCACACAGAGTAACAAAAGACACAACGAAGAACGAGAACATCATGTAACTCAGAGATGACACCATTATTGGAGTTCGGTATGGTCAGGGAAGGCTCCGGTGGGAAGTGTGACTTGAACTTGGAAGGATCTGGGAGGAGGATCCAAAGGGGAGGAGTCCTTGGCTGGGAAGAGCATTTGTGACAGAGGTGGGAATATCGAAGGCGTGTGTTGAGGTGGTCAGGAGACATGCCCAGTGTGCGGAGCCACCACCGGAAGTGCCGTGTGTGTTACAGACCACCTTCTCCTTCCGCAGAGTCGCAGGTGTCGCAGTGGGGGAAAGGCTGGCTGGGCTAGCGGGCTTGGATTGCCGAGGCTCTCCAGGCTCTACCTCTGGTGTTCAGTTGTCTTTGCACGAATATGAAAGGGGGCATTTTCTCTTTGTCTGTTTCAGTCTCATCAAGCTGTAGCCCATTGTTTTTTATTTTTTCTTTTATTATGTTATGTTCATCACTATACAGACCCTCATTAGTTTTTGATGCAGTGTTCCATGATTCATTGTTTGTGTCTAACACCCAGCGCTCCGTGTCATCTGTGCCCATCTTTGAACCCATTGCAATTTCCTCAGGTATTTGAGATCATCTAGGGATGGATGAATATCCCTCAGGAGGGAAGCTAGGTGGCACCACATTACTGCCCAGCCACTGATCTTTCAGAGGCCAGGGCACGCCGAGTTTGGAATACATTTTGATGGATGCAAAACTCTTTAGTGGAGCTTTGAGATAGATGGCCTGGAAGCCTTCTAGAGGAAGAAAATCTCTTTTTTTGTGGTTTTTTATGTAATGAATCACTGTTATTTGGCTGAGAATTAGCTATCTGATCTGCCTGAATGCTCCTGTGCAGGACATAATTCTATTTGTAGATGGAGATTGCTCTGTATTTGGCTCTTTGAGCAATTCTTTAATATATTCTGGAAGTAAAGCACTGAAGTGATCAAAGATAGATCACTATCTCCTTCTAAGCTTTAAAAAGAAAAAAAAAAGTTGTTTTTGTTCCTTAGTTAGAATTCAAAAGATGAAGATGGGAAATAAAGCTGCCTTCTTTTGCCCTTCGTGGCAGAATTAGGATTCCTCACCAAGGGCTAATGACAGCTAAATGAGTGTTTGCCTGAATAACCTGCTGCTGTTTTGATTTCCTAAAAGCTTTCCTTTCTGGGGAAGGTGGCACTGAGAGCTAGATGAATTTAATAGCCCTTTCTACATGATGTAGCCAGTTGGCAAGCTTCAAAAAATAAGGCGCTAGCCTTTGTGGCAGAAGGAAACCCGAAAGGTGTCTAGACATCTTCCACTAGTAGAACACGTTAGTCTAAGACAAAAATGTGCTGTGGGAGAAGTACGGGGGAGAACATAAAGCAAGTTTATCAAAAAGGGAACTTCTGCAAAACTTTATAGTTTACATGATAACTTTGGGGCCCATCTCCCATTTTCTCCTGATTCCCACTTTTTATTGTATGAAATTATGTCTGTTGCCTAAGTTAGTAAGACTGAACAAAACATTTAATCCTCCTCCTAATATATCAATTTCAGAGTCACCTCTTGCAGGATATCGGGGGGCTGCATGGGTCGTTGACTGTAGATAAGTTGGTTTGGGGTCAGTAGGAACCAGCTGACATGAGCTAGGAACTCCCCAAGGCCATACAACATGGAGAGGCATGGAATTCCACTACCTGTCTGCCAATATTTGAAGGGTAGCAGAAAGTAGAGGAGCTCAGGAGGTCAGATGCAATCTCAGCTCGCAGGCAATGTAGGTTGGTTACAGATAGAGCCCAGTGTCCGATGGTGGTCATGGACTGAAGCAGAAACCAGACAGGACGAGAGAGGAAAGCCCCCGAGGGGTGCAGACTCTGAAAGGTACAGGATTGCCTGGTGAAAACCATGTTCTGTTTTCCATTCCTTCCTGGTCACATGCTGAAGTATTTTTTACACAGCTGGAATTAAGCCCATGTTTAATGAGCCTAAACTCTCTTTGGAAAGGAGGTGAAAAAGTGCTTGAAATCAGCATCCTTTTTGACTTGCTCTGAATCGTAGTTTTACTGCCTTCATGAATAACTGCCTAGGTTATATTTCCAACATTGTATGAAAACGCAGACATTTGGGCCCTAGTACTATGAGTAGGTGGTACTATCCTGTTCCAAAATAATAATACAAGCTGGCCATTCAGAACTTGGTAGGGTGTCAGAAAATATTACAGAATTACAGTTAGTGAAATAAACATGGTAGGCAAGTATCCTGTGAGATAACCAGGTCTCTAAGAACCTGATAGTGGTAACTGGAAAGTCAGAATAAAAGATACGCCATGTTTCCTACTGTGTGTCTGTGTGCATATTCTGATTACCTTAGGTTAAAATCAGTAAGTTGTGGTTTTGAAAAGTCCTGAGTATTTCTTCACAGAATACATAAACCAATTTGATTTTTAAAAAATGAACAAAACCCAAATGCGGCTCTTTGTAAAAAGACTTGTTTCCCTGTTTACTAAAACTTTTATTGTTAAAATAGTTCTCTTCCCTTTAGTTACTCTCTCTATTGAATCCCATTGAGGGAGCAAATTTCTTTACTTCACAGGATCATGAAAGTCACCGAGATCTGAACCATTCTCTAAACCCTGTGGCTTTACCAAAACCCCAAATCATCATCATTCGTAATTCTAGTAGGAAACACAGAGCATTCACTATGTGCTACAGTCTGTATTAGGTTCTTTACACACGTTAATAAAATTAATCTTCATCGTAATTCTGTTAAGTAAGTTATCAATTCATTAAAAATTCAAAGCAGTTTTCAGATACATAAGGATTGCTGGAATCTTCTGACTGTTGTGAAGTTATTCTTAATCTAAAGTATTCCTTTCAGTTTTGCTTTGAAGATAATGTTCCAAGGATCTCTGTTTCTCCCCAGTGTTCCAATTTCCCAAAGCAGAAAGCTGATTGGAGATTTGAGAAGGGCATCTTATTTCTTGATTTCTAGGTTAGACATATTAATATGGCAAGGCTGGCACTTATTGCTTTTCTCAGCAGCTTTATTGCAAAGCACATTGCATTCTATGGGCTGGGAACGGATGTTTGTTCTATTCTTCTAAAAAATGCATAATTGTGCATTTTATTAAAGCCAAAGTTAAAGAATTCTTTCTTTTTCTTTTTTTTTTTTTTTTATCAGGCCAAAGGTAGGCAGCAGTCTGGGGATAATTTTCTGTTATCCCAAGTGTCCCGTTGGCAGCTTAGATTATGACTGTGAACCGTCCCCCTAATAAATTCCTGGGGCCGAGGGATGTGTTTCATGTCAACCAGACCCCCGTTTTCTCCAGAAAGAGGAGGAATACCAACCCCTCAGTTATCAGGGCTGTAACTGTCTCCTCATTCAGCATGACCTTGGTTTCTCGTTTTGATAACCCAGGACAGTATGTTGCCTTTCAGTTGGGCAAAAACAGTACATGGTTGTTGTCAGTCAGCTTCGTTAGATACTTGCAACTTTTGGAGGCTTGTTTTGGTATTTATTTCCTCCATGAAGATCATGGGTTTGAAACCAGTTGAAAACATTCAGCCTCTGCGAGATGTCCCAGGGTCTGCTCCGTCTGGTCTCTTGAGACAGTCTGGAAATCCAAGATCCACGTGCCAGCTTCCCTGATCACTAACCTTGGGACCATGTGACAGTCACTCAATCTCTTGGGGCCTCAGTCTCCTAAACTGACATCAGGAAGATTCTATATAATATCAGAATAAGGTTAATATTAATAATAATAACGGACATTTGTTGAGTGTTTTTCCGAGAGCCTTAGATGGCTTCTCTCATGTAATCCTCACTACAGCACTTTGGAAGCCAGGAGCTAGTATTACCCCATTTCACAGAAGAGTTGACTGAGCTAGGGAGGGACTGGGTCATCCACTTGTTTAACGCATTGAGTGGTAGGAACAGTATTTAAGGTCCAAGAGAGTCTATTTATTCTCCAAGTGTGATCTGTAGACCAGCGGCATCAACAATATCTGGGAACTCATGAAAAATGCAAATTCTTGGGCATACCCTAGACTGACTAGATCCAAATCTTTGGATGGGGGGCCCAAGAATCTGTGTTCTAACAATCTCTTGGGGTGATTCTGGTGTACATTAAAAGTTTAAACACTAGTCTAGGACCTGTGTTTTCAATCCCTATATTATGATTTTCTACAGTCAGTGAATTTTTCAGAGTGCCTGGAACGTGGCTCGACTGACTTTGGTTGGTTATGTGGTTGTCTCCTTCCTGCCCCACTGCTCTGTGTTTGCCCTTCCCTCCTGCAGCTGGGCGCCTTACCCAGAGAAGGGCCTGTGCCTAGAGAAGAAGCGGCCAAGGGCATATGAAGAGTATATTCCTCTGTTGTGGCTGCCAGTACCCTGCCCGTGGCTCATGCACTATCAAAGGCAATGCATATTAGTTTTGCTGCCAGAAACCTTCCTATTTTACAATTCAAAAAAATGCACAAACTATTGGAAATTCATTTGAATATGAGAACTTGGACCTGTTTAATGTATAAGCTTCCCCTCATTCCTACCAAAGGGACTCTGATAGACTTTATCAGTTCCAGGAGAATTTGAGGCTTTTAGGTATGCGAATTAACCAGAGAAACTGCACACTTCTCTTCCTCTTGGAAAAAAGTCAAGTTATGTTTATGACCGCCAACGATAACAGATGCTATAAATACAAAAATTTGATGTATAGTCAGATTGTTTATAAACCCTTAAGAAGCTTTAAAAATTCTTACAGGAAAAAAACCAAATGGAATTTTCATTTTTTTCTATGCAGCCTCCAATCGATCCAAGTCACCATCAGACACCACACCGTTAATACATTTTTTTCAAAAAGTCCGAATTCCTCCCGCTTAGCTGCAAACAGTGAGGGGTATGAAAGTAAGTTTTGCATTTGAAGAGTGTTAAGAGAAATATGACTGAGAAAAAGAAAGAAAATTCTGACAGGAAAGAGAAAAAGTATGTTTATGTCTATATTTTTAAGTTTCTAAAAAGTACTATTAGAAAAATTCTGAAAGTATAATAAGTACAAGAGAAAAATAAAGATCACTTGTATTCCCATGATTCAGCACTGTTAGCTTTTTAGTGCATGTATCTTTTTAGACTATTTTTTTTTTTTTTTGGCATATATAGACATTCGTTTAGATCTCCATTTTACCAAAAATTAGATCTTACTTTGGATACTGTTTGGTAAATGCAGTGGGTCTCACTTCATGGCAACATATGTAGATGTGTATAGCTTTCTCTGACTGGGAACAGTCACTCTCAGAATTCTGCTGTCCTTGGCTTTCATGTTGTGTCTACCGAGACACGCCCAGTGTCACCTGTTCAGAATAGAGGGAGATAATTGGGGGGATATGATATGCCTCCCATAGTTGGTCACTTCAAAACCAAATAAAATAACTACTGTGAAGCTCCTCAATCACTCATTCTATTGCCCATAGCTTGCTTGCTTATGAATTTCAATAAATGTATCTTACATTTACTAAATACTGTGCAGTTTTGCTTTAGAAAATTTGACTTTAAGACACATTTCTGTGATTAATAGCTCCTTTCCCTTACCAATGCAGATATTCCAAAATAAAGTCTGATTTCATTTCTTTTGTTCTTTTTTTTTTTCTTCTTCAGGGAAATTCTGCCCCAGGGAAAACACTTTTAGGGAGATTCCAGGGATCAAATTCAGGCCATTTGAACCATGTCTTAACTGTTTACTTATTGGGAATACTTAGGGATGAAAACTTTACTGTAAATCTTAAGGGGTCTAGGTTTAGGTTTTATCCACACATAAACTGGCTTGGGGCACAAAAAAAAGATCATTGGAATTCCATGAAGCAGGTAGAGATGAGCTAGTCGCCAGCTGGGGCACTTTTCTCCCTTTTTTCAAGCTGATTCTTACAGAAAGATATACCAGGAATATTTCTTTTTGGTGGTGGGTTTTTCTGTCTTTCAAACAGAAAGGCTCTCCAAGCACAATCTGTTTTGCCAAGAGATGTTTACTCTAAAGACTTGCCAATTCAAAAACAGGATAATCTGTCTGAATCTGATGATAGGCGGGGTGGATTCTTTCTTTTGGGAAAGTATATTACCTGAAGAACAAATAGGGTTGGAACTCATGCAGGAGGATCATCTCTTTCTTTTCCACATCGTGGCACTCAAGGAATAACACATACTGGTGTGGGACACAGGAGAACCTAAGAACAGATTTTAGACAATCATTGAATTATCCTCAGACATCAGAGAGCATTTGGGCAACTTTAAGAATAAATGATTTTTTTTTTCTAAACAGATCAGAATTCCTCTACCACTTCCTCCTAGGTAGATAGATATAAAACAATAGTTGTCCAGTGTATTAATAATTTTCACTTCCTGTTTCTCCTCTTTCTAGAAAATAGATGGCATTCTATTATTCGTAAAGTTTAAATAAAGACTATAAATTATATATTTAAAATGTAATAAGTAATTCTAGTTTAGAGGCTAGGCCTTAAAAGGAAATTAGAAAAACCAAACCGTATATCTACCTTTTACCCTAATTCTGTGACTACCCAAAGTCAAAATAATCCACTGAGAGGGGCGCCTGGGTGGCTCAGTGGGTTAAAGCCTTTGCCTTCGGCTCGGGTCATGGTCTCAGGGTCCTGGGACTGAGCCCCACATCAGGCTCTCTGCTCAGCGGGGAGCCTGCTTCCCCCCTCCTCTCTCTCTGCCCGCCTCTCTGCCTGCTTGTGATCTCTCTGTCTCTCTGTCAAATAAATAAATAAAATCTTAAAAAAAAAATTCCACTGAGAATAAGCCACACTGCTTATTAGAAACTTGAGGGTAAAAACAGACATTCAAAGGAACAAAATGTTTTTAGAAACCTAATTTGATAATTTATGTAGATAGTCCCTCCTCAAGGAGGTGGAGCATAACTTCCCAGCCCTTAAATATGAGCTGCTTAGAGTGACTTCTTTCCGAAGAATATCGTATGGAAAAGGGTACAGGGAGTAACTTTATAGAAGAGACACCTGGCAAGCACCACCCCAGCCAGGTGATCAAGGTTAACATTAATAGCGATAAAGCCTGTTGACAGCATTTATCCTTGATATCATGTGATGAGAATGGTACTTTGTGGTCTTCTTCCCTAAAAC
Organism: Procyon lotor; assembly: GCA_028646535.1. NCBI lineage: Eukaryota > Metazoa > Chordata > Mammalia > Carnivora > Procyonidae > Procyon > Procyon lotor. The sequence continues at coordinate 74,144,657 of CM053606.1, read as the reverse complement.
CTGTAACCCCAGTGTAATCAGGAAAAAACTACCCAGGAAAATTCTAGTAGATAAACATTCTACAAAATATCTGACTAGTAGTCCTCAAAATAGTCAGGGCCATCAAAAAACAAGGAAAGTTTGTGAAACTGCCATACCCAAGAGAAGCCTCCAGAGACTTCAAAATTAAATGTAATGTGATGCCCTGGATAGGATCTGCAATAGAAAATCAAATAAGAACTGAGGAAATAAAGTATGAGCTTTCGTTCAGACACTGAATAAAGTATAGACTTCAGTTATTGATAAAGTATCAATACTCATTGAATAGTTATGACAAAAGCACCATTGCTAATGCAAGATGTTAACAATAGGAAGAACTGGATGTGTGATCTATAGGAACTCTCTGTACTATCTTTGCAGCTTTTCTGTAAATCTAAAACTATTCTAAAGTTAAAAATTTATAAAAAAAATTTGTAAAAAAAAAAATGATAATTTAACAGAGGCCACCTGGGTGGCTCAGTTGGTTGAATATTTGACTCTTGGTTTTGGCTCAGGTCATGATCTCAGGGTTGTGGGATCAAGCCCCCAGCTGGGCTCCATGGTCAGTGTGGAGTTTGCTTGAGATTCTCTCCCTCTCCCTCATAATCTGTGTGTGTGTGTATGTGTGTGTGTTTCATATAAACAAATAAATAGATAGATAATAAATAAATAAATAAATAGATAAAATCTTTTAAAAATACATAATTTGACAAAAATATTTGTTTTTGGGGCGCCTGGGTGGCTCAGTGGGTTAAAGCCTCTGCCCTCGGCTCAGGTCATGATCTCAGGGTCCTGGGATCGAGCCCTGCATTAGGCTCTCTGCTCAGCAGGGAGCCTGTTTCCTCCTCTCTCTCTGCCTACTTGTGATCTGTCTATCTGTCAAACAAATAAATAAAATCTTTAAAAATATATATTTATTTTTAAAGATATATTCAATGTGGAAAACCCATGCCAATATTGAAAAAGGGGAAAAAAGTGTTCCTTGGCAGAGGATAGAGAATGGGCAGTGGCTCCAAGTGAGAAGCATGTAGTGAATTTGACACTGGGCATGGCTGGAGCACAGGGCATAGAAAGGAGGGAGTAGTGAGAGATGATTCTGGACAAGTCAGTTTGGGGCTACTCATAGAGGGTCTTATTTCCACGCTAAAAAGTTTGTCCTTCCTATTGACAATGAGAAGCCATCACAGGCTTTTAAGAATGGAAGTGGCATGATCTGGTCTTGTTATAGAGAGCTGACTCATGCAAAATAAGGAGACTGAATTAGCAAAGGGAGTTAGAGGCAGAAACAGCCCTCCTGCCCTGATCAAGTCAACTAAGGAAGGCATACGATTAAATTAAGGCGATGACACGGATGTGGGGAGAAAAGGCGGGTGAGAAAAAGTTAATCCTTCTCCATCTGCGTGTTTTTTACTTGTTCAGTAGGCCAACCTACAAATCTTGGGGACTTCGTATACAGCCCAAAGGGTAGTGCACCCCCTGGGGAGGCTGTATACTGTGGCCAAGCGGTCTGTGAATGGCGCCCCCTAGAGCAGAGCCATGGCGGGCCTCTAGGGTGCACACTCTGGCAGGCACAAAGCTAGATGCTGAGGGGGTCCTCTAGGACAGAAGGGCTGTAGCACTGTCTACACAGAGCTCTCCCTCCAGCCAGAGCCACACCAAGACGGGTGGCTATCCTGGGCAGGGGAATAATTTGGCATCCCTTAAACTGAGAGAGAGGAATTGGGGTCCTTTTTAGTGGGATTGCTCTGCCTCTTCTCTCCATTGTAGAGCAATTTAGCTGTCCTCAAATCTGTAAATCTCATCCAGCAAAGCAAAAGCCCTGGGGCTAATTCCTTCCAGCTCCTGAGAACGCAGTTAAACTTGTTCCTTTGATATTTTCCTTTCTTGCTGGAAGGCATTTAGTATTTCTTCCGTTCATATTTAGTGCTTTAAAAGTGATGAGGTCAACACACTGCTTCCTTCTTATGACATCCTGGCCAGGTTTTAGCATTAAGTGGTTTTGACTCCCCTTTTAGACTGGTCTTTGGGATAGTTGACTGGCTGGGTTGCCTCTTAATCCTGCCCTAGTCTGATGTGGAAGATAGATAGTAAATAAACCTCATAAATATTTCATTGGAATTAACTTGACTGTGACTTAAGTAATACAATTACCCCAGCAACTCCCAGGCAAATCTCTTTACCATTACTCTCCCAGCCCATTCCTGAAGCTTCTAAGGGAATAAACAGCTTACGCCCCCATGGGACACCTTAGAGACGGTCTAAATGAGGCCAGTGGTGCAGAGTGGCCCACCTGTGATCACCATTCTCCAGATCAAACAGAGATGCTACTTTCTTGGTGCCCAGCAGAGCGCATGGGAGCAAAAGCCTTATAGAAACACTGATTTATCCCGGCTGTAGATTTTTGTCAAGAAACGAATTCATTTCTCCAAATAACCAGCTTTTAAAATATAAATGCATAGAAATTGTAGCAAGAGCGGCAAGAGGCAAGGTGGGAGCTTAGTTTTGGTGCTGTGTAAAGTCCCATGTGCTGGATGTGTGGGATTCCAAAGTGGAAAGAATAGACTGGGGGTAAGCGAATGTTACCCTTTAGTTCTTTTTGGAACGGGCCGATTGACAATCAGCAGGTTGGTCGGTGAAGTCTGACTTCAGAGCCTACCTACTTATTCCTGAATACTTTCCTGGTCTTTCTGTGCCCTTTTACAGCTAGCTGCTCTTTATCTTTTCCCACCCAGTCTCCAGTAGCTAACTCTAATCCAGATGGATTCATCTTCACTGGGAGATAGGAAGGCTTATACCCTGGAAAAACACTACAGGCGGGAGGTGGGAGTTGAGAGGGTCTGAGGGCCTGTGTAGGAGGGCTTGTTGGGGAAGCCTTCAGATTCACAGGGAGAAGGAGCTGCTCATTCAGCTGTTCCCTCAGAGGCAGAACAGAAAGCTGGGAGCTTTGTGGCCCTCCTAAGCCCCTGGTCTCCTGAGGGCATGCTCATCAGTGATGCTGAGGAAACGGTCCCGCAGTCAGGAGATTTTTCTCTGTCAACCGTCTGACTTCACGTTGAACTCCAATTCTCTCCCTTACGAGTTGGGCAGGTTACTTAACCTCCTGGAACATAAGCTGCCTCGTCTGTAAAACGCGGTAACAATAGATACCACCTCGTAGGACCTTGGCTACGAAGGTTGAATGAAATGACACGGAGCACGGTGCCTAGCGCGTTGTTAAGCACTCAAGGCAGCTGGTAGCTGTTCTTTTAAAAAGAGAAACCACATCAAGATGGCGCGTGCTACAATTTTCCATTCAGTTGGAACAAATACTGGTCCTGCTTCCACTGAAAAGAGGGTGGGGATGCAGTGATGTGGGGGGGAGGGAGGAGGAGAGTCTCAGCAAGCTCGACAGGATCCTGTCAGGCAGCTGGTGATACTGGTGCAGCTCAGGCAACTGCAGAGAGGCTCTGAGTGACACTTCTCCTACTCCCAAAAGGCTTAATGCCGAAATAATGACATGGATGACAGGTTTTCATTCCCCCCCCCCAATTTTCCTGCCTACATGGTTAATCTAGGGGCGCTATCTGTGTGCCGTATCTGAGGAGGAATATAAAATTCTAACAAAGATGTCTAAAATGTACTACATTTTTGCATCCAAGGATATTGCACTGCACATCCATCCAGGGACTCTCACCTATCAGGTACACAGAAACAAAATGCATGCCATATTTAAGATTTTAAGAAGCTGCATTCTGAGGCCAATAATTTGAGCTCTCATTATATTTAGACAAATTTAAATTGAGGGGGTAACTCAGGTGACTGTAGTAGTTATTAAACATTAGGGTGAAAAAAATAAATAAACATTAGGGTGAGTTATTTAATGGAGAATAAATTCTCATTTCTCTGAGGTGATTTCTCATTTCTCTGGAGTGATGTTGCCTGGGGTATGGATGAGCTAGTAGGGCAGCCTGAGCTCACTCAGCCCTATGCCATTTGGGGCAGGGGCTTGTACCAATGCTTTCTCTTAGCCATTTCTCATAGCATCTCAGATTTAATTATATCTTTTTAATCTTATCTCCTTTCTCAGGCAGAATATACCAGCATACGGATATTCAGTGTTAATAGATCTACCTCTAGTCACATCTCCTATAATTATAAAAATAATCATCAGTAAGACTAAGCCTTTATTATGTTTACTAGTATCAGGCCTGGTGCTAAGGTGCCATTCAAATGCTTTGCACCGTTCTACATTTTATATTTAACTTACTCCCTGACCATTCCCGCTGGGCATCACATGGGCATTTCAAATGTAACAGGACCAAACAAGATTTGAGATTTGCTCCAGTGACTCGTATATTTTCCATCTTAGTAATACAACTGTCCACCCAGTTGTAGAAATACATTGCAGTCATCTTTGATTTTGTCATTTCACTCGTATTCTGTATCTAATCTCCCAGACAGTCCTGCTGTTCCCTAACGTAAATGTAGAACCACCCACTTCTCTAAACCCACTCTGACCATCATCCTAGAACAAGTGCCCACCATTCTTCACTTTGGTCACTGTACTCCCCTCCTCCCACCTTCTACAGTTGTTCCCTGAATCTGTTGAATGCAGAGATCAGAATGATTTCCCCCCTCCAATGTTATACTATGCAAATTTTGAAATATGCAGCAAAGTTGAAATAATTTGGTAGTGAATATTTGTACCTATTATTTCAGCCATTAGCATTTTACTTCTATGTATTAGTTTGTTAGGGCTACCATAACGAAATACCACAGACCGAATGGCTCAAGCAACAAAAATTCATTTTCTCACAATTTGGGAGGCCAGAAGTCCAAAATCAAGGTGTCGGCAGGTTCAGTTTCTCCCCGAGACCTCTGTCCTTGGCTTGCAGTTGGCCATTTCCTCGTGTGTCCTCACATGGTTGTCCCTCAGTCTGTGTTATCTGTATCCTCATCTCTTCTTCCCGTGAGGATACCACTCACCGGAATAGGACCCACCCATATGACCTCATATTACCTTGATTACCTCTGAAAGCTCCTATCACCAAATAGCATTCCATTCCAAGGTACCAGGGGTTAGGACTTCCACATGTGAATTTTGAGATGACACAGTTCAGCCCATGACGCATATACTCGCTTTACTGTATTTCTGGTCATCCATCCATCCCCCTGTTCATCATGAAGCCACCTTCATTTGGGTGTATTTCAAGTAAATTGCAGATATTAGTACCCTTCCCTGTAAAAGCCCTTCAGTATACTTACAATTGATGGGAGTTCAATAATTGTGTGGGGTTTTTGTTTGTTTTAATGTAAGATTTAACTCCTCTAAATTTACATTTGCTGAGTTTGGCAACTGTTGAAGCCTAATTCTTATTTAGTATAGAACATTAACTGTGGCTTCAGAAAGTTCCCTAATCCCCTTCCCAGGTATCCCTGCTCCCACTCCTACCCTAGGAGAAACGGCTGTTCTATGTGTCTTCCATTATACATGGGCTTCACTTGTTATAGGGTCATAGGAATGGAATCACATAGCATGCTGTTGCCTGCATCAGTAAATCACTTACCTTTATTGCTGAGTAATAGTCCACTTATGAATATGTTGCAATGTGTTTATAATTTTTTAATTGATGGATATGTGGACTTTTTCCAGTTTTGGGTTACTACAGATAAAATGGCTATGAATATTCTTACATGAGTTTTTTTGTGAACGCATGTTTTCATTGTTTTGGATGAATACCTAGGAGTAGAATTCGTGGGTAGGTGTATGTTTATTTTTAAAAACAGAGTGATTGATTGATTGATTTGAGAGAGACAGTACACAAGCAGGGGGAGGGAGAGGGAGAAGCAGACTCCTCTGCTGAGCAAAGAGTCTGACACAGGGCTCAATTTCAGGGATGATGACTTGAGCTGAAGGCACTTAACCGACTGAGCGACCTAGGTACCCCAGAGTGATCTTTTTAAAATGTGTCAAATAATGTCATTCTTCTGTTTACAACTTTCCAATGACTTCCCACTGGACTTAGAATAAAATCCATGCCCTCCTCAACCAACCAAGTAGAATGACCAGAAAGATCGGACTCCCACCTCCTTCCTCCCCCCACCAGTCTCACACTACTCCGTGGACCAGCCGTCTCACTCCGGTCTTTTTCTTGCACAAGCCAAGTGTACTCCAAACTCACATCCTTGCTGTTACCCCAGCCAAAACCTTTATTCTCTCAACCCATTGCCTGGCTGATCCAGCTCATCCTTCAAGTGCCAGCTTAAATGTCACTTTCTCAGGAGAAAAGTGAGGGTTGGAGAGGTTAAGCTGGGAGAGCAATCAGTATCACACAGCTGGGAGGGCCAATATGGAAATCCTTGCAAATAGGCAATCCGACCGCAGAGTCCTTGCCCTA
>CM053606.1:74123659-74137762 GCA_028646535.1 Procyon lotor | reverse complement strand
TGTGTAAAGGATAGGGAATATGTTCCAGAAATACAGCAGTAGAAGTGGATAAAATAACCAGCAGTGTTCAATTTGAAGTAAATGAGTTTCATTTCAAAGGGCAAAGCATGATAAACTTTTGTGCTGAAGTCTCCTTTCTGCAGGTCACCAAAATAAGTTTTGAATTTAGCTTCCTAAACCCAGTTTTTGCTCTGTTAATTATTAGGGATTTTTTGAGTAAACAATCCATGCAGAGCTCTGGACTCTGCCCTGCTGTTTTCTGCCTTCAAGGGTGGTCATCCAGGAAGGATTTCTTCTCTGTCATAAAGGCTGGCAGTTAAGAAATGTGGGACCTCTTGCCTGATATATCTTACACTTCCCAGAACCGTAAAAGATTAAGATGAATCATTTCAAGTGAAATGACCCCAGACAGAGAACTCAGAGGGCTAGCAGACATTTGTTGTAACCTTCTGAGAGAGCTCTTCATCCCGTTTACATGTTCTTGAGAGGGTGCCTTCCGTAAGGTGATGAATGAGCCATCCGGCCTGCCGGTCCACCCCCTGCCTCACCACACAGCGATTGTTATCTCAGAGGTCCTGGGCATCAGGATGACCCTTTAATCACAAGCCACATTGTCCAGTGCGGGTACCTAAGAAACAAGCCACCCCCCTCTGAATAGACTCTCGTGGTTCTTGATTTTTTTTTTTTTTAAGATTTTATTTATTTATTTATTTGAGAGAGAGAGATGGTGAGAGAGAGCGAGCAAGAGCAGGCAGGAGATAGAGAAGCAGACTCCCTGCTGAGCAGGGAACCCGGGACCCTGGGATCATGACCTCAGCCAAAGGCAGACTGAGCCACCCAAGTGCTCTTTGATTATTTTTTATGGTGCCAAATGACTCTCCTTTTTAACTTAACATGTTTGAACTGGTTGTTCAAATGGGCCATAAATTGACAATTACTCAACTTTAACGTAATTTTTTCTCACATGTTTTTTATTGTGACAAAAGATGCATGACATAAAATTAACTGTTTCTAAGTGTACAGTTCAGCGGCATTAAATACATTTATAATGTTGTGCAATCGTCACCACAAATCATCTCCAGAACACTTTTATTTTGTAAAACTGAAACTCTATATCCATTAAACAATACCATTGTGTTTTCCTGTCCCCCTAGTCCCTGGCAACCACCATTCTACTTTCTGTCTCTAGGATTTTGACTATGCTGGATATCTCGTATAAGTGGGATCATACAGTTTCTATCTTTTTGTGACTGGTTTATTTCATTTAACCTAATGTCCTCATGGTTCATCTATGTTGCGGCCTGTGTCAGAATTTCCCTCCTTTTTTTTTCAAGCTGTAAGAATCCGGATTTAATATCAAGTACATCACTAGAGGACAAAAATTATATTTCTACAAAAAACTTTAATCTTAGCATTCAGGCACCTACAACACATTTTCTTTCTTTTTTTTAAATTAAATTTTTCATTTTAATTCGAGTATATATGTACAATGAAGTAATATTCAGCCCTAAAAAATGAGATCTTGCCATTTGTAGCAACATGATTGGAGTTAGAGAATATAATACTAAGTGAAATAAGTCAGTCAGAGAAAGACAAATACCATATGATTTTACCCATTTGTGGAATTTAAGACACAAAACTAACAAAGAAAAAAAGGAGAGAGAGAGAGACAATCCGAGAAACAGAAACTCTTTTTAAAAAATATTTAAATTTTAATTAACGTACAGTGTAATACTGGTTTTGGGAGTAGTATAAAAGATTCTTTTTTTTTTTAAGATTATTTATTTATCAGAGAGAGAGCACAAGTAGAGGGAGAAGCAGGTTCCCCCCTGAGCAAGGAGCCCAATATGAGACTTGATCCCAGGACCCTGAGATCATGACCTAAGTTGAAGGCAGATGCTTTAATGACTGAGCCACCCAGGCGCCCCAAACAGACTCTTTTTTTTTTTTTTAAAGATTTTTATTTATTTACTTGACAGAGAAATCACAAGTAGGCAGAGAGGTAAGCAGAGAGAGAGGGGGAAGCAGACTCCCTGCTGAGCAGAGAGCCTGATGCGGGGCTTGATCTCAGGACCCTGAGATCATGACCTGAGCCGAAGGCAGAGGCTTTAACCCACTGAGCCACTCAGGCGCCCCTAAACAGACTCTTAACTGTACAGAATTTCCTTCCTTTTTAAGGCTAACTAATATTCAGTTTTATGTATATCTTGTTTATCTGTCAATAGACTCTTGGGTTGCTTCCATGTTTTAGTTACAGGGAATAATCCTGCTGTAACATGGGTGTAAAAATATTGCTTTGAGATGCTGCTTTCAACACTTTTGGGTATTCAGAAGTGGAGTTGCTGAGTCATATGGTAATCTTCTTATAGTTTTTTTGAGGAGCCACCATACTGTTTTCCAGAGTGTACCATTTACATTCCCCACCAATAGGGAATGAGGGTTCCAATTACTCCGCATCCTCACCAATGTTTATTCTTTGCTTTGTTTTGTTTTTTATAGAAGCCATGCTGATGGGTATCAGGTAGAATCCCATTGTAGTTTTGCATTCTCTGACAGAGGGTATTGAAGTGAAAAGCCTTTACATAATACAAATTGGGTGTGGGGATGAGTTAGGCTTTTTGTTACCTCAGTCAACAGCTTGGTCTATCAGGGATTCAAAAAGAAATTGGACTGTCTTCCACTAACACAAGGTCCATCCACTACCATTGAGAGTGACAGAAACCGTATAGGATAGTTGTTAAATTCCAAATTAAGAGGGACCTAGGATCAAATCTCACCTTGCTGCTTACTAGCTGTGTCAACTCTAAGATTCAGTCTCTTTAACTATATAGTAAGGATAATAATATTCCCTTTGTGATAAGAGGGGTACTCCCATGAGTTAATGAGATTTTCAGGGAGTCAAATCATTTAAGAGTTAAGTGAGGTAATGCATAAAAAGCATGGCACACATTGAACACTCCATAAATATTTTCTGTATTAATGATGAAGATTCTTATTTAAATTGCCCTGCATTCTAAACATAAGAAGCAGCTTTTTGGCTAAAATCAATCCTTGAACTCTAACAGGGAAACCTCTTCCAACAGGGGCATAAAGAAAAAAAAAATACCAGAAGACAGAACAATGTTTCTGTTCTTAGAGTGCAGGACAGAATAGGTTTTTTATCATTTGACAAATCACTGATCTTTTAGGGACATTAGAAGGAGGCACATTCAGGGGCGCCTGGGTGGCTCAGTGGGTTAAAGCCTCTGCCTTTGGCTCAGGTCATGATCTCAGGGTCCTGGGATCGAGCCCCACATTGGGCTCTCTGCTCAGCAGGGAGCCTGCTTCCCCCCTCTCTCTCTGCCTGCCTCTCTGCCTACTTGTGATCTCTCTCTCTCTCTCTGTCAAATAAATAAAATCTTAAAAAAAAAAAAAGGAGGCACATTCAGAAAGATTTATGATGGTTTTTCTCAAAATGAACAAATTTCCCTCATAAAAAATTTTGCTCAGGCCAAGTTAATGGGACATGTATCAAGAAATAAATTTTTCATTTTGCTTGGGTCATGCAAATGGGAATCAGTCAATATCCTGGAAGAGCTGACTTGCTAAATGTAGCTGCTCTTTCTTAAAAATGTTATTTTTTATTCATCAAAATGATATTATTGTTATTAAATATATTTTTAGATTCTACCTTGTGAAGGAAACTGTGCTTAGTTATAAGGAACCAAATGCAAATAAGTTAGTCTTGATTTTAACATTCTTAGGTGGGAAGACAGAATACACCCATTTAATAAAAGCAATATTTGGCACCAAGAGTTAAATACCTTATAGCCCAAGAACAACTAATTATGTCCAGAAAAAGAAGAGCTGGTCTCTGGTTTTGGATATTAGTTTTCTTATTATGTTTGTAAGCTGGGAATGTTCACTTAAATTCTTTGAGTTTTCAATGTTTCAAAGGCCAGAGATGATATCTCCCCTGCTATTCCCATAAGGTTGACGTAAGGCTTAAATGAGCTAAGGTTTATAAAAGCACATAATAAATTATAATCCTACTGCAGTGATCTATGGTGTGATCATTTTCCTTCCTCTGCCTTCTCGTAGAGTGAGACTAACAGACTTTCTGTTTTGTGTTTCCTATCTTTGATTATGACATAGCTGGAGGTTTTATCATTGTGTCTATGTATTGTGTGCACATTATCAACTATCATCAAGCTGAAGGAGGGGAACTAAACACAGACATCTGGACTCCTAAGTAGTATTCCAACACTTGAAGCTGAAGATAATAGGTTGTACCTATTTCAGAGAGAGTGTCACTGTCAATTTACAGGAGAGGACACTGAACATTCATTCATGTAACACTTATTCAATAAATGTCTGTGAAGAGCCTTCCATGTACAAGGGGCCCTGCTATCAACTGAAAGGATGAGATCAAGGAGAGGCAGGGAGCTCAGTTCTAACACTGACATTTGCTGGTAACTTCTTGGCATTGAGTAAATCACTCATCTTCCTGTCCTTTGATTTCCTTTTCTGTAAACTGAGGGTTGGTTAAGTTGCAAAGTACGCAGCCAATATGATGCCTGGAAATACTGAAATAAAGAGACAAAACAAGAAAAGGAAGGATATGAAGCCCCTTTCCCTTTAGCTGGGAGAAGGATGGTGGGAGTTAGTCTTGGGAATTAGGAGTCAGCAGGGAAGAGCAGTTTGTTGATGGAGGCCCTGGAGATACTGTGTACTAGAATTTAGGAAACTTTATTTTTTTAAAGATTTATTTATTTATTTATTTTAGAGAGAGAGTGTGAGTGAGGGGAGGGACAGAGAGAGAGAGAGAGAGAGAGAGAGACAGGCAGACCCCCACTGGGAAGGGAGCCTGATGAGGGGCTCAGTTCCAGGACCCCAAAATCATGACCTGAGATAAAACTAGATACTTAACCAACTGAGCCACCCAGGTGCTCCTAGAGTTTAGGAAATTTTAAAACTGAAGTTGTTATGGGCCAATGGAATTTTTGTGGATGGTAAGAGATCTCAAATTTTGTTGGTAAGCTTAAAAGTAGACAATGATTCTACACTGGATGATTCAGCACATTTTTTCATCCTGGATTGTCTACATTTTTGTTTGTATGTGGTTTCTCAGCTTATTGTGAAACATATTAAACACAAGTGAAAGCAATATTTAACTGAGAGTTAAAGAAAAGGATAGTCAATAAAATAATCTTCCAGGTAGGAACTGAAATGGGCTAAGGGGCAATCCCTCGAGGGAGAGCATTAATACACATTGCATTCATATGAGTGCCTGCTGGGCCCTGGAGACTTTCATATCTACGAAGTAACCTCACTATAGCCACACAAGGTTACTCTTAGGCAGATCTGAAAACTGAGACACAGAGAGAGTAAGCAACTTGTCCAACCTCAGGGAATGACTGTTGCAGAGGCTAGGTTTGAATGGAGGAGGGTATGAAGTTATTCTTCTCTCAGAAACTCTGTCATAGACTTGGCACCCTTGCCATACTCACTTATCTTTCCAGAATGATCTCTCCGTGGAAAAGGGAGAGTCTGCTTTCATACACCTGACATGGTGTTAGCATTATCTGAGGATGTTATTCTAGAGTGGGGCACTTGCCTTCAAGTGTGAGGTTTCTATTGTCATCCTGGGATAAATGTTGTTGAAGCTGACATTCCAGAAGATCTGCTTACCCCGCTTAGTTAGGAAAACTGTGGGGATGGGGGTAAGGATCCTCATTCTCATATCATTTGAAAAAAACATCCAGTGAGAGTAAGCTACCCCCTTCTCAGAGGTGAATATGCAGTTTCATAGACTCACAGAATTTCAGAGCTGAAAAGAACTTGACATTTTTGTCTGTGGCTTAGTCTGGGTAGGGGAAAGCTAGGACAAGAGTTCATTTATTCCCCCCATCCTCTCCACCCCCATCCTCATGCATGCAACATTTTCCTGTCTGTGCCCTGGGTGCATGATTAAGCTATTTAGCCAATTCCTGACTTTGTAATTTATGAACCTAGGAAAAGGGCACTTATCATTTGAATCACTCTAGAAGCCTGTGTGAGAGTTAGGGAGGGAAAGATTTCTTCCAAAAACTCCATTGTAGGCTGTTTCAGGTGGGCATCCTTGTCTTCCTTGGATACTGTACATGCCTTGCTGAATCTGGCCTAAGTTCTCCCAGCCCTGATGAACTCGGAAGTACCAGCCTGGAAGGTTCTGCTTGATAGTTCCCATCAAGGATAAACTGAAAATAGGAAGTCTTTGGTTGCTGACTGTGAGATAATCTTGCTCAAGCAGCCTGCCAAAAGCAGCAGATCATATGAAAAGCCACATGACTAACTAGAAATAATTGAAGCTTAGAAGATGCCAGCGTCGATGAGTAAGATTTCTTTCATCAGAGGATCTAGTTAAAGCAAATTCACCCACACAAGTTCTTAAGTGCCATTATCTTTTACCCTGGAACATTTCACTTGCCCCAGTGTGGTTTCATTAACACAGAAATATCAGCTTTTACTGATGACAACTAGCTGTCCATTTATTTCTCTATTCAACTCATCTTTAAAATTGACTGTGTTCCTGGTGTGCTTCAAGAGAGAAATAATACTTCCTTCACGCAACTCTTTCTGATTCCTCCAGTGAAGTGTTACTTCCTTCTTTTCTGAAACATAGTAGCTCTTTGTTTGCAGGTCTCCAAATAGATTTGTGACATTTTGTATTGTATTGTTGCAACTTGAGAACATGTCTTATCTTACTATTCAGAACTAAGACAATTGAAGACAGACATAATGCTTTACAAATTTTTGTATGTTCCATGGTGCTTAAAGAAGCCTTGGCGTAGAATATGTTCTCAGTGTTGTGGAATGAATGGCTGAATCTTTGTTGAGCTGGGTAAGAGGTCCATTCAATTTAGGTTAAGTATGCTGCCTTAACAAACAACCCCCAGAATTCAGTAATTTACAACACAATAGTTTACTTCTCATAGATGAGAAAGTCCACTGTGAGTTAATTTTAGCTCAGCTTCCCATTTTTTCATTCTGGGATCTGGGCAGGAGGAGCAGTCACTCAGTGGGTTAAGCGCATCTGGTGGCAGAGGGCCAAGAGAGATGACAGAAACATGCCAGGGGCCAGAAGTGGCATATTTAAAAGATTATTTATTTATTTATTTATTTATTTATTTGATAGAGAGAGAGATCACAAGTAGGCAGAGAGGCAGGCAGAGGGGGAAGCAGGCTCCCCACCGAGCAGAGAGCCTGATGCAGGGCTTGATCCCAGGACCCTGAGATCATGACCTGAGCCGAAGGCAGAGGCTTAACCCACTGAGCCACCCAGGTGCCCCAGAAGTGGCATATTTAAGGTGCTCAAATTTAATTGGTCAAAGTGGGTCATGTAAGGAAACCTCTGATGAGGGGCAGACACCTATAATTCTCTCATGGAGAGAATTATAACTGAGAATTGGGAATAATAATATAATCTACCAGATAAGCCATCCTTATTTTTAAGGAGTTTAAAATATAGTTCAGAAGTAAGCGACACACAAAAATTTTACTAATGGGTTTATACTCTAAAGATACAGATATAGTGAGAAGAAGGGCCATATATACCCCCAATGTTCATAGCAGCAATGGCCACAATAATGAAACTGTGGAAAGAGCTAAGATGCCCTTCAACAGACGAATGGATAAAGAAGATATGTTCCATATATACAATGGAATATTATGCCTCCATCAGAAAGGATGAATACCTAACTTTTGTATCAACATGGATGGGACTGGAAGAGATTATGTTGAGTGAAATAAGTCAAGCAGAGAAAGTCAATTATCATATGGTTTCACTTACATGTGGAGCATAAGGAAAAACATGGAGGACATTAGGAGAAGGAAAGGAAAAGTGAGTTGGGGGAAATCGGAGGGGGAGACAAAGCATGAGACTGTGGACTCTGAGAATCAAACTGAGGGTTTTGGAGGAGAGGGGTGTGGGGAGTTGGGTGAGCCTGGCAGTGGGCATTAAGAAGGGTACATATTTTGTGGAGCACTGGGTGTGGTGCATAAACAATGAGTCTTGGAGCACTGAAAAAATAAAAGGAAAAAAAGTGAAGTGCAAGCAATATGTTATAGAGGGTAAGAGGAAAGATTTATTTTGACTGGGCTTACAGAGAATGTATCCTTTGGCTTGGGCATAAAAAAAGTGAGATTTTATGAGAAGGAAATGGGAAAAGGGTGGTCTAGGTGCACAGAAGACTATTAAGAAAGATATGAAGGTGCTCAAGCAAAAGGTGTACTCAGGGAAAAAGTGAACAGTCCACTTCTGGTGGAAGGTTAAGTTGCCACACAGAGAAGTAAAAGTATCTTAAATTCTAGACTTAGGACTTTAGAGTCTGTTCGGCAGGCAATGATAAGCCACTGGAGGTTTTGGAAGCTAAGTGAAGGATGGATTGAAGAGAAGCTGAAGACATTTATGAGGCTACTTGAAGGGTCTAAGTCGGAGGTACTGAAAGGAGAATCAGAGCATGATGAAGAGAACAGAACATGGACAGGCAATCTGCAGGGGGAATCAACAAAACTTGAAAACCCATCTGTTTGGGGAACAAAGGAGACCCATAGAGGGAGAAGTTGAAGATAATTAGACAGTGGTGGTATCATAAATGAAATTAGAGAAATAAGAAAAAGAATTTGCTTTTAGAATGAGAATATGATGTTTTATTTTAGTCATGCTGAGTTTGAGGAATTTCAATTGGAAATGTTTAATAGGCACCTGGATCCATGGAAATAAGATTTAGGATTGTGGTTGTGATTGAAGATGGAGACTGTGGGACCCCCTAAAGAGGTGACAGCTGAAGCCATGAATGCAGATGTAAATATCATAGGGGAAGAGTAGCTGAAAGGAAGAACCTGGGGGACTTCACATTTGCAGAGTATGGGAAGAAGATCAGCCTGGAAGGCAGACAGGATCACTGACAGGGAGGAGAGGAGGGGAGAAGAGAAGAGAATAGTGTAGGATCAGCTCAAATGAGGCAGAGGAGAGTCTGAGGAGGAGAGAAAGGTCAACAGGGTCAAATACTTTAGAGAGCTTCAGGAGGAAGAGAATGTTGGAAAGTGGCCCTGAGCTCAGAGGCGATCATTGGTGATCAATAAGGAATCGAGTTCAGTATAAAACGAAGATGTTCTTTTGACTTATTTGGTGATAAAAATTAGAGATGGAATGATGGACAGATAGTTGCAAGTGGTGGAACCAAGAGTGGGGTGAGTGGGCTAGCCTCTAAAAAGAAGATGGACATAGTCTGTGAGAGGTGGGCAGGAGAAGAGGGACCAAGAGAGACATTGTCAATGGGTAGGAGTGATTTTATAGTAGCTCTCATACCAGGGTAGAGAATAAGAAATACATTCATTCTTTGGAATGAAAAAGTAATGACATGTTATTGAAAAATTAGGTTAGTTTCTTCTCTAAACCATGTGTTTTAGTCAAAGGAAACTAAAAGAACTCTCCGAATGACTCTACTGTATTTAGTTTTATATATCCAATGTCCAGCACAGGACCCACCATATCTTCACATATAATAAAGAGTTATCAGACAGTATATGATTGGGCTTTAGTACTGATAATTTTAGGAAAATGTTTATGTGACTTGGAGCTCATTGCTCTCAATGTCCTTTTGGTGGAAGGAGGGCACTGGAGGTCTTTTACAGGGCATATTAGAGATCTTTTCTTCCTACTATTTGAGATTGCTGGAATCTCTTCAAATTGACTAGGATATTTGCAACCCACAAAGCTCAGGGGTGGGGGGGGAGAATAAGACCCAGCCAGAGCACAGTTGTGTTTTGTGAGGTTGCCATTTGGGATATGAAGAGAGTGTCCTCAAACAGAAAAACTGGTAATGCAGGTAAAGAGAGATGTTTAGTAATATTTATGCCTTCATTTCTTAATTTGTCTTTCACATTCATTCAATATTCCACAATATTTACTGAGCACCTGCTATGCTATGTGCCAGATCCTACTTTAGGTGTTGGAGACAGACAGGGCCTCTCTGCTCATGGAGATTACATTGCTATGAACAAATGGCAATGTAATATGATATCATGTAATGATAAATGCTACAGAGAAAATGTAATGCAGGTTAAAGATGTAGATAAAGATAAAGAATAATGGGAAGTTTCAGATCATCATATAGAATGGCCTTGGAAGGTCTCTGATGAGAAGAACTAAACAGAGATCTGTAAGATCTGAAGGAAGCTTGTCCCAGACAGAAAGTACACCAATGCTAAGACTAGTCATTCTTAGATGGGAATAAACTTAGCACATTTTAGGAAGAGGAAGAGGGCCAGTGTGGTGGAGCAAAAGAGCAGGTAGTGAGTAATAGAGATGATGTTGGGAAGAAAGTCCAGATCATGGAGGACATTGATGACTTTTATTCCCAAGCTAATGGGAAATCACTGGATGGGTTTTGAGCAAGAAAGTAACAAGATAGGAATTATGTTTTTAAAGGATTGTTCTGAGTGCAGTGTGGAAATGAGCATGCATGGGTAAGACCTGAAGTAAGGAGACCAGTTAGGAAGCGGCTGCAGAAATCCAGGCAAGGAAAGATGGAGATTTGAACAAGGACAACAGCAGTGGTGATGAGAAGTGGAAAGATTCTAGACATATATTTAGTTTTTTAAATTGCAGCTTTACCGAAATTTAATTCACATACCACAAAATTTTATTTAATTGTGCCAAAAGTGTTCAATTCAGTGGTTCTAGAGATAGAGATGGTAGGACGCGATAATGGAGTTGATTCAAAATATGAAAGAAGAGAGGCATTAAGGATGTGTCTTGGATTAGGGACACAGGATGGGTGGGGGCATGTGCTGAAATGCAGAGAACTGGGGAGAAGAGAAGTCCCTATATCACTGTCTTAGGAGATGACCTAGAAGCACATGGAAAAACGCCTCATATGTTGTAAATGTGAAATATATTTTTGGCTCTTCTTTTTCTTAGATACCATTTCCTCTCTATTTTTGGACACAAAGAGCAAGTCAAAGGCCCAGTTGCTGAAATCAGGATATAAAGTCAGAGAGTTTAAGCAGGAGACTGATTTGCTGTTCAGAAGCCAAGCTGTGGGTCTAGGAAGTTTTATATTTCTAGTTTCTGGGGGCCGGAATAGTCTCTTAGTATTGGCAGAGGATTAATTTCTCCTGGAAGCCAGATAGCCAATTATCATGCAGGATATTTTCTCTATGAAGCCAGAGAACCAGTTATCACGTTGGATGTTTTTGGTGGGCATAGAATAGCTTCCGTTAGTACCCACTTATGGAAAAAGAATAAGAGCACATATCAGATGGTATAACCTTGTTGCCCAATAAGTCACTGATATGTAAAATTTGGTGCTCTCCACTGGGATTCCCCACCATTAATTCTACAGGCCTGACTTTGTTATGTGCCAATACCTTTTGTGAATTGTATTTATATAATAAATTTGCAAACAAACCTTAAGATTTATATATACATACCCATATATAGAAGATTTAAGCTTAACAGTAATCATTCACATTCATTACTAACATTATGGATAAGACAACTGGAGAAAGACCAACTAGATTGAATGTGCATAGAGAAATCTAGACATAAAATTTTTTGATGGGAAGTACTTGGTTTGGATTCTTGCTTTATCCTAAACTTTGGGCCTCCTTTGTCTCAGTTATCTACTGCTATATAATCAACCACACCAATGCTTAGTGACTTAAGACAATGAATTATCGGACACCTGGGTGTCTTAGTGGGTTAAAGCCTCTGTCTTTGGCACAGCTCATGATCTCAGGGTTCTGGGATCAAGCCCTGAAGTGGGCTCTCTGCCTAGCAGTGAGCTTGCTTCCCCCTCTCTCTGTCTGCCTCTCTGCCTACTTTTGATCTCTCTGTCAAGTAAATAAATAAAATCTTTTTAAAAAGACAATGAATTATTATTATTATTATTATTATTATTATTATTATTATTATTACTCTAGGTTTGTGAGTTGAATGAGAAAAAGGGCACCTAGGTGATTCAGTTGGTAACATCCAACTTTGACTTGGAGTTAGGTCATAATCTCAGGATCAAGCCCTGCATTAGGCTCCCTGCTGGGTGTGGAGTCTAAACTTGGGATTCTTTCTCTCTCTCTCTCTCTCCCTCCTCCTCTGCCCCTCCCCTGCTCTCTCATTCTCTCTCAATAAATAAATAAAATCTTAAGAATAAAAAAAGAAAATCAGAGATTTCCAATTGTTTTGTATCTTATAAAACTTATCCAACATCAGAAAATTATTCTGACACACAGTTCCTTACTTTAGAGAGATTATCAAATCATCAGATGCAACTTTTCAAAAAATAGATAAGCACATTTGGATCCTCCTGTAACATCTTTGTTGGTTTTCAGAATCAATCATTTGAATATTCTTTGATTTTATTTGTAAGACTAGATCTATAGACCAGTGCACAGAATAATTTCCAGAATCATCCTGGTCATAACTTTTGGTCAATGTGATCCACTCAGTTTAGCTGTGCAGAGGTATAGTAAATGTGGACAATCGTATGTGCCTTGGTCAATCCTATCCTCTGCATCAGATCTAGAATTGAGTTACACAGAGCGGGAAAACAAACGAGATGGCATCAGTTTGAGGTGGAACAAGTCCAGAACAGACTGGGAGATGAAATGGTAAGTGGGAGGAATCAGCTAGAGTTGGCAGGTATACCATCAGGAGCCAACCAGGAGTAGTGCCAGAAGTTTCAGGAAAAGTGAGAAGAACAGGCAGCCCAAGCAGGACAAGAGCCAACAGAAAAACTGAGCAGCAGTCCAGGAGAAGGTCCATCCCCAGGGTAGTGGCTAAACAGCAACACAGAAGCAGATAAGTAAATCATTGAGAAGTTGCTTTAAATATTTAATAGGAGAGATAGGGCAAGGCTAGAAGTACAAAAAGCAGCAACTGAGAAAATACATTCATGAGTTGAACCAATAATTATTCAAGACAGGAAAGTCTTTGAAACTCAGCTGCTCAAACCCTTCTACTAATCCCCAAAGAAACCTCCCTCAGACTGGACAGGAATCTGTAAAATCCATAACACCCGTGGTTAAGAAATTCTCCATTCTTGTCATTATGAAAAGTTACTTCACTCATCTCCTGTGATTATGAATTTTCAGCTAACCCACGTAAAGTACTTCCAAGTGTTTGGCATGTGGCATTCAATGAATGTTAGTTCCTTCCCTTTCTTTCTTTTAGTGGCAAGGTATGCAGAAGACCACTTAGCAAGTAGCAACTCTTGGCCCATCTTATGAAGGTAGAACTGATCTGGCTTGTTTTTATTTGTTTGTTTTGAGAGAGAGCACATGAGCAGGGAGGGGAAGAGGGAGAAGGAGAGCGAGAAGCTTGAGCAGGCTCCATAATGAGAGCATGGAGCCTGACCTGGGGCTCGATCCCATGACCCTGAGATCAGGACCTGAGCAGAAATCAAGAGTCTGATGCTCAACTGAATGAGACACCCAGGTACCCCAGAGCTGATCCAGTTTTGTAATCAACTTGTTGACTATTCTCCATTTGATAGTGTCTTTCAGATAGCCACACGCTACTGATCAATTCGAATAAAATTATAGGCATCATAGTTTTCTGAATTGTGCATGTAGATACCAACAGAGGAACAAATTTGACAATCTTGAAGAGTAGTTGCCTATAGTGAATAAAATAATCCTCATTGATCCAAGTTCCTTCGAAACATTGGACCAACAGATGTTAAAGCCATCCAAAGGAAAAGATTTGAAGTCCACACCAATCTCTGTGATAAGGACTTGGTAGCATTTTTTTTTTTTTAGTAAAGGTCAAACATTGACCCCTGTTTTATTAAGAAACCTAAATAAATATTTATATACAAAGGTGAAATGACTTCAGAATGAACACTTTCAGGAGAATCTGAGTTGTTGTTACATCCTGTATTAATAGAAATTCTTACCAGCACACTCAGATATAAAAGACCAGTGACAAATACCGTAATTTAAGTGAAAGAATGGTAAAAGCAGACTTACTTTCCAGAACTGCCTGGTTAATCAAAAAGCCTGGAACTATTCCCAGGTTGCTTTTTTTTTTTCTTTTTTTTAAGTCTAGACAAAACCCCAAGATAAACTTTGTGCAATTAA
>CM053606.1:74054085-74113717 GCA_028646535.1 Procyon lotor | reverse complement strand
AAGTAAGTTAGAGCCAATCTATTGGTTCTGCCTAGGCTCCTTTGCCTTCACGAATTTCTACAACAGTGATTAACACAGAACATACACTCACTACATGACAAATGTCCCTCAAAAGGAAGAATAATGAGAGTACCACATTCAAGCCTCTGACGTAATAAAAGAAGCCCAGTTTAGATTATGCCATTATAATAAGTTTTGCATGTGTGTAATAACTCCACATCAATAAACCCTCATATTTCAAAGCCACCCCATTTTCTAAAACTTTCTATGATCCTCCATGGCTAATGGACATGAAAAGAGTTCTGGAAACGTGGCCCTGGGGTGACAGCTTTTGTAAATGTTAAACATTCAACATTAATGGGTCATTATACACACACTCATACACTCACACACAGAGGCACAAATACACATACAAAGGATAGATATGCAAATACATACAGATATAGAGATATAACCATAGACAGATGTGTGTAAGTTTCCTGATATATAGGATTTAACACACGACATTAGCATTCACAGCAGAGTTTTTGCCCATTGACTTCTACATCATCAAGAAGCACTTATCAGCTAAATGGCTTCAAGTAATTTATGGCTCAAGTTCAGGTAGCTGCCACTGATTCAATATTTTAATGACATATATTAAAATCAATGTATTTCTTCAGGGGTGCCTGGGTGACTTAGTTGGTTAAGCGGTCGACTCTTGGCTTCAGTTCAGGTCATCATCTTGGGATCGGGACATCAAACCCCACACTGGGCTCCATGCCAAGTGGGGAGCCTGCTTAAGATTCTCTTTCTTCCTCTCCCTCTACCCCTCCCCCCACTTGTGCACATGTGTGCACTCTCTTTTTCTAAAAAAAAAAAATCCATGTATTTCTTCAAATTGGTTACACTTTTAGATATGGAGTCATATCACTCTGTCCAGTAGCAATACCCATCAGCTGATACAATCAATTTCTAAGAACCTACAATAAATTCATACTGTATCGATTCAGAGACAAATCCACATTTTAACATTCTCCACATCTTAATATTTTAACATTCCCTACATTTTAACATCTCTGAAGTCAAAATGTCTTTATAATCAACATCAAAATGTCTTTATAATCAACATCTTATGAGTATAGTTATTTTTTTTCTTAAAAGCTGCTATTAAAATAATGGTGTGTCTTCCCATCAATGGCAACTTAGAATCAAGGAAATGTGGTATTTATAGGAAACATGACAGATAGGTTTATCATCTTAACATATTAAGAACTCATACAAAATGATAAAAGCAGTAAAATCTTGAGAGGTAAATGGGCAAAGGACATGAATCTTCCATCCACCTAAGAAAAATGTTACTAGCCAGTACATATAAACAACCTTACCAGAACTTAAATAAATGCAAATTAAAAAAAAAAAAAAAGAAAACTACATTTCTGTCTTTTTGGTGAGCACAGAATAAAGTTGTAAAAATCCAGTGCTATTTAGAGTGAGATAGAATGGGCAACCACATCAAATGTTGGTGGGTGAATTGGTATAAAATTTCTGAAAAGCACTTTGGCTGTATATATTAAAATTCTTAAAGAGGCCATGCCCTACTTATTCTTCTAGGCATGTATCACAAGAAAATAATCAGAAAGTGGTCAAAAATGTATTCACAAAGAACAATAAGTGGAAAAAATTTAAGATTCTAAATTTACATACTATAAATTCTTACTATGTCAGAATTCAGAAAAAGACGATTATAATATCCTAAGATGTTACTGGGTGATTTTATCTCTGCTCCTTTATCTCTGCTCCTTTACACTTGCATGTACTTTACAAATAAAATGTGTGTTATTTTAATAACCAGAAGAAGATATAAAAGCCAAAAGAAAAAAAAACAAAATGACACTAGGATATTCTGACAGAATTTTTATTTCTTCCCAAAGGAAGAGAGGGAAAGTCACTTAACGTGAAGTTTGTCCTTGTGGGAGACTTACACAGCAAAAATTATGTATGTGGGGAATTCTTTATATTTGTGTGGCATGATGACATAAGATAACATACATCAAGATCTGTTAGATTTCGATGACATAAAAGTCTTGATCTTTGAATTTTAAGTTTTGGGGCACATTGTTTTGGAGTTTGTTATTATCATTTGACCCCTTTGAAAAAGACCAGCACCTCATTGGTTAAACTTACCCTGTTAAGCACTGTCTTCCTGGATGAGGAAGTTTTCAATGTCCTTGCTGAAGACAGTATTAGTCAGCTTTTTATTATCTCTTCTAAATAATAGTCGGATATAGTTAGCATCATATATAAATATTTATTTATCAAAAAATCCAACAGATTAACAGTTATGTAATAAGAACATTGCAAGATTTCTTTTTAGAAGGACTCCAATGTCCCATTCAGTACTGTCTGTGGCATCTCCCAGAGGACTCTAGCTTTTTGTTTTTCTCTCTGCCACTCAGCCTCATCTTCAATCTTGAAATTTTAATTTTGCTTATCGATTCTTTAAGGAACAACAAAATACAGCATGGCTTGATTTATGCCTTTGATATCAGAATGAAAACAACCAGTTAAAATTGATACTAAATTTATGTACTATATTTCTTCTCTATTTCAGTAACTTCCTTCTTGTTATATTTAGTGTTGCATGTGTTTATATTTGGGGGGTTTTATTTAGTACGCTGATACAATGGATAGCAGACCTTCAAGTATCTTGCAGGCTAGTCGCAGGGGTGGTGGGGCTTGTGGGGCAGATATATTATCAGCATTTACAGGTTTCCTCCACCATCTGAAAGTAATGTCCCTGTAAAACTTTTCTGAAGCCAAAATGGCGCAAAGCAAAGAAGCAATTGCCATTAATTTATATGGAAAAATGTTTGAGCTTTCTCGCTTTTAGCTCTTTTGGGATTTTCTGATCCCTTGGGTCACATCTTGCTAGCGGATGAACAAAATATATTGAGAAAAAGCACAAATGCTCGCAGACACCTTTCAAAACTCTGGCAGCTTGATGCTGAGATGCCAAGTGTAGTTCCCGGGGAAGGGGCTTGGTGGCGCCACTCCCACCACTAGGAGTGTGTCCTGCCTCTAAGGGAGTCAATGGTGAACAACCTCTGAACGCTATTTTTCCTTTTCGCCTTTTTCTCCCCCATAAAAGCACAAATCCTCTTCGAATTTCTTTTGTTAGTGAAAACAGGTACTAATGTAGGTCTTCGGTATAAGCCAAGTGGTGTAACATAAACTCTCAAAAAGTGGGTGTTATCTGTATAGTTTAAGGTGATAAGTATCCAACCTAAGTTTATTGAGTGTGTGTCTTTAGCCCCAGAGAGTTCTAGGCATTGGGATATAGTGAGATACAAGGCATAGCCTTTGCTCCCTGAATAAAAGGATAACTGGGTACCCGGACAACGGAGAAGAGAGGGGCTCCCATTAACTGTCCATCCCACAATAACCTCAGTTTCTTTCCCCCTCACTCCATATTCTTATTCCCAAACTCTAGCCAAGTGGGTTTCTCATTCAATAGGTCTAACGCAAGAACTGGAACTGGACTTTTTTTTTTTTTTAAAGCTCTCCTTGATAATTCTGACACACGGTCAAGTTTGGGAACCACCATATGACTAAATAGCTGTAATGATCTCACTTGGAAGTAGGAGAAATTGTCAAAAGGCAGCAAACAAAATGTTTCCTTGAATTATCTTTCCTCATAACATTTTGGTGCCATTAGAATTGTGGTTTAGAATATAAAATCATCAATGGTATTGTCTCAAATTCTGTTTGACTATATGGATAAGACTCTTCTGTTGCTTTTCTGGATGATTGTTGGCTTTCATAAATCAGTGAATCAATAGTCAGCTGAAGTTATTTCTTTTGCTCTCATGTGAAATTATCTTCTTATGAAAATAAGGCTGTAATCTAGTTTCTTACTCTTCATCTGGTGGGTGCAAGCCTGTAACTCTTCTCTTCGATAGCTTCACAAATGTGCTATGCCTGCTTGCTTCTGGGCCTTTGCACATGCTATTCCTGCTCCCATTCATTGGCTCATTCATATTTAGGTATCAGTGTAGAAAAACAGTTTTTATGCATACAAGGTCTCAAAAGATGTAATCCATGCATCCTGTCATAGAAAGCTATTGGGGATGGATAAAACAAGAAAGAGGAAGACAAGACTTTGGAAACAATTAGCTAAGGAATAACAACCACAGAACGAAGTCCTCGAATGACTCTGCTGAAGGATGGAGAAATCCAGAAGGGAGAGCTCTAGTGGAAAGATAGAAAAAAGAGCTCTTGAATAATAAATAGACAAACACAATATAAACAAATAAATTTTATTTATTTTTACACAAAAATTTATTTATAAATAAATTTATTTATAAACACAAATAAATAAATAGGCAAACATTTGACAGATTCAATTGAGTAATTACGCACATAGAAAACTTTACAAATGAAAAAAGAAAGTGAAACAGAAGGTTGTTGATAAGGGAAAATATAATTCTTAAGTACTCCTGGGCTTAGCAG
Organism: Procyon lotor; assembly: GCA_028646535.1. Lineage (NCBI taxonomy): Eukaryota > Metazoa > Chordata > Mammalia > Carnivora > Procyonidae > Procyon > Procyon lotor. Next base: position 74,109,226 of record CM053606.1, on the reverse strand, counting down.
TGAATAATATTTACATCATCATTATAATATGGCCATCAACTATTTCTTTTACCACAAATTGTCATGTGACTTTATTGAGAGGAGAAGAGAGAACCCAGTGTGTGAGCAATGGTGGGGTAAGGGCATTAAACCCTCTACCAAAGCAAAATATCCAAAGGGAAGAAATAAACTTGATAAGTCAAGAAATAATATACATATCAGAAGGTAATATGGAAAAAATACCAGTAGAAATGGTGATAGGAATTCAAAGTAGTCCCCTAAGTGAAGGTAGATTGGGAGATAGGGTATGTGTGCAGGGGACTGTGTTGTTGTTGTTTCTACGAAAGTATTTTAAACATTTAGAATATTTGTATCATTGTTGTTTGAAAAGTATATATATTACTTTGATTTTTAAAAACCTATATTAAGCAACTACCATGGTCTGGCAAAGTGTTTAACCCTACCCATGATTTAAGAGAAGTGATAAAACATGATTCTGACATTCCAAGACCCTGAGTCACTTGGGAGGATATAAGCTATTACCCATATATAAAAAACATTTAAAGAAAAAGCTATGACTAAATCTGAGAAGAGACACAAGAAGTTTTGTATTCAAATTATATGTACATTAGTGTTTATCAAAATATGTAAAGCAGAAAGTGCTGTGGAACTTATCATTTTTCTCTTACTCTAAGGACAATGAGAATGAATCACTCTATCAGCTCCTTCCTAAGGGTTGCAAATTTGGCCCCATCGAAGCGTCCCTGAAAACAAGAAAGACTATGCTGAAGCACTAGCTAAGCCCTGCTTTGCTATTGTAATGGCCGCCTTTGTAGTCTTCCATCCTGGCTCTGTTAGAGAAAAAAAAAAAAAAGAAGTTAACTGCTTACTTTATACCAGACACTTTTTTCTTATACCATGAGCAAAGGGAACCCTTTTCCCCAATAACCATCCTAAAAGAAACAGCAGCGACAGCTGATGAAGGACAGGCAAATAAGAAAATCAAAACAAAAGGGTCCAAAAAATGGAGGGCAAAAAGGGGGGAAAAAAGAACACAAATACTGTGTTTTCAGAACATTGGGTGCAGTTTCACCAGTGTATTTGTTGCCGTTGTTGCATGTTTTACTTGGACATCCTGTCACTTCCTCCATGCCCTTTGTAACAGAAGTGTTTGTGAGGAAGGTTAGAATCACTGAAGAAGTTGTTTATGTGGCATGTTCCTTGGGCAAGAGATTCATCTTGTGGTCCTCTGAAAAGTGTTAAATTGCAGCTGACATTTAAGCCTACTCAGATTAGAAGGTGTCAAATGTACTTGAAGTAAAGAGAAAGAGGCGATCTCTCGAGGGAAGGTATATCGCAGAGATCCACTATGACGTACCCTCTGGAAGTTTATTCTCAAAGTTAGCAAAACTGACTCTCTCAGGCTCTGAAGACTGAGAACTATCTGCCTTTTTAGACTAGTAGATTTTGAAGATAATACATACTTATTAAATAGATCTTGGAAAAAGAAGAAATATTCGGAAGAGTGTTACCAGTTCTTATCATCACCCTGTTTAGATTGGGTTACTGTTAAATTTTTTTTGGTGATATATATATATATATTCATATTTATGTGAAAAAGAAGTGTCATATTGTGTGCATATGGTTTGCTATCATGCTTTTCTTCCACTGACAATCTGGTCCACTTTTTTTTTTTTGGTGCTGGATTAAGTTGCCAAGAATTTGGGGTACATTTCCAGGCCTAAAGGGAACAAGACAAAGTCTTAGAGATAGCCGGTTGCTCTTTTTCTAGACCTGAATGCCTGTGGGATTCAGTCTCCCCTAGAGTTAAAGGTCAACTTGGAGATAAATTATTCTATTGGGTAATCATTCAATTAAAATAGATAGTACATATATTTAAAAAATTTAAAGTTTGGTGTTTTCTCTTCATATGCAACCTCAGCCTGGAAGGGTTTATGCCCGGTCAATATTAGATATTCGATATTTTTATCCAGGGCTAAGCATCTTCATGAAAAATTTTAAGTATTTTTTTATTGTAGATATATCTACATCTATATAACAAAATTTGCCCTTTTAAGCATTTTTAAGTGTGCAATCTGTGGCATTAAGCATATCTACCTGTTGCACAGACATTACCACTATCCATCTCCAGAACTTTTTCATCTTCCTCCAAACTCTGTACCCAGAAAAAAAAAAAACCAAAACACCCCCCCTTCTCCCTCTCCACAGCCCTGGTAGCCAGCAGTCTACTTTTTGTCTCATGATTTGACTACTTTAGGTACTCCAGGCATCAGGGAAATCATCCATTAGTCCTTATGTGACTGGCTTATTTCGTTTAGCATATTTTCAAGGTTCATTCATGTTTTGGCGTATGCCAGAATTTCCTTTTTTAAAGGCTGAGTGATACTCCATATTCCGCACATGCCCCATTTTGTTTTAGCAGTTCATGTGTTGAATACAAAAATTAAGTTTACCAATTACTCACATGTTTGAACTTGTTCTTCCTTTGGCGTGTGTGGCAGATCTGGCTGGGTGATCACTGTTTTGGGGTCCCCTCCTGTGGCGTAGAGTTACTGAACAGTAGTACCCAGACAGGGACAAAATTTCCCTGTTCCCTCTGTGTCTGGTGGGCCCATGACTTCCTTGTAGCCAACAATGTGGAAGAACATGATGCTCGTCATTTCCGAACTGAGGAGCACCATCTTCTGACTACCATCGAAACCATGGTGGCCGAGCCACAAGGTAGAAGTAGCCTGAGTTGCTCGTGGGTGGGTCCCCGAGTCACCCCTTTGAGAAGGGTCTCCCTATTAGGAATCACACTGGTTTTATATGAGTGAGAATTTTATATTTAAACCCGTGAGATTTGGGGGCTGTTTGTTAACCCCGTGCGACATAGATTCCAAGACTCATCTATTTCAAGTTTTTCCTACTTTTCCAGCTTTTCTTTCCATCGTCCATTGCTGATTATTTCCTCTGCCTTCGCCCCTGCTTTTCAGTCCCTAGGTCATAAGCACCCTACTTCTTGAATGATGCCTCTAGCAATCCTTTCCTTCCTAAATACTCTGCTACGATTTAGTTTAGGCAAAAAGAGATAGTGGGTGGGTTAAGCCAGCTGAGAACCTAGAATGCTAATCTATCAGCAGTGCTTAAAGTCCATTGGAAATCTTTATACCAATAATCCTCTCAGGAGAATTCTGCATTGGTTGAAAGGAGTACGTTGAAAAGCCTTTGAGGGAGGCTGAGACCTTCAGAGCGAAGGGTCACTAAACTGCCTTAGGAGCGGGAGGGGTCTGGATAATGCTGGGCTTTTCTTTTGCTGAGTGGCGATTAACACCGAGCTCCTTATCTAAGCAAATGTTGAGCAAATACAAGAAAATATCAGCTCGCAGGAGAGACAAATAATTATCCTACTCAGATTTCCCACATGTCCTCGTCTGGCTCTGAGTTCAGGCCACCAACTTCTCTTGCTATTTCTGGTCTATTACATTTAATTCCAAATGTTCCTTCTGCCATTTATCCTCCTCACTGCTGCTGGAGTGATCTTTCTGAAGCACGACTCTGGTCTTGTTATCTTTGCTGGAAAGCTCTGAGGCTGCTCATTGCCCAAGGTTGATAATTCTGTTGATATTCTTCGAATGGATCCCACCCCCCCAGAAGCGAGCAGGAGAGAAGGAGATTCACTTAACTAGTGCAGGAGATGATGTCACCATTCCAAATCATGAGCTCCTGACTGAGGCTATCGTGGAAGATGAGAATCACGTATGCCTAGCTGTTTCTCATCTCTGCGTCTTTTTCGCTCAGACTGTCCCTTCTTTCCAAACTTCCAGAAGAATATATACACTCATCTTGCTAGTCTCAGCTCAACGGTTATCCTTTCTATGAAAATCTTTCCTGATAAGCCCCTCACCCCTTGCTATCTGTTCCGCTCTGTCTTCTCTCCCTCTCCAAATCCAGGCAGTAGTGGAGAGGTAGAATGGTAGAATGAGTTTTCCAGGATTTAACCAGGGTCCCATGACAGCGTGAGAACTATTACTGTAACAGTGGCATTTTATTTTTTTTTCAAGGTTTTTTTCGTTTTTGTTTTTGTTTTGTTTTGTTTTTGACAGAGACAGACACAGCCAGAGAGGGAACACAGGCAGGGGGAGTGGAAGAGGGAGAAGCAGGCCTCCCGCCGAGGAGGGAGCCAATGTGGCGCTTGATCCTAGGAACCCCAGGATCATGACCTGAGCCGAAGGCAGGCACTTAACGACTGAGGCACCCAGGCACCCCAACAACAGCATTTTAAAATTTTTTTATTTTTATTTTTGATAGAGAGAGAGCAAGAGATCACAAGTAGGCAGAGAGGCAGGCAGAGAGAGAAAGGGAGAGAAGCAGGCTCCCCGCTGAAGAGAGCCCGATGCGGGGCTCTATTCCAGGACCCTGAGATTATGACTCAAGCCGAAGGCAGAGGCTTTAACCCACTGAGCCACCCAGGTGCCCCCCCAACAGCAACCTTTTAAAGGAAGCTATATGCTCTGGTTACACTGAGGGTGTTTCACAGCTGCGCAGTGCTCAGTGCCTTATACGCAGACACTGTTGGTGTGGAGGATGGGGAACAGGCCTGTCTGGTGGGTTAAACACAAGAATTTAAATGTCTCCTTTGGGCAGAGGAATGCCCATTTATCTTTTCCTCTTCCTGACTCCCCTTCTTCATTTGGGTGCCATCAATCATCCTTTGGTTAGGAAAAACAAATTAAATGTCTTATAGTGAGTTTACCTTGCAATTGGAGCAAAGCAGAGGAAGATCATTCTTGTACGGGAAATCTCTTTGCCATTAAAAAGGTGACCCAAGGACTTACCTAACCTGAAAGTAGTTGATCTGAAGTGGGTAGCCAAAATGGTTACTTAAAAAATGGTTTGGGCCAGCCCTCAGCACCTGCTGCCGTTGGTAATGTTTAATTAACAGTGTCGGGCCAGTAGGCCTGGATCGAACATCTCTTGGGATTGAAGGGGAATGCAATTACCAACATAATTTTGAGTTGCCTGAGTTTAATTCCGATAAGTAGTCCTTATAGGACCATGGATTTATTGAGGATTTCTCACCAAAAAAGATAGCTATAAAAATGCCTGTGCATAGTCTTTGCTCACTGTAGGTTTCACCGCTAGCTTTGGCCCTCCAGCCGAAATTCTTTGTTATTAAACAAACAGCTGTGCTCTGGAGTTTTTCACTCTCCACGTTGTCTCCACTGAACCTCCAGCAATTTGTCACTTCCGATTCGGTTTTCCAACCTTGGCCCTGGTTCCTATGGTGGTTTCCACCGGTGAGTTTGATCTGGTAAACCAGGACTCCCTGTGTTTGCTGGTCTGTTCTTCTAATCTTGAGGGTCAAAGTTTGCCCCTATGTCCTCCCCTCTTTTATGGATCCAAGAACAGTTTTGATTTTTTTTTTTTTTTCAGTCTGTTCAGCTTTTAACTTGTTGTTGGGTAGAGTGACAACTTTTAAGTTCCGCTCTTATATGCAGAACTAGAAACTGGAACTCCCCCCAGATGGTTCTTTATTTCTACAGAGAAGTCCTCTGGACCTCACAAAATAAATTCTTTTATTGGCAAAATCTCCTTCACCTCTTTTTCTACCATAGGCAGAATCATTCAGTCACCACTTGCTGAACATTTTTACCAAGGGGATGGGAAATACACCAAGGTATCTGGACTCTCTCCTCCCTGCAACTCATAGCCTTGAAAAACAGAATGAATGGATCACAGCACTCTTTTCCTCTGAGCCTTGGAATCCTCAGCACAGAGCTCCCAGGAACTACCAGCAGACTGTAGTTAACAGAGAAGTTAGAAACTTCGTGCTACCTACCCATACTCCTCTCTATGTGAGTATACAAAGGAGGACAAGCACACAGTCTTCCCATCCGTGGCCACTACACTGCAGTGGATAAAATGAATTTAATAGCTCCTTACTTTCACCTTACCTCTACTGCACTTTCTGATTTTGAGAAATCATAATGAGGATAACTTTTACTTTTATGGTGAAAGGTAAAAAAGCTAAGACCTTTTTTAATTCTCAAGTCTTACCTTCTGCTAAAAGGTCTGAGATTGAAATGTGTTATTTAGGGATGCCAGAGTGACTCAGTCAGTTGCCTCTGCCTTCGGCTCAAGTCATCATCCCGGGGTCCTGGGATTGAGTCCCCGCTGATCGGGGAGCCTGCTTCTCCCTATGCCTGCTGCTCCCCCTGCTTGTGCTCTCTCTCTCTGACAAACAAATAAATAAATCTTGAAATGTGTTATTTAATTATAAAATCTCATCATTTGTATTTGTTTTTCTCCTAATTCTGGTTTAATGACTCCTGGCCTAAAAAAAAAGCAGAGCTGCATACTTCAATAGACAAAGATTTGAATTTCCTCTTTGTGGCTGGTAAAATAGGCCAGCTACCTCTAATGGGATTTTTTTTTCCCCCTTCACTGACAGGTAGCCACAAAATTTCCTTTCTCAAAATCCTCAGCTGGTAAATGGTGTGAGCTGGAGCTCACAGCCGGCAAATGAAAAGGGAATTGTCCACTGTTTTGCCCTGCAGTCCTGCGAGTAAAAGTCAGCTAGCCTCAGCTCTGAGATTTCAGAGGCCTGGGGTGACCCTTCACTTTTCCTGCCCATATCTGCTCCTCTTTCTCCCCACAGTTCCTTTGAGGAAGTGATTGAGTTTCTCAGTCATTGATTAGAGACCAAGCTTGAAAAGCAAGGGATCCCGGAATAAAAGCTTCTGTTTTTACTCTGAGGTGTCAAATACAAAAAACAGGTTGGTGGCCAGAGCAATGAGGAAGCAGGAGAAAGTAAGCCAATGAGGGGAAGGGGAAATGGGGATTTCCCAGCAAGAAGATTTTAACTAAGTTTTGCCTTTCTCTAACACTGAGAAAAGACGCTTGGCATAGAGAGATGCCTTGGGTGTCTTCCAAGCAACTCCACACTGAGGCTCTTGTTATCTTCTTGTTTCTACTGCATACAGATTGTTCTTTCCTGCCTAGAAAGGGAGCAGGTTCCTGGAGGCTCTTGATAAATCGGAAGAGAACAGAGCCTGGATGATTCAGCTGGTTCCACCCCTGCTCAGAAAGGCCATTCCTTTGTTTGAGCATCAGGTTTCATTTTCTGCTTTCTGAGGAAACTCCAGGGCTGAGAGGAAAACATCCCAATACATTTCTTCCGAAATAGAGCATTGTGTGGAATGGTTGACAGCATGAGGCCTTTCTGGGCCATTCTTGGCTGCCATTGGCTGAGGACTCAGGGAGCTGGACGCCTCATTGCATTTATGACACTACTGTTTCTCTCACGCTCTGAGGTGCAATGAAAGCTGACTGCTTCTCTAATTACTTCCTTATGCCCTCCACACCTCTTCAAGGATTAAGGAACTATTTCCTTTTCTAGTTATAACTCACTTCAGAGTGTTACTATTTGGTTAGAATGGGGAATGTTTTTTAGGTACATCTTTCTGGGTAAATGTAGTGTTGTTTTTTAACATTGGTGTCTTGAAGATATGAGTTCAACCATAGCTTCTGTAATTTCTTAATGGGATCCCCCTTGTCTGGTTCATGGCTCTCTGACTTACAGTGCCGTTGTCTTTACAATGGAGCTATCCATCCCGAAGTCTTTGGGTGGTGAAAAGCAATGGGAAAATATGTGTATTCAGTGAACATGCATGACAGTATTATTTCATGGAATGTTCTAATTTTTAAAACAGTACAGCTGAATGGTGAGTAAATTACTGCTGTAAGGATAAGAAAACAACAATAATAACTTATAGAACATCACATTTTTCCAAACGTTCTGCATACATTTTAAAATTTAATTTAGTTAAATTTTTAAAAAATTTTTTATTTAAAGTCAATTTAGTTAACACACATCACCCAGTTACTCCATTCACCACCTCCCCCCCCATCCACCTCTCTCCTAACAACCCTCAGTTTGTTTCCTATAGTTAAGAGTCTCTTGGGACTCCTGGGTGGCTCAGTGGGTTAAAGCCTCTGCCTTTAGCTCAGGTCATGATCTCAGGGGCCTGGGATCGAGCCCCATGTCAGGCTCTCTGCTCAGAGGGGAGCCTGCTTCCCTCTCTCCCTCTGCCTGTCTTTTCTGCCTACTTGTGGTCTCTTTCTCTCTGTCAAATAAATAAATAAAATTTAAAAAAAAAAAAAGAGTCTCTTATGGTTTGTCTCCCTCTCTGTTTTTATCTTATTTTACCTTCCCTTCCCCTGTTCATCTGTTTTGTTTCTTAAATTCCACATGAGTGAAATCACATGGTATTTGTCTTTCTCTGACTGACTTATTTCACTTAGCATAATACACTCTAGCTCCATCCATGTTGTTGCAAATGGTAAGATTTCCTTCTTTTTGATGGCTGAGTAATATTCCATAGTGTGTATATGTATATATTTAAATTTTTATTTATTTATTATTTTGCCAACCTGGTGAGTTTGGCAAAGCAGGTTTTTTTAAATCTCTACTTTAGAAATTAGCAACTGAGAGTCAGAAAAGCAAATTTAAAGCCACATAGTAGGTTGGGTAGGTGTTGTATGTCCTATTGTTAAGAGGAGGGTGCTGATGTTCAAAGATAAGCCACTTGTTGAAAGGAGCAGGGCCAGTTAATAGAGATAAAAACTAGAACCCAAGAGAGATGATATCAGTTGGAATTGATATCAAATCTCACACTCTTTTCATCACAGAAAGTCAATTATAATTATCAAGAATTTTCTGGGAGTGTCTGGGTGGCTCAGTCGATTGGGCGTGTCTGCCTTCAGCTCAGGTCATGATCCTAGGGTCCTGGGTTCAGGCCCCACATCAGAGAGTCTGCTTCTCCCTCTGCCTGCTGCTCCCCCTGCTTGTGCTCTCTCTCTCCCTCTTTCTCTCTATCGAATAAATAAACAAAATCTTAAAAAAAAAAAGAATTTTCTGCTTCATGTATCACTTTCTGAGTGGAGTGTTAATATTTCCAGTCACCAATAGTGACTTCTTAAACTATTACTCATTTTCTCAGCATTATAAAACATCCCTCTTCAACTCTAATGATATTTTTATTTTGAAATGTGTCTTAATGCTAAAATTCCTGTCCTGGTTTTCTTTTGACATATATTCTCCTTTTCTCTACTTATTTTCAACTCTCTTTATCATTTTTTAAGTAATTGTGTGACTCTTATAAACTACTTACCCCCGGTCTTGGTTTTACAAAAACAAATGAAGATTCTCCTCTTTGGATCACTAAGTTTATCTATATATTCTTTTTTTTTAAATTCTTATTGTAATTACTCTTATATTAAAACTTACTTCCAAAAAAAAAAAAAAAACAACTTACTTCCGCTAACCCATTTCGTATCTTCCAATTATCTTTCCCTTAAAAATAATCCTTTCCTGACTCTGTTTAGGTAGAATAAATTATGTTTTGGCCATCTAAAAGTTTTTATTCTGTTTTTGGTTTTTGTGTGGTTTACTTACACATACTTATTTTTTCCTCTCAATTTCCTACCCTTTATATTTCTTCCCATGCAAGTAGATATGCATCTTAACCCATTTTCACATGCACCCCCTTTATTTTTTATTTTTTATTATTTTTTTCACCTTTTTATTTTATTTTCCCCAAATATGTTTATTTTATTTTTTCAGTGTTACAAGATTAATTGTTCATGCACCGCACCCAGCGCTCCATGCAATACATGCCCTCCTCAGTACCCACCACCAGGCTCACACAACCATACCCCCTCCCCTCCAAAACCCTCAGTTTGTTGCTCAGAGTCCACAGTCTTTCATGGTTCATCTCCCCCTCTGATTCCCTCCATTCACCCTTCCCTTCCTTCTCACAATACCCTCCATGTTTTTCCTTATGCTCCACACGTAAGTGGGACCATAAGATAAGTGACTCTCTCCACTTGACTTATTTCACTCCGCATAATATCTTCCAGTCCCATCCATGCTGATGCAAAAGTTGGGTATTCATCCTTTCTGAAGGAGGCATAATATTCCATTGTATATATGAACCATATCTTCTTTATCCATTCATCTGTTGAAGGGCATTTTGGTTCTTTCCACAGTTTGGCGATTGTGGCCATTGCTGCTATGAACATTGAGGTACATGTGGCCCTTCTTTGTACTGCATCTGCTTCTTTGGGGTAAATACCCAGTAGTGCGATGGCAGGGTCATAGGGTAGCTCTATTTTTAGTTTCTTGAGGAATCTCCACACTGTTTTCCAAAGTGGTTGCACCAGCTTGCAATCCCACCAACAGTGGAAGAGGGTTCCCCTTTCTCCACACCCTCTCCAACATTCGTTGTTTACTGTTCTGTTGATTTTGGCCATTCTAACTGGTGTAAAGTGGTATCTCAGTGTGGTTTTGATTTGAATCTCCCTGATGGCTAAAGATGATGAGCGTTTTTTCATGTGTCTGTTAGCCATTTGTATGTCTTCTTTGGAGAAGTGTCTGTTCATGTCTTCTGCCCATTTTTTGATGTGATTATCTGTTTTGTGAGTTTTGAGTTTAAGGAGTCCTTTAGAGATCTTAGATATCAGACCTTTGTCTGTAGTGTCATTTGCAAATATCTTCTCCCATTCTGTGGGTTGCCTGTTTGTTTTGTTGACTATTTCCTTTGCTGCACATGCACCCCCCCTTAAAAAAAATTCTCCTTTGTCCTCTATCTTTGGTTTCCCATTTCTCAAGGATTACTATTGCTTACTGTCTGATTTCAGTGTCTTGAAAACCATTATTTCATGTATTTTGTCCAGTTTGCTTGTTTCAGATAGAATAATAAATCTGTTCCTTATTACTCCATCTTTGTTGGAAGCACAAGTCCCTGTGACTCAATCTTCCATAATAAATATTGATCCTTTGGACAAATAGAATGCAGTAGGAATGAAATTCTCGAGAGACAATTCTCCATGCGTCTTTTGCATTTCATTATCTCTTCCAAGCAGAGGCACTGACCACATTTGTCCCAGACTAATTTTTTAAAATTTAGATAGAGAGCATAGAGGGGAGCAGCAGAGGGTGAAAGAGAGAGAGAATCTCAAGTCAACTCCACGCTAAGCATGGAGCCCAATGTAGAGCTGAATCCCAAGATCATGACCTGAGCCAAAATCAGGAGTTGGATGCTCAACTCACTTGTGCCACCCAGACAATCCACCACCCGGACTAACTTTGGAAGGGATTTGAATAATGAGCCAACTTAGAAGATAAAAGAGTATCTCCTTCTGGAGGAAAGGGCAGGTGTGCTTAAGGTCTTGGAGAATAGAGATAGCACCTCTCTCCAGAGCAAAGGACAAGCATGCTTCCTGTCCAGTAAAATCTATTTGGATTTTCTAAGCTCAGTACTCTTCTGAAATACAACCCAATATGTAAGAAGTTGTCACTGGCCCTCTTTGCATCATCCTGTGGGAATTGGAGCTCAAAGAATCGTGAAAGAAAATGTCTTTTCTCTGTCTACTACTGTTGCTGCAAGTAACAAACTGTCTTTTGTCTGACCCAGGAGTGTGGTGCCTCTGCCAATAATCATGGAACTGCGGCAGCCTAATGTGTTAGCTTGCAAGTAATGTGCAGTCTCATACCCTTCACAGTTCTTGACAGACAAGACGGGACAGGCTAGGTTAAAAAGCAATCCAACTTTTGTCTGACTTTCTCTCTTGAGGCAAATGCCTTGGGAGTCCTAAGTCAATATGTTGTTTGGCTACTTCAAAGCGACTCATCTGGAAAGATCACCTGGAGTGTCTACATTACATTTGAGATACTTATGGGCCTCCAATGTTCCTATCCCCAGCTGACTGAGTCTTCCTACCCCAGATGCCAGTCACATGAGGGACTGGGCCTTCAGATCATTCCTAACACTGGCCTTGGAGACATACAGCAAAGCGAGGCAGATAGAGCTGTCCCCACAGTCCTGCCTAATTTGTAAATTAGTGGGCAAAGAAATGCTGTTATTTTAAACCACTGAGTTTTGGGGAGATTTAACACACAGGGCTGGATAACTGAAACACTGTTTATAGCATCCTTCTGGGTTTCTTGCTCTTCTAGCTAGCATGCTTTCTCTGAAAGGTGTTTAAAGAAGTTCTTGTGTAGTCAATTTTTGAGATCTTATATGCCTAAAAAGATATTTGTTTTTCTATCACATTTAAATCATACCCTAGTTGGCTGTGAAAGTATAAAGCTAAAATTCTTTTCCTTCAAAAAAGGATCTATTGTTTTCTTACATCCAGGTTACTGTTGTAAAATCTGACATTAGTTTTATACCTGTTTTTTTATGGGTGACCTGTAGTTTGTGCCAGCAATATTTGAGATTTTTGTGTTCTTTCATTTCTTTAACATTTTATTATAGGATGTTTAAGTTCATGTTTTTCCTTTTTTATAGCCTTTTGTACTTTATGAACCCTTTCATTTCAAGGTCTTACACCTTTCTCTAATTCTGAGAAATTCTTGTCTTTATTCCCTCAGATATCCCTTTACTTTTTGTTGTTTTTCTCTCTTATTCTGTGATTCTTTTGTAAATACTGATTCTTCTAAATCTATCCGTCATGTCCCTTACTAAATTTTTAAAAACCCTTACTAAATATTTAAAAAAAATAAAAACACTTCATTTTTTAGCACTCTCATAGATTTCTTCACTCTCATCTTCCAGCTCACTAACTTGTTCTTTAACTCTATCTGTTCTTTATTTTACCATGTATTGAGTCCTTTATTTCAAGTCTTGTATTTTTACTACAATATTTCAAATTTTGCACTTCTACTACAGTATTTCCATGTGGTTATAACATATAACTGCTTGTTCTTTGTGTTCTTAATATCTCCCTCATCTTTTTGAAGATAATTCTAATACTTACTTTAAATCATTTATCTCTCTGGTTATTTTTAAGATATAGATCTTTCAGTTTGTTGCTTAATGTGGGTATCAGATGTCCTATAAGTGTGCCTGTGAGCTCATATTCTCCTGAGAATATTTTTTAAAAGATTTTATTTATTTATTTGACAGAGAGAGAGATCACAAGTAGCCAGAGAGGCAGGCAGAGAGAGGAAGAAGCAGGCTCCTTGCTGAGCAGAAAGCCCAATGCGGGGCTCGATCCCAGGACCCTGAGATCATGACCCAAGCTGAAGGCAGAGGCTTCAACCCACTGAGCCACCCAGGTGCCCCTCTCCTGAGAGTATTAATTAACTTTCATGGAAAGGCAAAATTCTAGGTCAGCTGTGATCTTTGTGGTACATTTCAGGAATAGGAGTTGGGTGGGAACATCGTCCCAGGAGGCCAACTGGAAACACGGGAAAATTAATTCTTGGAAATGTGGTTTATCCTAGCCAAGCTGACACGTTGCAAAGTCACCACGACCTCAGCTTATGGAAAGGGAGGAGCGGAAAGGGTAGAAGGAACTCCCAGGAGCCCCTGTTCTGCCTGCATCTGTGTTACTCATTTCTTCTCTAGCTGGGCTCTGGCACTGCTCTGTTGTTTCTGGCCAGCACTGCGTTCATCTGGCTGATTTTTTGCCCTGCTTTGGCAATATAGCACAATGAAATAGCCCTTCTAATGCAACAAGGAGGGGGAGAAAAAAAACACAATTCCAAGTCACTCCCTCAGCTTGTTTCTCAGCCATGTTTTCCAGCTCTCTTCAAGCCTTGAATGATGGTTTTCCACTCTCCCCTCCTTATCATCCCTGTTAATTGCAACACAACTGCCTCGCAGCTGGGCTTTTGCTCAGTTCTTAACGTTACTGTTTGGCTCCATCTTCTTCCCCATCACATGTGTGATGACATCAAGGCTGGTGGGGGGGGGAAACCTAGCGACCCATGTATTTGCCATCATATCAGCTGTAATAATGTTTGAAATGTAGATTTCGAATTTCCTTGTACAAAATTATTAAAGTAATATGAAGAAATGATAAAAGAAATAATCAACTTCGTTATATTGCTTAGTTTTGCTGGAGATTTGTTTACCATAGTTCTTTTCTGACAAATCTTTTTGAAGAGAAAAGGGCAAATGGGATTTTGCTTTGAATTATTAGAGTTTTTAAAGAGTTGTATATTTTTGGCCCAGGTATCAGGGTAGAAATGCATTTAAGGAAAGCTGTTTGTCTCGGTTATTGCCAAAGTTAATAAGGGAAGGCTATACCATGACAAACACCCGCTCTTATTATTCTGGAATATTATTCATCTATCCAATTGTTCCCTTTGGGTCCATAAATTGCAGCAGTATTTCCTTAGAATCCAAAAGGAAAAGAAATCCTTCCTGTATCTTTAATTTCTAATCTGGTCTTACGACTGGTTAGAAAAACCGGCAGCATCCAACCTGCCCAACACATTTCTGGGTGCATTTGAGATGGATTTTCCAGTGCCCTGAAATACTAAGCCACATGAAATTTAGACAAACAATAGAAATGAAATTTTATTCTTATTTGAACATCGTAAGAGAATTTAAATTCCCACGAATGACCAAGACTAAATTCACTTAACACAGAATACCAGGATTAATGGTGTTTCATATTGTTTATTTTTTGAGCAACTGACAACTCAACATCTGGATCTATCTCAGAAGTCACAGAGCATGTTGGTCAAAATAATTATTATAGAAATGCTCCTAAGTCAGGTAAAAAGAGAGGGGCAGAAAGAGAGAGAGAGAGAGGGAGAAGAGGAGATGCCAATACTCTTATTTGTAAATGCTTTTAGTATAAACTATTTTTGGAAGATAAACCTATTGAGGGCAGGCCAGATAATATGCTCCTTCATTGCCTTATGACATCTGGAACACTGAATAATCAAGATTGAGCAAAGAACAAGAGTGTCCTAATACCTTAAACTTCACAAAGAAGTTACCAGGTAGAAGAGGACAAATGCAGAGACTGATCTTCCTGACAAAATGACAGTGTCTTCACAATGGCTAATGAAAGCTTGATGACCCTTAACATCTTGTGGAACAAAGGAGTCAGTAAAACAAGGTGAAAATGTTAAAGGGGGAATATAAGAAACACAAAAGAAAGATGACAAGTTAAACATAATCCACAGAATAAGAAACGTCAGAAGCCTCCTCCGCAGTACACCTACAAACACCTGCCCTTTTGTTAATACATAAAAGAGAGCCTCTCACTGTAACCCCTTCACTTCCTTGCTAGGGGGAATCCAGATTCTAGGCAGTGTGACATACCGAGTGGAAAAGATCTCATGGGGCAGCTCTCTGGACAATGAATCCAGCAAGCTGTGTTTGATCTTAATCAATCTTTTATTTGTTATCCCCAAATCCTGGGGGAAACTTTATTCCAATACTCACAAAGTCTCAAGGCATTAATAGATTAAAGTAGACATATTTACCGGACGATCCATGTGTGTGCTGGGAAGAATGATAGGGGGACTACCTTGACCTGAAAACTTCTACTCTGACCCAACTTTCAAAGAGAGAAGAGAATAATCAATCACTTGTGATATTCTTTTTTTTAATCATATGAGATCTGATTCAAATTTTCAGTCTAAAGACAAAGATCTCTGAAGACCTTTGAGGTCTGTGACCTGCTTCCCATTAAGTCCTCTCTAAGCTCCCAAATAGTTCCCTCATTCGTCTTGGCCTTAAATCCACCGTAAAGGGACGGGCCTTTTATTCAAGCATTTCTTCTATCTAGTAGTAAATAATTGAATTCGGGTGAATAAGACAATGGGATACAAAAAACAATGTGAAAGAGCTATTCATATCTGTTCTCTTATGGCAGAATTGCTATTGTTGATGAATGAAGATCAGAGGAAGGGAGATTCCTCAGTGAGGAGCTGGAAGAAAGAAATAGTTTGGAACAGACCTGAAACAAATAATACATTATATATTAATTTAAAAAAAGAGTTTGGAGCAAGAGGGCAGCAATTATCTTAACAAATATAATCTGTGTAGTAATTATTTTTCTTTTTCTGGATATCAGATGCAGAAGATTGAGTTAATGATTTCCTTTGTTCATGGCATATGATCATCACTGGTCAAAGCAAGATTCTTCTTGTGTTTAAAAATTGTTCCATTTTATTTCCATGCCTCATTCCCATTCCACATTCCCACAGGTAGCCATTCTAATATATTAGATGTGTATCTTTTTCCCCCATATGTTCTTGCAGAATGGTTATAGTTTTATGTGTATTAAATACATAAATAACATTGTGTTTTATATATCTATTTAAAAATTTTCTTATACTCAGGACCACATATTTAAGATTCACTCATGTCACTTTCTATACATTTAGTGCTTTGATTCTAACCACCTTGATACAATGTGTACATTTTCTCTATGACAAATTTACTTAATGATAAATAATTTTCCCTACGCACTCTCCCAGGTATGTGCATCCATATTTCCTCTGGTTATGCCACTCTAGAGGATGCTGAAGTCCATATCCATGTATATGACACTTAAGGACCTGTATGAGAATCTCTTTGGACTCTATCAATCTATTGCAGCAGTAGAATTGTTGGTGTTAAGGTTAGAATATATTTGAAACACTCCAGGTTTTTTTGTGGGGGTGCCACTTTTTCTTGCATATGAGGTTGATAAGTCAATGGGGTGAGATGTTAAGGGAGATGCCTATAGTCACTAGTAAGAGTAGACCTTTCTCTTCTGACTGCAAGAATTTTCTCTATTCTTTGCACCACATCACATTCCTTCCACAAACCTCTCCCATCCTGACACTAGAGAGTGGATTAGAATCGTTGCGTTATATTTCCTGTGGGCTGCCTAACCACTCTCTCCTTTGTGACTACAGCGTAACTAGCGGGTCACAGAGCTAGGTTAGTGATGTGGGGTATACAAATTCCCTGTTGGCCAACGGCAATGCTTGTGATCTCATTTAATTGTTTTCCGGTGTACTAGAAATAGTATTAAAATCAGGGATGATCAAATGGATGCAACTTGCTGGCACAGGTCTTAGAGGTAAATTTCTAAGAAGACGGCTGACTTTTCAAGATCTGCTAAGGAAAGGGCGGTGAAGCTTTGAATTAGTATCCCTAGTATGTGAAACACGTAGAAGGCTTGACATCATGGTCTTGTGGAAAGAGAGACTGGGTTTAAATCTGCTGGGAAAAGAAACTAGTGCAAAGGTAACTTACAATCAATTCCTTAAGAATAATTTATAAATAATGATAAACAATCAGAGTGTTAGGGTAAACGTATTTTGTAACTCAGTCAATTATGTGTATATCATTTTGTTTGTTTTTAACGTTGTTTCACCCAATGCCCCCACATTCTTGTTACTGTTAATGGCAGCTCCAATGACCGCATTGCAGTACCTCTCCTATCAATGTGAAGTTCTCAGTCCCCAAGAAAGCCTGATACAGTCATTTCAGACATTCTTACACAGACAGTTCTATCTTTTACAGGGGCTTTGAACTTTGGTGCTAAATCAGTGTCCTCTTACAAGGGAGAATGCATTCTACAATTCACAGTGGAAACTTACTCCATCAAGAGCAATGACCGAGTCTCAACTTGGGGGAAGGGAGAATGAGACTCCTCTTAGAGTGTCCTGGGATGCCGGTGCACGTTTGGGGAGTGGGGAGTTTTAAACACTGTAAACCTTTACCAGGACATTATAATTCCCTCCCCCACTATTTTTGACTCATCTACTCACCACCTAACCCCATAACATTCAGGATAATTTTCTCCATGACTTCTCAGACAATCAGCCCCTTACAGACAGTAACAGGGCCAATGATCACTTGAACAAATGTCTTTTGCCTGTATGACAGGCCTTAGAAAACTCGGTTAAGTGATTGGCCAGAAGAGAATTTTTGAAGAAAAATTCTTTTATGTTCCTTCAGTTGCTGTGACATTTTTGTTTTTCAAAAAGTAGTACAGTGTTATTAATCCACTGGAAAACCCGCTAATTTTAGGCGAGAGACCTGGATTTTGATTGAGCTCTCTGGTGCAAACAGTCTTATGTGGTAACATGATGGCTCTTTGAGGCTGTAATTGGCCTAGAGAAATGCCAAGATCTTGTCCAGTTCATAAGTTATTAAACTACTAAACCTACAGGAAAAGCAAACTACAACGGGAACTTAGAATACTATGACTCTTTTTTCTTTCATTTTCGAATTTTTTGGATCAAGAACATAAAGCACTGTTTCCTTACATCTTAACACATTTTTCTGTGGTTAGTCTTCTCCAGAACAAAACTATCAACACATATGGAGGCTCTACGCTAAGAAGCAGTTTAGGCACAGCTATGTGTTTCTGGTCCCTTTGTTGGATAGCCTAAGCAGAAAAGGGGACCTCCTTGGGAAAGACTCTTTGGAGAATAGAGGTTTTCATACTTCAAAGCATCAGAATCACACAGACTGCTGCTCCCCTCCACCCTCAGAGTTACCAATTCAATAGATCTGGGGCAGAGTCTGAAAATTTGTATTTCTAACAAGTGCCCACCCAGGTGAAGCTGATGTTGCTGGTCAGAGACCATACTCGAAGAACCACTGTTCTAGAACATCATTTGCCGAGCATTGAGGCAGTGATCTGAATGTCTCCATGTCAACCTCGTCCCCACGTTACAGTATGTGATGGGTAGCCTTTGAGATGATGCCTCAACCTTCTGTTCTGGATTCCAGAAAATTCTGTTTTCCAATAATAATAATCACCACACACACACACACACACACACACACACACACACACACTCCAGCAACACAGAAAATGGAGAATGGGACAAACACATACAGTCACTCAATTTCTCTATTCTTCCTCTCTTTGTGACCCAAACTGTAGACAATCTGGTTCACATAATTAACCTAAAATAATAAAAAGATCGATGTATTTTGAATGGTATGTCATCAGTTTTCAGCAGAATCCAATAGAGAAAGATAACCAGAGTTCAGATATGATCTCCCTTTCTCTCTGGAGATCTGATATTTATTATTTTCTGTTTACCATGAAATGTGTTATTCACTCTATCTGTAATAGCTTATGTAACCCTTGAGATAATCCCATTGGATAGGTAATATTTTTTTTATCCCCACTTTATAGATGAGGAAACCAAGACCTAGAGAGGCAAAGTAACTCACCTGAGGTTGCTCAAAAAAGACATGGTGGAATTAGTTTGCTGTACTATCCTGCCTCCAACTATGTAATACTAGAAAACCATGACACACTTTCTTTGCTATTTATAGTCTGCAAAATGGGCCTATCTCCCGGAGATAATGTGGGAATAAATAAGATAATAAACTTATTAAGTGTGACGGAGAAAAGATGTATTGTGGCTGCCAGATACTAAGTTTTGAAATATGTCAGGTGTTGCTTTCCTTTCCACAAGAAATCAAATGTTACGTTGTGTAAGTTTATTATTATCTGTTTTACTCTTTTGCATGCCTGATCCTTAAAGAATTATTTTTATGTCCTTTCCCTCAAAA
Source organism: Procyon lotor (assembly GCA_028646535.1). NCBI lineage: Eukaryota > Metazoa > Chordata > Mammalia > Carnivora > Procyonidae > Procyon > Procyon lotor. Next base: position 74,089,901 of record CM053606.1, on the reverse strand, counting down.
TGGTCATGCATTTTGGTGCACTTGGTGGCTTGGTGGGTTAGGTGTCTGACTTGGTTTCTGCTTGGGTCATGATCTCTTGGGTGGTGGGATCAAGCTGGCCTGGAGCTCCCTGCTCAACAGGAGTCTACTTGGGGATTCTCACCATCTGCCCCTCCCCCAAATCACTCAGATACTTCCTCTCTCTCTCAAATAACTAACTAAATCAATCAATCAGTCAATCAATCAATCAATCAATCAAATCTTTTTTAAAAACGGTCATGCATTCCTTTTTCCTGCTGACATTCAATGGAACTACTCAAAAATTATTTTATTTTTCATGTGTGACCCTAAAGGCAGATGTTCTGATGTCATCAGCGATTGGCAGAAAGAGAGCTCTCTCAGGATTTGAGTTCCAGCTCCAGCTCTGCAGCTACTCACCATGATTCTGGTAGTCCTGAGTCCTGCATCACATCCAATGGTGTTGGGTTTGATCAAAAGAACTGGAATTTTTCTCACCATACTATAGGATGGATGATTTTCACATTCACAAACCCAGGTTTGGGTGAAACCCATTAATATTTCACAGGGATGAAAAACAAAAATGATTGCAGACACATTTTTTTTCCTAATTGCAACAACTAGAATAATTACCACTATGTTGGCTATCTTACTCACCCTGTCATAGATGAGATAGACCAAGAGTTATGAGCAACCCAAGGCAAGCTGGCTGTAATCCCACCTCTTTACTCCTAATCAGGAAAGCACTTCAGAATTCAAGTGGGGAAGCATGATGAGTTTGTCATGGGAATCACCTGCGATCTAATCTATTTTTAAGAATAAATCATTTCCAAATGGCAACACATTATTATTAATGATTAATTATTGGTATTAGCACTTGCACCTGCTCACCACTCTTTGGTTGAGAGCCACAGGATTAGATCATTTTCAGATCTCTTCCAGCAGACACACATCATTTATAGTCTTGGAACTTTTATCCTATAGACCGGGGTATTGGATATGCATGGTCTTTCTGCATTCATTGCCTTGACAATGAGTTACATGGCACAATTACTTCTGAGTTCTGTCCAGTTTGCTAATCTGAAGAAAAAAAAAAGGTGTTGTAGCAGTTCCTTAAAAAAACATAAGAACAGCCCTGAGAGGAAAAAAAAATTGCTGCCTGAATCATTTCTCTTGCAGAATCCTGAAAGTCATGGAAAATGTCAGGTTGCCCGGTGCCTGCTGGCTTCTGAAGATTCCTATCATCTGACGCAAACATGGCCTCAGCCCTAGAATGGAGGAAATATTGGAATCCACTGAACTTAGGTGCCCAAATCCTCCTGATGGGAAATCTTTTTAAGTCCAAGCTGTCTACTTTTATTTTTACATCCAGGGTTTCTCCTCACTTACTTATTTATTCCCTTTGGGATTCATTTGTTTTCCCTTTGGGAATTCTTGAAAGACTGCCTAGGGAATTTTTAGAAAACATTTTAATCTCCATAAGGACAATGCAATATTTGTGTTACAATTTCTCTTTTAAACATTCTAATCACTTAGTATTTACCCTATTTATCCTGGCCCAAAGTCTTCAAAAACAGGATATTATCCTTAAGTCCCTTTTTAGCTATATTGTGGCAAATCACAAGCAAGCTTTTCTAATTTTCTTATATGGAAGTCTTGGAATTTCCACAGCTTATGTTCTGAGCCAAAAAAAATAGAGAGAGATCGAAAGCAGGGAATTTTTGAATTCAGCTGATTTACTTCAAATTACTTTCTGTAGATGCATTTGCTTAACAGGGTTGTGAATTGTAAGTGTGATTTGGAAATGGAAAGTTTTGTGAAATCAGAAAAAAAAATTGTAAAAAATAGTTTGCATCTGACAATATCAATCCCAGGAAAAGGTGATGCCTAAGTTATTTACAAGATTTTCCTGGACAGGTACCAGACAGAAGACCAAAAAAGGGCTGGGATTGAGCTGAATTGAGACTGTTTTGAAACTAGGCGCTGTATTAGAGCAAAAAGAACACCATAGAATTAGGAAACTTAACTTCTAGCCCTGGCTTTCCTATTACCTAGCTGTGTGCTTTCAAGTAGATCAGCTAATCTCTCTGACCCTCAGTTTTCTTCTAGATCTAATGGAGGAAAAAATCTTGCCCTGCGCACTTAGAATTGTTAGGAAGCTCGCATGAGATAAAGTATATTAACGATTTTCAGAAATTATAGGAGCGCCTCGTTGGCTCAAATGGTTGAGTGGCTGACTTCAGCTCAGATCATGATCCCAGGGTCCTGGGATTGAGCCTGGCATTGGGCTCCCTGCACATCGGGGAATTTGCTTATCCTTCTGCTCCTTGCCCCCGACTTGTGTTCTTTATCTCTCTCATTCAGATAAATAAAGTATTTTTTTTAAAAAGTTTTAGAAATTATAAAGCACTTTACAATGTGACATATCTTTCAATAATTTCAATAATTCAGTTACTCTTTGAACATGTGATATTTAAATTGGAAGAAATGATGAGATTAATGGGGCATTTTTTAGCAGGCCAGGACATGCTGTATTATCATTAGTACTTGTTTATACCCTCAGAAGTTTATACAAATATCTTTTTTTGGAGCAGAGTCAGCAAAAATTAATGATTCTTTTATAGGACTTCTGAGAAACCCACTGATTTCCAATTATTTTGTTAAGACCACCTTCCTCCACTCTGCTCTTCTTCCAAAGTTCAAGGAGCTCCTGGAAAGACCGCCCCTCCCCTGCTCATCTTACTCTTGCCACTACAAATTGCCTGCGAAGGCAGACCCAGAAGATGGTGGTAATTAAGTCTGATCCTGGACCTTCCTTTAAGAGATTATCAGGATGAATTCCATCTTTCTTTACATCCTTCTTGGCAAGTCCAAGTTTCTGAACTCATTATCACTACCTCTTTGTGCATTCCTTATTCTGAGATAATTTTATGTCTTCCAAGACTTCCATGATGCCCTCAAGAATTTAGTATCAATTATCTACAAAATCTCTGATAGCCTCTATCTTCACTAACCTTTCCTTCATCTTTATTCTAATGGAAGCCTGGCTTGACTTGGTAACACTCTTTCCAGTGGATAGTGACCCCACATGCCACTGAGCCACTTGATATAACTGAAGTTATATTAAGGATCCTCCTTCTTCTCATTGCCAATTCCAAAACATAGCTCCTCTCTGCTACTGCCCAAAGCCTGTCTTCTTTATCCCCCTGACACCCCTGACCCTGCTTCATTCATTAATGATTTTGATGGTTGCTTCCATCACTTCTTCTCCACCACTCCTATCTTTATTCTTAGGAACTTGAATATCCTCATGGACCTGGCCTCTGAATTCCTTGACTTTCTGGTTTGTAATAATCATTGCCTCTACCCAACCTTCACTATTCCCTCTTATAATCATTTTCTAAAACTTATCATCACTCCTAATATTTATTCTTCTTATTATATCTCACTTAGCCAACATATAGTCATTAATTTTTGATGTAGTGTTCAAACTCCTAATATTTCTAATTGAAATCCTAATATCAAGATTACCATTTTCTGGGTGGCTGGGCAGCTCAGTTGGTTAAACAACTGCTTTTGGTTCAGGTCATGATCCCGGGGTCCTGCTCTGTAGGATCCCCCTGCTTTGCAGGGAGCCTGCTTCTCCCTGTCCCTCTCCCTGCTTGTGCTCTCTCTCGCTGCGTCAAATAAATAAATAAATGAATATCTTAAAAAAAAATTACCATTTTCTGATCACTCACCACCTCCTTATTTTTTTCTAATTTATTTACTACAATTCCAAGTTAACAGTTCTTTGTCTTTGTCTTATTGTTCCTATGTAGGATGTTCCAGACTCACCCTCACTTCCTGTGCCCCTCTTTTGCACTATTGTCCTCGGCTGGGAAAATCCCAACTTTTATTTATCCAGGATTATACCTTGTAGAACCTGCACTGCTCTAGCTAAACCTGACTGGGGCAAAACCAGTGAATTCTTAAGATATTTATTTAGATATGTCTTCTTAAGATATTTATTTCATTCCATTTTCCATATTTCAGGCCATTAACAGCACTTAAAGTATGTGTGTGTGTGTGTGTGTGTGTGTGTATACACACACATATATAAAGTGTATATATATATACATAAGGTATATATATATTTATTCATATTGTATATATAATATAAAACACATATATAAAGTATATATACATATATATGTATACACACACACACACACACACACACACACACACAGCTCATACTGAAGAAAGGGGAAAGGAGAAGAGTAGCTTCCAAAGAAAATTCATTTTTCTCTTGTTCAAACACTTTGTACCTTTACCTGGTATTTACTTTGCTTCCCAGCTGATTGTTTCTTTGTCTCATTACTCTATAACAGAAACTCCATGAGAGTGGGGATATTGTTTGCTTTGTCACCACTGTATTCCTGAAGACCTAGAATCGTGCTTAGCACAAAGAATACTCAATAAATATTCATTTTGTCACCAACCTTAGTTGTGGAAGGGAAATAGACATGTCCATGTCTAGGGTACAAACACAAACATTGGGAAATGAGTAAATCCTAGAGCCCAGAGCCTCAGCCAACAGCAGGAAGTCTTTCTAAAGCATAAAAAGCAATAGCAATGATCTAAAGCCATCAAGTAGGATTTCCATGAAGTTCCTGCAAAGAGATACATGCCTTGCAAGAAGATCAGTGTTGGTTTTGCTTAGAGTACCTGACCAGGAGATATTTGGCCAATTTATCTACAGTTCTTTTGTTAGTTATTATTAGCCCAGAAATCATAAAGATGAAAGGGAAGGATTTTGAGATCACCTATTCTTCCCCATTCTTCTTTTCAGATGAAAAAACTTGGACCTTAAAATTTAAGACTCTTGTTTTAGATTACTCTTTTATTTGCAGAAGAGAAGCAAGAATCCAGGCGTTTCTGCTCCTGGCTACTTTTTTCTTCATGGTACCCCATAAATGTCAAAATGTCTCTAAGCAGTTTAATAGTGCAGTGCTCAGCTACAGTTCTTGAAATGGCACTGGGATCCAGAAGAAAATCTTACGTGTTGTTTATGAAAATTGGAACTTTAATTTAGCACAGAAACTTAAAATATTTTAAAGGGGGATTTCCAAAGGGGTTATGCTTTGGGGGAAAAGTTTCCTGGCTTTAGTCAAATGACAGAAAAATCTTCTACTTGTGTTCCATACAAAACTCTAATCATTGTAAATTATGAGATCGTTCCCAAATTAAATAATTAATTGATAGGGGTGCCTGGGTGGCTCAGTCGTTGAGCGTCTGCCTTCGGCTCAGGTCATAATCCCGGGGTCCTGGGATCGAGCCCCACATCGGGCTCCCTGCTCGGCAGGTAACCTGCTTCTCCCGCTACCACTCCCTCTGCTTGTGTTCCCTATCTCGCTGTGTTTCTCTCTGTCAAATAAATAAAATCTTAAAAGAAAAAATTAATTGATAGACCAAATGCATTTTAGTTTAAAGTGATTTTCTCTTATGATATTTGTCTCTTATCTTTCCCATGTGTTTGTTCATCCCTATTTACCCCAGTCTCATAAAATGTCCTCTCCAAGTCTCCTCTCACAATGTAAATAGATGTTTTGCAATCACTCTGGAATGAGAGGAACCCTGAATATTTTCATCTCCTCATCCTGTAGTGTTGCCCATATTGCAAGTGAATGATGGAGTTGGATTCGTTTGGGGCCAGGAGGTATGGTGGGCTGGTCTCACAGGCTGGCTGCCAAGGAAATCTCCTTTAGGGCTAACTGGAGATAGCTATAAGAACATGGAGGGGAAGTGTGTTTTGATGCTCAGGGTTCCATTAATTTTTTTTTTCTAAGCTCTGACAAGAGGCAAAGAGAATTCCTTTTTTGGAGTTAGATCTTGGGCCTCTAGGGAAGAATCCAGACAAGGTGCGCCCATACTGTCTCCTCATTCCTCTCCTTCTTGTACACTTATAGCTGAAGGTGTGTTTAAACTCCAAAAATGGCCCTGAAAGTGGTATCGATAAGCTTATACTCATCAGCTTGAGGAGAAGTGGGCACAGTCTCCTGGATCACCTATCATATTCATTATGTCAAACTGGAGTTAGACTCAGGAGCTTCTGGGTCTTCTAAATGACAATGTCAAGAGGAAGGTATGTCTTTCAACCAACACCGAGACAGAGGCACGTTAGTGTAGTGCACCAAGCAGTGAACTGAGAGTGAAGGGAGCTGAGTTTAAGACTCAATTCACTGTCTGTGTGGTCTGGCTTCACTAAACTTCTCTGAGCCTCAATTTTTTGATCAATGCCATGAAGACAAAAAGAGTCACATCACTCCTCTCATACAGGTGCTGGGAGGCTCACAGACAAAAATCTCAAAACGCTTTGGAAAACTCTTCAGGGAAGGAGTTACATAAATGGGAGGTTACTAATAACTCAATGAAATGTCCTGATTATTGGCTCAGCAATTAATTATCTAGGGATATGATAACAGCCAGCAGCCCAGAAAGTGTGCACTCGTTTATTTCTTATCTCATCACAGGCACTTGGGGGCAGTCAGAGCATCAGACAAGGCAATATGTAAAAATAGGCAAGACTTCTACACCGTACGTATTAAAATTTGTTGAGAATGCAAAGCCCATGCTGGAAATAGTAAGTAAGGGAACAATTTCAAGGCCAGGTATTTAAGACCAGACATGCAGATTAGCAGAGAATAGAGGAGAGTCATCCCCAGCAGGAGAACTGGAATGCACAAAGGCACTTTTGTTCAGATGAAATGTTCACCTTGAAAACATGCGATAGTCAAAACGTAAATGATTAAAATTCTGAATTCTGCTAAATAAATTTACAAAAGGGAAAGGAGAAATAATTTCTATAGTAGCAGTCTTTTTCCTATTATTATTTTATGTAATAATTCAGTACTATATTAGAATTTTAGTAAGTCACTCATATCAGGTACATATGTATTATTAAATATACATTTTTTTTTACTCCTCATGATGAGTAATATTTTTCTCAAAATTCCAGAAAGCCACAATAAACCCATGGTGAATTAGGCTTTGAACCAATGATTCTTCCAGGAGATTGTTTTCCAGAAAACTTCAAGCTTCTATTTTTTGTTAAAATATAATTTATTCCCTAATTACGGACAAGAGGTAAATAAATGGTTCCTCTTCTGAGTCACAAGTTGAACTATGTGAAAGTTCTTTACAGATACAGAAGTGCAGTTCTTCGTTCTAATACAGGAACTAAGTCCTTATATATTCCCAGTGCTGGCACAGTGTCTGTGCAGTAGTTCCTCAATAAACACTTATAACTTGAACTGAAGTAGGAAATTGGGACTGATGCTGCTAATCATCTACTCATCATCCATTCTTCCCTTTCTCTTATAAACAACATCCTGATTTGGGAGCAACAATGTATTCAGTTAAAGTTTTCAATCTCCCACCTTTTCAATGAGCTGTAAGAGGAAGTCACCACCTGGAACTCATTGAAAGCTCTTTAGGAAGGGGATAAACTCCACTGGCTTTGACCTCTTGCCCTTCATTTTTCTCTGATTTTCCTGCTTGAGATACAGATGTAATGTTTGGAGATAGAGCAGCCATCTTGGGATCATGAGGATTAGCCACATGCCAAGGATGACAGAACCAGCAACTAGAATCAATCTTGGTCTTTGATGTTTTCTTCAAGTAGCTGATCCCGCCTTGAACTGCACTGCCTTAAACCTCACACTAGTCTTGTCACTGTCAAAGATTTCTGTTAGATAGAGTCAAATGGAATCATAAACATAGATCCTTTGATTCTTAAAGTAGGGAGAAGTCAACATGATGGAATGTACTGAAGTGTTTTTTCACTTTCCTGATTCCATTCTGATATGCCCTCCAAAAGGTGAATGGCTTTTTCTCTCACCTGGGTGAGAATTGCTGTCATAATGAGCCTCTGTTACTACTGGGAATGTCAATTCCCTCAGATGTGTTGGGTCACTCAAGAAAAGATGTTAGGAAACTCTGCTCCAGGGAGGCCCATAATAAATTATCTACTTGAAAGTCCAAGTCCCTCCTTGGGGGTTGCTGCAAACTCAGTAATTAGGCCAGAAAGGATGGATAGCACTGTCCACAATTCTCACGTATTGTGAATCCTCACAGCACCTTCGTGGCCACCTGATTGGATTTCTTACATAAGGCAAAACTTGACCTCTGCCACATTGTTTGGAGATGTCATCCAACTCTGCTTGATGAAAGCCAACTTTCACTTCCAATGAATAAGACTTGGTGAAATCATGAGGTGACCCATTTCATTGTTGAAAAGATTTAATAACTGGAAAGTCCTTTCTTTACAGTGAACTCATTATGGCTGTATTTTACTGTTATTACATGCCACATATAGAGTACTTTATGTATTTATATATTTATTTAAAGAATTTTCACATGATCCCATTTGATTTGATAGTCATAAACATCATGTGAATCACTTCAGCTGCTACAATTACTCCTATTTGAGCATTTGTAAACAAGTACAGAGAGGCTAGCTATACTGTGCTAGGTTTTACAATTCCTGAACGGAGTATCTGGATTTGAACTCAGGACTATTGGGCTGTGAGTTAAGCTCTCTTTCAAATTGTAGTTATTTATCCATTAGATATCAATTTACTGAGCTCCTACTATCTTCTGGTCACTATGTTAAGTGTTGAAGCTCTCGTGGTAAAAGGATATGCATATAATTCCTGGCCTTCCTGCAGTTAATAATCTAGTAACCACATATCAATGTGTGCCACCTTTAGCTATTGGTATAACACAGAGTAACAAGCATATTCCTTCCTCTGCATATCAGTCATTCAGTTATTGCATAGCTTCATAGGTTTCTCTTGTCCAAATGAAACATACTCTTCCTTTAACAGCTCCCTACAAGATCAAGGATTTTGGATCTGTCTACTATCCTCATGACTTTCCTCTGAATACTCTCTACTTTTGTCCCTGTCATAAGAAATGGCATTCTGAATCAGACACCTCTGTTCCCAGTATGGTCCTAGATGGCCTCAAGTGGTTAGAAGGTTGAATGCTATGAGTATAGCTCGAGTTTACTGCATCTATTTTCGTTTCTCATGGCAATGTTGGCTCATGATCACTTTATGGATCACTGAAATCTATCTTCCTATGGATTGTGGTCAGATCAACTCTCCTCAATCCTGTACTCAAGAATTTCATGTCTTACATTTAAATACTAGATTTTAATGCATTCCTATTAAATTTCACGTCATCATCTTTTGAGATTTTCTCTATCTTAATTCTGTCATTTCTTTTTTCTTTTTTTTTTTTTAAAGATTTTATTTATTTGACAGTGAGAAACACAGTGAGAGAGGGAACACAAGCAAAGGGAATGGTAGCGGGAGAAGCAGGCTCCCCGCGGAGAAGAGAGCCCGATGCGGGGCTCGATCCCAGGACCCTGGGATCATGACCTGGGCCGAAGGCAGATGCTTAATGACTGAGCCACCCAGGTGCCTCTTGATTCTGTCATTTCTAAGGTTAACTATCTTTTTCAGTCTTTTGTTATGAATAAATTAGATAATCATGTCTTCTATGTTACTGATAAAAATGTTGAACTGAACGAATTTCAAAGACAAAACACAGTAACACTCTATCTAAACAAAGTAGTCCCAATCTATTGTACTTACACTTGCAACTCCGTTCATTCATTCATTCATCCCACAAAATTTAATGAATGCCTTATCTTGGTCTAGATGCAAAGATGAAAAACAAAAAAAGTCTGAGTTTGTAAGCTGAGAAAGATAGACGTGTTAGCGGATAAATGTAACATGACAGGTGCTCTTTTACCAGTATACATTAATGTAGAGAGGCCATAGAAGAGTACAATCAAGGATGCCTGGGTGACTCAGCCACTTAAGTGTCTGCCTTCAACTCAGGTCATGATCCCAAGGTCCTGGGATTGAGCCCGACATAGGGCTCCCAGCTCAGCAGGGAACCCGCTTCTCCATATCCCTCTGCCACTCCTCCTGCTTGCGTTCTCTACCTGTCAAATAAATAAATAAAATCCTTAAAAAAAAAAAAAAAGAAGAGTGCGATCAATTCAATCTGGAAGAAGCAGATGGGACCTAAAATGGTGTGCAACTCAAAGATATAATGAGGGACTTCAAATATCTTGCTGAAAGCACTAAGAACTAATTCAACAGATCAGATATTTCTTCAATATTCGGAACTTGGAATCATATCCAAACTCAGAACTGAAGTTATTTACCATACCTTGGTCTTTGAGACCCCATTAGGTCCTATTAGTCACTTGTTTTTGTACCTCAGAGAAATGGATTAAAATTCCTTAATCCCTGCTAGATTTCTTCTGAAGTTAAGCAGTCAACATAAATGGTTCGGATCATCTTCTTCCATGATGACAACTTTGTGAAGGACCACTAGGTTACTAGTTTACCAGCCCATTTTGCCTGCAGCCACTTTTCTGATGCCTAGGTATTTGGTAGGTGAAGCCACACATATCAGAACCTCAGAATAGCTTCTCCCACTTATTTTTCTTTCCTTGTCTGTTAGTGAGTCCATCCTCATCCGTATCCAGGAAGATGTCCAGAAGACTCTCCAGCCATGTAGGGACAGGTGCAATTTCCAAACCTTGGAATGGCCTTCATTACATAGCACTGGCTGGTTGTTACCACCTCCCCATGAGTCAGTGAGTCTGGGTATTTTCTTGCAGAATCCAATTTTTTTCTTATGCAGTATTTGCACACTGTTGCTAGCATTTTCAAAGTCTCTTTCCCAAATTTTAATTTACAGTATTTATTACTGTACTTTTGTTGTATCTGCTAAGTGTAAAACCATGGATTAGATACTGGGAAGGCAGAGGTAGATACAAGGATGTACAAGAACTGGTCCCAGTCATGAAAGGAACTGATGATCCAATGGAGGAGGTAGACCAGCACGTGTGTAATACAAGGAAGTGGCTATTCCGGTTTCTTTTTGATTAGCAAGCATTTTGCAGACTTGAGCTATATGTGTGCAAGGCTCAAAGAGTCATTTTTTAAAAAGCTTTAAAAAATAATTTCACTGGGTGGGGGGTGGGGTAGGAAGAGCATCAAATTGGTTATTTTCACTTCCCATATAACAAAACCAAATTATTTTTCATGTTTTGACTGTGTCTGTGGCCCAATCCAAGAGATTTACAACTTCACAATAATTCCATACATTTGCATTCAAGTCTGTGAAAGACTTTCAGTTCAACAAGAAGCTGAACCAAAGGATTGGTAACTTTTCGGAAAAAAAAAAAAAGGAAAAAACTATTTCTCTTGTTTTAGTAACATTCCTTTACTTTCCACTCCAGAAATCATTTCAGAAAATTGTTTGTTGTCAAAATAATTATTTTTATTAATATTTTTATGATTAGAGAGAATAAAATTAAGAAGTTATGTGGTCTCCCTTTTAAAAAATAATTCATCAAAAGATAGGACCTTTTCCTTATTCTTGTAAGCAAAAAATTAGACCCTAGTTTAGAATTTGCAAATATGACTTAATGGAGAATAATCAGTTCATATGACATAGTGGTTATTTAGCACTTCAAAATCCAGAGTATAATTTACTGTTCTTTCTCTCCTCCACCCTACCCCTGTCTCCCTCCCCCCCGCCCCCTGCCATCTCTCTCTGTCTCTCCCCTTTCTGTCTCTGTCTCTCTCCTCCTCTCTCTTACTTTTCCCTTATTCTGAAATGAGCATTATTCTGAAAGGAGAGTTCCCTTGTATTTTTTCTTACAAAGATATCCTTTTGGAGTGAAAATCAGGAAAAGCTTTAATTTTATCACCTTGGAAGTATTTCCTTTTTCCAGGGCAGAGAGAGCAGTTTCAGTACTGAGAGCAAATGAAAGGGTTAATCCTGGACTTGGCTGGGTGTCAGTGAAACTTTTTTTCTGGCTCTGCTCCGGGTTTCCCCTTGAAGGGATTTCCCTCCGCCTCCAGGCCTCTGCAACAAGACCCTTTATAAAGAGCAGACTTTCCATTTCACTCCTCACTGAGCCTCACTGGCTTTAGGGGCTAAAACCTCTTCCAGGACACTTTCAGGTGGGACAGAAAGGGTTTGGGGACCACTATGTTCTCATCACAGCAGCAACTAAAAATGCCTAGGAAGATGGTCGTGATCTTTGGAGCCTCAAATATACTTTGGATGGTGTTTGCTGTTTGTAAGTTCTTTTCTTTGATCTGTTCCAAATGCTCACATTCCATTTCAGCTCTGATTTTGGCCGCAGTCAGTTGTGCAACGGTAGTGAAGAAAGGCAAGGATTTTTAAGAAGTGGGAAAACAATTTAATGTAACATGTAATGTGCTGTTGAGCATTGCTATGTACTGTGGTCTTGTCATAGTTGGAGCTGTAAATTAATGTTTTTCGGATATCTTTTTCCAGTGCCAAATAAATAATTGGATTCTATCTCTACCAAGGTCTCTCTTCAGTTTCCTGTACGTGATAATGAGCTTAAACTTAGCAAATATCAAAACAACTTTCATAAATGGGCATCAAGGTCAGGACTGAGAGTTCTCCATGATTCCAACACCTTTGGGAGTGACGCCAATGCTTTTTGGCTGCCTTGCAGTTAGTTCAAAATTTAGGAAAGAGATCAGCCAGACTATTTTGGACATTATACTAGAACAGAGCAGAGAGAGTAGAATACTAAACAAAGTTCACTTTTCTCTTTTTGTCCTCACAGCTCAAGCTTTTAAAATGGAAATCTTCCCTGAACACAGAGTTGTTGCTCAGATTGGTGATGTCATTTCACTGACTTGCAGTACAACGGGCTGTGAGCCTCCATCTTTCTCCTGGAGAACCCAGATAGACAGTCCACTGAATGGGAAGGTGAGAAATGAGGGGACCAACTCCACGTTGACCATGGATCCTGTTAGTTTCAACAATGAACATGCTTACGTGTGCACAGCGACTTGTAGATCTCAGAAACTGGAAAAAGGAATTCAGGTGGAGATTTATTGTGAGTACTTTGGAGGATCTTTGATTTTCTCTTAATTTTGCTTTTAAAATAAGTTATTCTAGAAAGTTTGTTTTTTAAAGAAAACAAAACAAAACTAAAGGCTATTCATGTTCTGCTTGACTGGAGAACATACTGCCCCGGGAAAGTTAAGACTACTAGCACTAGAAAAGGAGTACAAACCTTGCCTTTATTTTTAGCTCTACCACAAACATAGTGACAATGTAAGTCACTGAGGTAAGACTCAGCCTCTCCGGACTTTTCTTTTCTTAGCCATAAAATGAAGATCTGTGAAGTGTTTTAATTTTCTTTTTCAAAATTTCTATTTGATTATATCCTTACATGTTTACTTTGTCATATGCCTAAATGGTTTATGAATTCCATTCTTCAGGGATTTTCCACTTACTATTCTTATGCAATTTCATGCAAACAGCTTAAGTAGGAGATCTATAATTTAGTAATAGGCTTTTTCTAAGGGAAAACTTAGACATAAGGAAAGTATCTGCAAACCTTCCACTCATTTGACTTTCATACAATCAAATTTAGGAGGGTTGTTTTTGTTTGTGGTGCCATTAAGCCTTAATGCTCAGCCACTCAACCTCAAGGTCATGGGTGTAATGAATTAGATTTGCCTCATGAATGTTAATCAGCATCTCTAGTTTGCCGTTCTACCAAAATGCATGCCAATCCGTTCTTGACCCAGCATATAAAGTTAGCAAGAGGAGTAAAGAACCAACCTGAAATAAAAATACTGCCTTTGGTTACTGATGACTACTCTTTCAGAAAAACAAAACAAAATGGAACAAACCATGGAATCCTTTATGGCCATTTCTTCATGAAGACCCCATTTGATTAATTTATAATTATCTGGGTTCCCGTCTGCTATGGGGGAGCTCAGCTGTGCCCAGCATCAGTAATTGAGTCTTCAGTAAGCCCCATGTGTTGCTAATGCATTCCAAGAAACTGTGCCTGGCCGGCTGCTTTCAATTATGCCAGTTGTATGTGCATAGTTTGTCTGCGCAGCCTCCTGAGCTCCCTGAAAGTCCCCTTATGTAAATAGAGGGAAAAGTAGCAAGTTCTTATATTACCTGACAGCGAACTATGCAGATTATGGGCACATTTTTTACAGAATACGAGAGATAGAAATTATTGGTGGAAAAATTAAAAATACGTTTTTTTCCCACATAGCAAAATATTTCCAGTTCGTTTGCCTCTGCTCTCAAGTATCAAGTAGTTGAAGATTTGAAAAAGAGGAATAAAGACCCTTCTGGCTTTGATTATCTTTCCTGAGGTTTTTGCTTAAGAATATCTGTCTCTCATTATGTTTAACAATCCTGTCTCAATTCCACATTTGATTGTAATATTCTTTAGAGCTGGGACTTTTGTGTTCTTATTGAACAGAGTCCTAAATCCAGCCAATGTGTTACCATCGTGACAGTTTGTAGTGAAAAGGTAGCCCTTGCAAAGAAAGCAATGGCTGACTGAAATAGCATGTTCTCTTTTCCCGCCGCACTGGAAGGTTCAAGTGGTGTGCTGGTTAGGACACTGAGTCAGGCGTTGCACGAGGCAGATCTCCTTTCCAGAATTTATATATTGCACAGGTTACCTTCCTGGTGGATAAGTTCCTGGCAGAGTCATCATTTTCAGGAACCAATTATTTAATGTTGCTCTCTTCATTTCTTAGCACATGGTGCCCAATAACTGTTATTTGCAACGATATTCTGAGCCTCAGTTTCCTTACCTGTGAAGTGACTTATCTCTGCCCTAAGATTAGAGATTGTGATATAATGTAAGTCTTTAGTAGCAGTACAAAATAACAGAAATCCTGAGTGAAATCCCAGACTTGCCATTTACCACCTGTAGGACCTTTAGTATGTTATGCAAATATGCTAAGTCTATGTTTTCATATCTGTGAAGTGTGCTCTGTATATCTTCGAGTTACAATAAAGTTATTTCTATTTAATGAATAGCACAGTGACAGGCACATATACATATTTAATAAACATTAATTTCTTCTGCCTTCTTGCATTCTCAATATGCAACCCTTAGTACATACAGGATCAGTGCTGAAGAACTCCCTAAAAGGTGATTGATTCTATTTGTGAACCCACCCAAAACTGTAAAAGGTTATTTGAACAGTGAATTAAGACTGTGTTAACAGAAACATTAGACTTGGTTTGCATTGCATTGAATCAGTAAAAGACCTTGTATTACATGAACAGAAAGCCTGCTTATGTGTATTTGCTTGACTTTTGCAGCTTTCCCTAAGGACCCAGAGATCCATCTGAGTGGCCCCCTAGAACTTGGGAAGCCAGTCACAGTCACGTGTTTGGTCCCTGATGTTTACCCATTTGACCGACTGGAGATAAATTTGCTGAAGGGGAATGATCTCCTAAAGAATAAGGAATTTCTAGAGCCTATGGAGAGGAAGTCCCTGGAGACCAAGAGTTTGGCGGCAACCTTCACTCCTACCAAAGAGGATATTGGGAAAACTCTTGTTTGCCAAGCAAAATTAAACATTGATGAATTGGACTTCGAGCCCAAAGAAAGGGAGACTACAAAAAAACTGCAAGTCTATAGTAAGTACTCATGTGATGTAGTCTAGTCTTTGTGAGAATTTAGTGAGTTAAAGCCAGGAAGGCATTTGTTTTTAATTTTTACTCCACTTTTATTCATTGAGAACATAATATTTGTCAACAGCATAATTCAATGAAAAGAACACTGGATTTGGGTTGAGAAGACTTCTGACTCCATTAACCGTGTGAACTTAGGTCACTTAATTTCCTTATTTCCCGGTCTATCAAAGAGGAATAGTAATACCAGCTGATTTGGTAGCAGGAAGTGGGCTCAAATGAGATGTTTTTAAGCAAGTTTTGCAAACTCTTATAATGTGCCCTGAAATATTAAGTTATAGAGATTTCACAAGGTGAGTGCTTGTTCTGTGTGTGTGTGTTGTGTGTGCCCATGCTCGTGGGCTCGTCTGCATGCACGTGTGCTCACACATACACATGTGCATTGGATGGGAGAGTGGAGGTGAGGTTTGATTACCTCCACATTCCCTGAGACTACGGGGAGATTTGAGGCAGGCTTGTAGTCCCAGAATTGTGTGGAAGCGGACTCACTGTACTCCATCCTAGACCAATATGCTGTGTTCTGCTTTGGACACTACATTTCAAAGGAGAATTGCCAACTATAGCTTGTTTAGCTGAGAGAGAATGAGATGGAAAGGCTTTTATCAATATTTTGAAAAGCATTGTCAAGATAGGGGGTATTTTTCCTAGAGAATACAAAACTTGGAAAAGAGAGCTATCATTAAGTATTTGAGAGACAGTCATGTGGAGAAGGGATTTGATTTATTCTGTAACAGCAGAGGACGCAACTATGGCCATTGTGTGAAATTTGTGTACAAAGAGGAAGATTTCAGTTCAGTTGTTCTAATAATTAGAGCTGTCCCCAAATCAAATGGGCTGTTTTGTCAGGCAGCGATTCCCTCAACCAAAAGTGCTGAAGCCAACTTAAATGAGCACTTGGCAAGGATAACAAGAGGACTTCTACCTCATCTTGGATATTGAACCACATTACTCTAAGGGTCTTTCTTAATTTCTGAGTATCTATGGCCATTTGGAAACACCAAACATCAAAAAAAAAAAAGTAACTCACTTAGATTAGTCAGAAATTGGATTGACTGATTTTTATGACCCCACAAAACTGACTTTATACTAATTTGACAGAGTAAGTTTGTCAAATTTGTGAAAGCATATAATACAGCCTGTGAGAGAAATACATTATCCTTGTTGGATCGAGATGATGCCTAGCCGTTACTAATCTTGCACCCTGCCTTTTCAGTCTCACCCAAGAACACAGTTATCTCTGTGAGTCCCTCCACGAAGCTGCAAGAAGGTGGTTCTGTGACAATGACATGTTCCAGTGAGGGTCTCCCAGCCCCACAGATTTTCTGGAGCAAAAAATTAGATAACGGGAATCTACAGCACCTTTCTGGGAATGCAACTCTAACTTTAATTGCTATGAGGATAGAAGATTCTGGAATTTATGTGTGTGAAGGAGTCAATCTGGTCGGGAAAGATGGAAAAGAGGTGGAATTAATTGTTCAAGGTAAGTAGACTGTGAGAAAGGAATGATAAAGTTGCAATAATTGGGGTTTGCGCAGTAGGGAAACAACTTCAATACCAACATTGCTTCCTTAAGTTTTACTGATGACCCATGTGATGGCATTTCCTTTAGCTCAATTGCATATTCTTCTTACTCATACTTCCCAGAAGTCTTTCCTCCCAGAGCATACATGGGTCTGCATTTCTGAGTCTTTTCCATCTCTCACCATTCCTTTCCAGCCTCATTCCTTGGCTTCCTCTTTTCCCTCCACTCCCTGAATATTAGTATTCTCAGGTTACCACATCTGTCCTTATCTCCATTCTGGACTCCCAGTATTTGGGTCACTATATGCTGCTTATTCCCAGATTCATGTTCCCATTCCATATCACCAAACCATTTCTTCCTCAAAAAGAATAAAAAAGTCATTTCCTCAAAAATGACTCAAAAAGTCATTTCTTCCTCAAAAAGATCCTTGGAATTTGTCCTCAGTTTTTCAACCTTCTTGCCATTGTTTTAGTTTATCATCTCTGAGTTGGACTCTTGCAAGATATTTTTAAATAATAGCATTCATTGACCACCAACTATATGCTGGGCACCTTATATATATATATTATATATATTAGCTGTAATCTTCAAGAAATAACTAAAGAGTATTTTATACTCATTTTACAGATGAGAGCATACTGTCTCAGAGAAATGAATAATGGCTTCATATACCTCATATTTGCTAGGAATTCTACTTTCCACTTTATATATGTTGTCTTGTTAGTGTTTACCACTACTTTATGAGGTAAATAAAACCACAGGTTCAGGATTGTTCATACTTTGCCTAGAGTCAAATCACTCAGTAGGGTTATTTACTATGATTTTAAAACAGGCACATTTTAATCAAAACTCTGTGACTTTTCAACTAAGTAGCTAATTGTCTTCATTAACATATAATTTATTTTTTGCCCCAGATCTGTACCAGGTATCACAAACCTGGTACAGGTCTATGAGTCATCAGGTTTACACATTTCACAGCACTTACCATAGCGCACACCCTCCCCAATGTCCATATAACCCAGCTACCTTATCCTTACCCCCCCAACCCCCCAGCAACCCTCAGTTTGTTTTGTGAGGTTAAGAGTCTCTTATAGTTTGTCTCTCTCCCAATCCCATCTTGTTTCATTTTTTTCCTTCCCTACCCCCTACAATCCCCCACCTTGCCTCTTAAATTCCTCATATCAGAGAGATCATATGATAACTGTCTTTCTCTGATTGACTTATTTCACTCAGCATAGCTAATTGTCTTCAAATGGTCATCCTGCTATCATTCTGTCCGCAAGAAAATCAACCCTGTGCAATGCTATCAGGGTATATACCCTAAACAAAAAAGGTGATTGTTATATATGACTTCAACCAAACTCTAATTGCATGTAATTTAAAATTTGCATTTCTTATAATAACTCTTCATAATCTGGTCAGAAATTAACTTTGTAGCTTTATTGGTGTCCCTGTTGCTCCTTCTGCCTGGAGTGCCCTTCCTTTGCCCTTCCTGGCAAAGACTTAGCCATCCTTCAAGACAAAGCTCATGTCAGCCTTCCAATTCCAGATTGTATTAGGCAAAGCTGGTCATTCCTCCCTTTGTCTACACTCAGCACTTCTTATCAAAGTTTGTGTACTTTTGTTTATTTCAACACATATTAATCAAGAGCCCTTGTCCAAGAATCCAAGAATTGTGCTTGCTGCTATGGGAGCAGACATGAAAAAGTTATGGCGACTGCCCTTTAAGAGTTTATAATGTAGGGAGGAAAGATGGGCATGTAAGCAGATAATTTAAACACACTTTAGTAAGAGCCAAAATAATGTATTTATTTAAATATGCCTTTTCATTAAACTGCGAGCTCCTTAAAGTCAGGAACTGTGCATGTATGTGTTTTAATATTTAGTTGTTTACCACAAAAATGGGTGCCCAGTAAATACTGATTACATAAACGGTAAACATGAGCAACATAAAATTTTAGAATATGAAAACACAGGATTTAAATTTGGATGGTTAAAACAATAAAATTGAAATTCACCGTCAGTAGATTAACTCAGTTGGGTGATAGGTTACCATTCTCGAGACAGGGAAAGTATTAAACTAATAAAATCACGGGAAACTAATCACCCATCCTGGATAACTCCACCCCATAATAAACTAGATCCCATTTCAGTGTGAAAAGGGAATGCGTTCTGGGGTTAGAGAGGGCTGTTTTGAATCACAGGACATCACATTACATCACAGGACACTAACAACCTTAAGTACTGAAGAGAGAATTGAACTTTGAAAGGACCTTTCAATTACCTAAGAATCACTCCACAGGGGCCTCAAGTTCACCCGGTAACATAGGCAGCCATCAGAAAAAATGATGCGAGAGCTCTTCACAGGCAGGAAGCGGGTCTGTTGTTAAGTTCCCCATTCCCACACTAGCATATAAGGAATTCAGAAACTCTGGTTATTGCTCTGAATGATCTATCTTTTTCAAAGTCTAAGAGCATATCAGTTCATTGAGGTAATTTGAGGAAAGCCTTCTTTGGAAGATTCTACAATGTCACAGTGAGACAAATCAAAAAGAAAAATAACTTCTCCTGGCGCAGATGAGAAACCTGCAAAATGTGGTGTATTTGGATTATTCTTATATGTGGAGATTTCTTTCATCCATCTCCAATCTGCTATTTGGGGGAGCAATTTTAGTGATTTTTCTGTGAAGTCTCACCTGTCCGTTTCAGGGTTGCCCAACCACTCTCATTTTCTTCGGGGAACAGGGAGTGGAGATTTGAAATTCTCTTTTTCCCCCAGACAGCAAGCATCCCAAAGCAGCCTGTGGGTCTGGCAGGGAGAGCACTGGAAGCTGAAGAGCTCCTCTGGATGATTTGAGACTTAGCAGTTTGCCCTCCTATCTCAGTTTTCAACCCCTGAATTAGTTGAAAGTATTTTTGGATTGCATCAAACAAATTTCAGAGGTGGCTTGCGTATTGTTTTCATGTTTAGATTTTGACTTTGCTTTCAGTGTGATTCTGTGCACTTTCAGTGGTATAACTTTATATTGTTGGCAGAGAGACTCTAAGTGCTGGTCCGTTAAGGGTATTGCATCTAATTGGAAGATATATTTCTGTAACTTTTTTCACAACCTCTCTTAGATCTTGCTTTATCTTCAAAAGGGGATGAC
The DNA here is from genome assembly GCA_028646535.1 of Procyon lotor. Lineage (NCBI taxonomy): Eukaryota > Metazoa > Chordata > Mammalia > Carnivora > Procyonidae > Procyon > Procyon lotor. The sequence goes on along the minus strand of CM053606.1, from coordinate 74,069,645 downwards.
TTGGTTTAGTTGTTCAAGCAACTGAAAAGCAAGGATCTCGAATCAGACCCACCTGGCTTCAAGTCCTAATTTTGCCACTTGCAAACTAGATAAAATTATTTAGCATTTCTGAGCCTAAATTTCCATAAGGGGAAAGAGGTTGAGGAGGGTGATGGAAGAGGAAGGGAGAGGAAGAGGAAAATAAAAAGAAGAAGCAGGGGAAAGCGAAAGAGAAGAATTAAGCTGTGAGGATTAAATGAGATAATATATGCAAAGTGCTTTACACAATGCTTATACACTGGAACCTCTTAAATTGTTGGAGCTGTTGTCCATTATTACAGGGATTTGATAAACTACAGCTGAGTAGAGATTGAATTATTGTCATGAAAAGATGCCAACTTCTGTCCTGACAAGTTTTTATCCACGTTCATTCTGTTAAATGAATGAGTCAGTGAACTCTTGTGGGTTCATTCCTTAAAAACATCTTTCTGGAAAACCCCAGGGTGGAGAGGAGTAATTTCTTCTTGGCACAGATGTTAGCTAAAAAGAGATGAGGGGTGGGAAAAAAAGACCATATATTGCAACGTGGTGAAGGAAGAAAAGAATCTTATCTTCTTTTTGCCTTGTTCTTTTTCCTCCAGAGAAACCATTCACTGTTGAGATCTCCCCCGGACCCCAGGTTATTGCTCAGATTGGCGACTCAGTTGTGTTGACATGTGGTGTCACGGGCTGTGAGTTCCCGTCTTTCTCTTGGAGAACTCAGATAGACAGCCCTCTGAGTGGGCAGGTGAAGACTGAAGGGAGCAAGTCCACGCTGACGCTGAGCCCTGTGAGTTTTGAGAATGAACATTCTTACCTGTGCACTGTGACCTGTGGCCGTAAGAAACTGGAAAAGAGAATTAGTGTGGACCTCTACTGTAAGTGGTTTCCAGAATTGTTTGCTGTTTTTCCCCCTCGATTTTATTGAAAGAAATGGAATGCAAGTCCGTGATACACAGTGAGATCCATGTGTTTAGAAAGGGAAGTTAGCATTGTGAATTGTTCCTAAATCTCTGAACCAGAATTTTTTTTTTTTTGAACCAGAATTTTTTTGATGCAACTTAATGGGCCCAAATCTTAAGTGTATATTACATATGTACACAGCATCCACAGTCCTTAGTTTGTGTCTTGTCCATGCTCTGTCATCATGCACTTGAACACACTACATGTCCACTGCTTCCCATCCCCTCTGCGTGGACATGGGCTGTCCGGAAGTAGTAGTGAGCAAGGGATGGGAGTCAATGCCCATTCCGATGACTGGAGAGGGATTACTACTGCTCAGCTATTTGAGCAGAGGGTGAGGCCCCAGCCTACTGTTTTGACATTTGGAAAGCCAATTGGCAGGATGGGAAAAAAAAAATGGGGCAATGGGGAGCAGGAGAAAGCCAAAAATGAAAACAGATTAGTTATATTGGCCCTAGGGCGTGGCCAGTGGCAGCTGCTGAGGTGAAAAGCAGAACCAGGAGTTAGTACTAGACCTTCATCTTGATTACACTGAATACATCCGCGGCGCTTTTTCTTGCTGTTCCTGTCACCTTAATGCAAACCATTTACAACCTCGAATCTCTATGAATTTGACATTGCTGGGATTCCTCTGTTGTAATGAATGAATGACAAAATATGTAAAATGACCTGAAAATGGTTTACTTTGAGAGGGTTACTCTGCCTTGCTTTAGTCAGCAAATTTCAAGATAATATAGGACATTTGCTACCAGAAAACCTGCCCAAACTTGTGTTACCCATCAGGATTTTGTTCAGCATGAGTTAAGAGTATGTCTGTGAAGGGATTTGAATCTCTCAAAGTAAGGGTAAATTTTATTGTGTTAACATATTATCCAGAACCCAGGATCTGCTGATGTAGGCACATTCCCAACAGAAATGAGAACCAGCGGTACAGCCTTGCTGCAATACAGAAATATTTGAAAATTTAACATTTTGCTGAAGGAGAAAACATTTCAGCATTGCTCTTATTCTTGATAACTATTTTAGTCTTATTTTTATTGGTTTGCATAAGACATACTATAATTATTTAGAATCTAAATCTCATAGTTTTTTGTTAAATACAAATATTGTCTGAGAAATATTTAAATTTAAAATTTACTATCTAAATCTGGCCATCGGAAATTAAAATGTCTAAATTGAGAACTGCCCTGTGGATCTTATTTGATATCCAGAGGCTTCACATTTCTATGAAATCAAGCTTGGGTTCTGAGCTCAGAGAAATATGAGTTCTGATTGCAACTCAGTGGCTTGACAGATGCAATACCTAATGAGAGTCTCTGAGCTTCTATAAGGTTTCTAAGTTTTCCTACCTATAAAATGAATTAAATGATACCTATTTTATCAGGCTGTTTGGAAGACTGAGATAATGCATATTAAAAGAACAACACACAGTAAATGTTCAATACATCATGGGAAATACTTATATTTCCCATGGGAAATCCATCATGGGAAACATTTGAAATATAGTTGCTAAGTAAGATGGTGGAAACTCATGTTCCTTCCAAAAGACCAGTGCATGGCTGTCAGAAAGACCTCATCACCAAGAAGAGAAAAATAGGAAATATATTTATTTCTTGATTGATTTATGTATTAAGTATTTTTGTTGATAGCATTATTTATATTTAATATCATAAACAGGTAGGCTTAATGTCATTATTTATGTATTGGTGATCATTCTATCCCAAGTGAGTTAAAACTGTTATTTAGAGACCTCTGCATTTAACAGAGATTAGTTCCACTTTTCCTTTGAATGTTCACATCTAAACATCATTTTTACATGATATTTGCAGCATTCCCTAGAGATCCAGAGATTGAGATGAGTGGTCTACTAGTGAGTGGAAACCCAGTCACTGTGAGATGCGAGGTTCCTAATGTGTATCCTTCTGATGGGCTGGAGATTGAATTATTTAAGGGGGAGAGTATCATAAAGAGTAAAACCTTTCTGGAGGACATGGACAAGAAATCTCTGGAGACTAAGAGTTTGGAAATGACCTTCATCCCCACCACTGAAGATACTGGAAAAGTTTTTGTTTGTCTGGCTCAGTTACATATTGGTGAAATGGAATTTGAACCCAAACAAAGGCAGAGTACACAGACGCTTTATGTTAATGGTAAGTACATGTGTGATGTAGCCACAACTTAATATGGATTTCTTATCAAGTTTGTCAGGCAATAGTTAACATGAGGTTAAGAGCTAAAACCTCTGTGGAAAAAAAAAGTAACTTGGGAAGAAATTCTAAAATAATTATTATAATAATAAACCACTCCTAACACTTAAAACAACAATAATTTATTAGCTTACGATTCCATGAGTTGGCAATTCTAGAAGGGGATGAATGGGCAGTTCATCTCTTCACTGTGGTATCAGATGAACTCACCCATTCATTTTCAGTCAATTGGCAGGTGAGTGGGAGATGGCTGGTCGCAGATGGACTCATTCATATGACTGGAACCTTCTCGGGGTTTCTGGGCCTCCCTTTTTTCTTGTGCTGTCTCCCCCTGAAGGAAGGTGGAATAGTTTTAGACACCAGAGTGCAGCATTTCAGAGGGGTGATAATGAAAGCAGGCGAGAGCTTGGAAGTCCTACAGTGTTACTTCTTTCATGTTGTATTGGTCACAGTAAGTCACTAAACCGGCCAAGATTAGAGAGGTGGAAAAATAAACTCCACCTTCTCATAGGAGGTTCAAATAATTTTTGGTCATATTTAATGTACCATAAATGTCTATATACATTATCAATGGTCATCCATTCTTTGGTAGTAAGAGACTATCTACAGAACTTATTTCTATTAGAGAACATCCATGATGTGTTCACATTCTACTCTCTATCATTCTGTCTGCTTAATAAATGGGTACAGATACCTCCTTTGGTAAAGTTATCAACACTAATAAACTGTTCCAATCCATTGGTTCCATAGCTCAGTTTTGCAACATTATTAAGACTTTTTGGAACTCAAGGTATAAAGGGTCAAACTTAACAAGTGTCTTTACCTTTTTCAGTTGCCCCCAGGGATACGACCATCTTGGTCAGCCCCTCCTCCATCCTGGAGGAAGGTAGTTCTGTGAATATGACATGCTCTAGTGATGGCCTTCCAGCTCCAAAAATCCTGTGGAGCAGGCAGCTAAATAATGGGAATCTACAGCCTCTTTCTGAGAATTCAACTCTCACTTTAACTTCTACCAGAATAGAAGATTCTGGTGTTTATGTGTGTGAGGGGATTAACCAGGCTGGAATAAGCAGAAAAGAAGTCGAATTAATTATCCAAGGTAAGTAAAATGTGATTCATGAGTTACTATTGCCAGTATTATATTAGTTGTTGCTGGTTTTGAACAAAGTCCTCTGTGAAACCAAAATTTTTACTAAAAACATGGATTGAGGGTTTTGAAGAGCTCTTGATGTTTCCTCTGCTTGGAAAGTTCCCGGAATGGTGCTTCCTGATAAACCATTCCACATCTCTTATCCTGAAATTCTTTAACCTCAAGTGGAATGCCAGCTGCGGGAATGGTGCCAGGAGCTCTGACTACGCTTATGAGACAATGATTGTGGTGTTGAGATAGGGATAGGGTGAGATATATATGTATTTGGAAATTAGTTAGGATGAAAGCCACCATACCTGGCAGAACTGGACTCTGAGTGGTACTCTCACAAGCTACCTGCCTGTATTTGCTTAGAAGCCTAAGAAGGCACATAAACCTTCCATAAATTATGAGGTTAAAAGTAGCAGTGTCTGTGCCTCTGTTTGATCAACTTGATGCCATAGAACCACTAGAATGGCTTCAGTTGTCAGATCCAGACTCCCTCTCTCCAGGATGGAGAGCCAAGACTGAAAACAAAACAAGTTCTAGTTGACAGGTTAATCCATAGGCTGTTTTGGGCAAAAGCATGAAGTGATCTATTTGGATTTCTCCCACCCTTCCCCTTTGGGGGTTAAAAAAAATTCCTTTTTTTTTTTTTTTTCATTGGAGCTGTCCTATCCTCTCTTACCCTCCGGTATGATTTCTACTAAAGTATTAGTGATTTTCTTGTTACCTCATTTTAGTGATAATTTGTATTTTAAGAACAACCTTGGAAGGGCAATGCACAACCTTAAAGAAAGCCTTTAGGATGGATGTCATGGTTCTATAGCTGTGTTTGGGGAAGGAATCTCAGATCAAGTCACAAAAATAGATGAACTTAATGGGAATCTCACTTATAAAATGGCGATATGATACCTTCTGCCATGAGCTGTGTATTAACAGAGATGTATGTCAAATACTTAGCCCAGGGCTCACTATTTAGCAAATTGTAGTTATGGTTGTTAAGAATAGTAAGAAGAAAAAGAAAAGGATCATAAGAAAGCCATCTCTGCATAACTTGGTCCAGGAAAATCCAACTCAAAACTCTAAAGCCTGTAAAGACCTTAGTGCTTCAGAGAAAACCTTTGCACAACATTGTGACAGAAGGAAATGTTGTTGTTTTTTTTTTCACATTTGAGTTCTATTGCTGTTTTTTCAACACCATTTTTTGGCTAGTCTGGATAAAGAATTAGATTAGGGACATGAAAGAAATATAGACATGTCTTCTCTTATTAAAAACACGATCATTTATAACAAACCAGTCAATCCTTGACTTCTTTATTTGCCCCTGTAAACATTTAATGCAAACAGTAAGCACAGATAGATCTCTGATAGCTAATTGTTGCTGTCATTAAATTAATATGAAAGTGGTTTATATTTCACCCAATCAGAGGTGACTTTTAATTCTCTTTACAGTTGCTCCGAAAGACATACAACTTAAAGCTTTTCCTTCTGAGAGTGTCAAGGAAGGAGACACTGTCATTATATCCTGTACATGTGGAAATGTTCCAAAAACTTGGATAATCCTGAAGAAAAAAGCAGAGACGGGGGACACAGTGCTAAAGTCGAGAGACGGTGCATATACCATCCACAAGGTCCAGTTAGAGGATGCGGGAGTGTACGAATGTGAATCTAAAAATGAGGTTGGCTTGCAATTAAGAAGTTTAACCCTCGATGTTAAAGGTTAGTTAGTTTTTTGTTTTTGTTTTTGATTATTTTTTATAGTAGTCAGAGGTTTGATGGATTGTAAAGGTTTTCTAGGATCAGGTGAATGAGCTGGCAAAATGGAGCTGAATTCCATGTTGACTGTGGTTATTTCTCACTGTTTCTTAAAATGATCATGCACAGCTGCCTTATCCTATGGAGTTTAGCCAGGAAGTTGACATTAATCATTGGTGAGTACAGGATTCCCATTTGCTGTTCTCCAAGTTGACAATTCATCATTGGTCTCTGAAGTCCTGCACTTCCTAAGCGTTTAAACATACGTTCAAAACATTTCCCTGGAGGTTACAAGGAAACTAAAGAAGTAGGATTGGCCCAATGAAGAAACTCTTGTCCCTCCTATTGCAAGAGAACACTATTCTCTGAACATAAAGTAACTGGTTATTTTCTGGATTGACTCCTTTCAAGATAATAATTAGCAGTAGCAATTTTGATGCTGAACAACCTAAAAGAATCTTTAGACTACAAAATTGCCTTCTTAAAAATCCAAAGCCCTTGTGCATCCTACCCTATTCTGAGCAGTATATTGAGCAATGACCTCAGCAAAGAAACTTCAGGGGCCCTTTAACTTCCTAACCCCTTTTGTGAATGCACAGTAGGATCTGTTGATCTTATTGGTGTAAGCAGAATATGTTAGCCTTTACGAATCAGTCTCCATGCCTTGTGTCTAATGAGTTCTCACCATGTGTTGGAAACTACACTTGGAATGAACAGGACTGCAAACAAATGCAGGTCTTGGAGCCTATGCACTTGGCTATCAGAGTTTGCAAGCATGTGTCAGTGTAAAGAAAATTTGAACTTAGGTCAGAAAACAGGTGAAAGTTTTATTCATTTGGCCAAATTTCTCAACATTGCAAGCCTTTCCATATGTTTTCTGTCTTCACAGTACTTCCTCGAAACATGACATTATCAATACATCCATCTAGAAATGTTAAAGAAGGGGAAAATATCACCATTAAATGTAAAACTTTTAGTCATCCATCCATAGTGGTTGTCCTGAAAAGAGTTGATCTGTGGCCAATGAAATTACTGTGTTCAGATAATGGAACACTCACCTTGTATCATGCCACTCAAAATGACGCTCAGGTGTCTGTACTCTGCTTCTGATGAAGTTGGAGATGAAATTGAGATCTCAGTTACGACTAGGTTGAAATTCATTCATTTCTAGTTCTTTCAATCTTTGATGCCTCTAGTCCCCTTTTAATTAAGGCCAGGCCCAGGAAATTGGACTTCTAACATTTTTGTAATTCTATTTGTAGTTAGTGACTCTCTTTTAAAGATATATCAAAGCTTCTTTATTTTTTAAACTCTCTCTCACACATTGTGTTTTCTAATTACTTTATTAAATGAGTAACTTACATATTTGTCATTTTTCATTCATTACTTACATGAACTATCAAAGCAGTTTAGGCATTCAACTAAGAAATTTAGGCCCCCAAAATATGGTTTAAAGTAACTGTAAATAAATGGAGACAAAAATTTGACATTTTTCCTTGCTACTTTGAACTAGCTTACCTTGCTATTTAGCTGAGTTTTAAAATTACTTTTATTTTTCTTTGTTTTGGCTTGAAAGTATTCCAATGATTGGAATGGCTGGGAGTCTAAGATTTTCAATGTTTATACAGCTAATAAAAAATAGTGTTTGAAGGTTGCCCTGGTAACTGACTCAGCAGCAAATTTGTGTTTGACTGCAGATGCCTGAGGGAAAAACTGAAGGCAAAAGATAACATTTTTTAAATTGAAAAGAAAACAATAGGAGTAGAAATATCATTGTCCAGCATGTTGTCAATATTGAGGCCTAACCGTAATTATGATAATGGACATCCATTAAAATATTACGCTTATACTTTGACTAGTTCTACTGAAGAAAAGTAGAAAGATGAGGCAGTTACCATTTTTTTTTGGTTAAGTGCTTTCTGATTTTAATAATTTGAAAAAATTGACTTCCTGTCATCTGACCATCATGATTGTTTTCTATTTGGTTGATCTCCAGTGATTAGAAACTTCTAGATGGAATGTAGTCATTCTCAACATCAGATCTCTTCAAAGACAGAAAACATATATGCTACTTTAAGGAACTTAAAAATGCTAAGCAAACATAAGTATAAATAGAGATGAGCCTCTAGTAAATGCCATGTAATCTTCCTCAGATGTTCTAATAAGGTTAAGATGTCAAATAGTATTACAGCTGTCAGATGGTTTTTAGTAGATTGGAAAAAAATCCTAATTTTAGTTCTGAAACTCTTACCTTCTGTACCCAATTTACAGCTCAATGACAAAGTGACAGGATGTAGAAAGAAAAGAAATGCATTACTATTCAAAAAATATTTATTGGGTGTCAACTACTCCAAGCAATGAGTCAGGTACTGGCTATTCAGTGGTGGAACAAAAAGAAAATGTATACATGGTCTAATGTAATTTATAGTCTGGAACAGGACAGCAAAGTTAATAGTTAATCATACAAACAAATGTTTAATTACAAGCAGTGATAAGAGCTATGAGAAGAAAGTGTAGTGAGTTATGAAAGTATATCAGGGTTCCTAATTTAAACTGGGGAAGATGTGGGTCAGAGAATAACTCTGAGTAAGGAACATTCGAACTAAAATGTACTCTCTAAAGAACTTTAGTTTGTCAAGAGTTGATATAAATGCTGAAGAGGAACAACATATTAAGACGCCCTACTTCAGAGATACAAAATTTAAAATTTTGTATATATTTCTGAAAAAGCTGTCAGCAAGAATTCTTTTTCTTACTATCATATAAGGTGTTTGACTATAATGGTTACACTTTAGATATTACAAGGATTTTCTCGGAGAACTACTTAGGCATTTTAGTTCATCATCAGCAGAGCCCTAGTTCTTTAGATTTTTATATTTTCCAAAGCAAATACTATTCCCCAATTCTTGCTTTTGTAAATGAGCTCTAGAAAGTTGTGCCCTTGCTTCTATTCTATAATTGAACCTGATTCTATTTGGATCCAACTTTATGTAAATCACTGGAGATTCTATTTGGATCCAACTTTAGACTCATCATGACCATAGCAACTGCCAACTGATTATTTGGGTAATTCAGAGAAATACACATTTTGGTTCTTGATGGCCCTTATCACTGCTTTGCTTCACTCCGAGGTAGAGAACTAGTTGTACTGTTAAAATAAAACATGTAACTGTTACTATCAAAAAACCTTTTGTACTAGACATTAATTACACACATTTTCTTGTTTTCCAGGAAGAGAAAATACCAAGGACTATTTTTCTCCTGAACTTCTTGTGCTCTATTGTGCATCTTCCTTAATAATACCGGCCATTGGAATGATCATTTACTTTGCTAGAAGAGCCAACATGAAAGGGTCATACAGTCTCGTAGAAGCACAGAAATCAAAAGTGTAGCTGATGTTTGAAATGTTCAACTAGAGACACTATTTATCTGTCCAAATTCTTAATACTGCTCATCATTCCATGAGGAAAACCAGCTAAGCACACAGATACCCTGAATGTAGTGAATGCTTGGTAAGAAATGGCTGCCTGTGCCCCATGCTGGGAGCAAGAGGCCAAAGGAAAACTTTCTGCCTGAAAAATGGGCACTACCACTGAGATGTGTTGACTGGAGCAGTTCCTTGATGTGTAAATACAATAACATGATCTGTACATATGTAAAATAAAATTATGCCATGGCAAGATCACTTGAAATAGCAGCACTCTGTAGTTGGATCTTCAAAATAATTCAACAGTGTGTTGCCTCAGCTGATATAACTGAATGCATCTTAAGAAAATATAACATTAATATTGACTGGCAGCTAACCTATGTCAAATTTTTAATATTTTATTTTCTTTAACAAAATTTTATTTCTGTAAAGTTCATGGACAATAATTTTGGATTTTATATAGATGCTAAGGTCTATCTTTTTATAGGCAAATGATAAACCAAGAGGGCACTGGGTTCACCTTCAGGTACTAAACACCTCAACCTATGATATAATGGTTGACTGGATTTCCCTGGATGGTACTTACATGGTACGGAGATGTTTTATGATGTTGTTTATTGGACACTTTTGAAATTTTTCCAATGTAGTCTAAAAATGCAACCTTTTTGGATTTTCTTTTGTAAATGTTTAGGGTTGTTTTGGCTTGGTTTTTTTGTATAGTAAAGTGATAATATCTGGAATTGGAGGAATTGTGTGTTTATTTATTGTAAACTGCCTCCTTTCACTGTGGTGCTTGAAATGCCGAGTTCCAAAAGTAAAGAATTCAAACCCATAGATATAGGAAGCAGATACCTGAAGTGCGATCCTCAGAGTACTTTGATCAGAATCAAGTTATGAGAACTTGATAAAAATTCAGATTGTTTTAGGCCACACTAACCTATTGAACTTAGATATCTTGTTTTGTGTCCTTGGAATATGCAATTAAATTTATTTGCAATTAAATTTAAAAAATAGAAAACATAAGGAGAGTGAAGGCAGATGAATGTGTATACATCAAAGGGCCACAAATAAACAACTGTGTACATACCACTAAGATTGAAAGGTAGAGCATTTTTGCTTCTCATCATCTTTGCAGAGAAGTCAAGTCAGCTGTCTTCATCACTGCCAAGACAGGGCCTTCTGATTAATAAACAGCTATCTGTAGATCTTTTTCATTTTCCGGAATGTTGCCTGTTCATGACCTAAGACCTCACTAATCCCCAGCCCTTGTCAAAGTAGCCCAGGTCACTTATAAAATCCCTTTAGGAAGAGCTGGATTCTCTACTCCAGAAGTTCAACAATGATGTGGGGGAAAAGAGTGATTCTTTCTCCCCTAGAGACCAGCAAATTTCCACCTTGTCTTCCTGATGTTGTTTATGAGCATTTTTAAAGGGAAGTAGTTGGGGCCCCTGGGTGGCTGAGTGGTTAAAAGCTCTGCCGTCAGCCCAGGTCATGATCTCAGGGTCCTGGGATCGAGCCCTGCATCGGGCTCTCTTCTCCGCGGGGAGCCTGCTTCCCCCCCTCTCTCTCTCTGCCTGCCTCTCTGCCTACTTGTGATCTCTCTCTCTCTATCAAATAAATAAATAAAATCTTAAAAAAAAATAAAGGGAAGTAGCAAAAATGAGATTGAAAACAGGTAGAGAAGACAGGTCTTCTACCTGACAGTCGGTGCCAGGTCTTTGAGAAGAAGGGAATCTTTTTACCTGATTCCTGGCCTCTTAAGTGGGTGTGATTTGTCTTAGACACTACTGCCAACTTTTTTGCTGATTGACTAGTGTTAAAGTGAAGCATAGAAGTCACCTACCAGGGCTTTCCCCCTCAAATAGATTTCCTTCATATTATCTATACCTTCACGTGAAACTAACTCATTCATTTGCGCAATATTCTAGTGGGAAGAAAGCAAACGGCTGATTGGGGAAGCACATAAGCACTTGCAGGATCTTAGTAAACTTTCATTTCCCTCATAATGTTTCATAGTCCGATCGTCTTAGAAATAGGTTCAAATCTTGCAACTGACTTTTGGTAGTATTGGTTCTCAGCTATATGAACACTGTTTAAATTTCTGAGACTGGCAAGTTTGTCATCTCTTGCTGATACTGTGATGTCAAGTCAAGATGAATTAACAGATTGAAAAAATCATGACAGTCCACATCTTATGACCATACCATCATCTTTCCTGCTCTGGGTGAACGGCACAGGGAAATTATGAAATACAAGAATGACTGGGGAAGGTAATAGCTGGGCTCAATCATCTTATGCATTAAGGAGATTTAGTTTCAAAAAAAAAAAAAAGAGCTTTAGTTTCCTTATACATAAAATGAAGAGATTCTACCAGTAAATTTTAGGATCCCTTCTAGCTCTCAAGCACAACGGTGCCACTTATTTTAGAGAATCTTTTTGCTTTAAGCCAAACAAAGATCTCGGGATCTTCTCACTATCTTTCACTTATTCAACTTTAACAGAACTGGAAACCAAAAAAAAAAAAAAAAAATCAAACATTTAAATTAATCCGAACAATAGGAAGTAGTTTTTGCAAATATTTCATAATAGCCACTCTTCCCTACAAAGAGGAAAGGGACATTTATATTGTCTTTTGAAATGCCTTTTATTTTAGCTATGATGGTAATGAAAACTTCCCTTCTGGAAAAAAAATGTATGCAGTGGCTTTTCAAGTTTTATTGCTATTGAAGAACCTGGTTTCTCTTAAAAAACTAATCTGTGAGACTTGTTTGAGAAAAGTACAATAAATTGAATGGAATCAAATGTCTGGGATTTTTAGTAAAGGACAATGCTATCTGGAGACAGTATGTTATTGTATTTAGTTCTTTTGTCACTAGTTGGGACTCCTTGGAGCTTTCTGAAGAAAAGCAAAAGTTGATTCAGTGACTGAAAAAGCAAGGGTTCAGTCCTGAAAATGAATAAGCAGATCACACTGACTCTGTGGGGCAAAGGGTGGAGGATGAATCACTCCTACGTTGAATTGTGTTGTGAAGAATTTCAACTAGCTTTCTCGAACGAAAGTTTCAGTCTGTGAAAAAGATATTTAGTCACAGTTTGTAATTAAGAATGTTATTATTGTCTTTCTTTTTAGTCCAACTTGTGTGCATTTAAAATTTATTCAATTACCAGGACGTTGAATACTATCAGGTTGAAAACCGAAAAGAAATGGTATTAAATGCAGATCTTTGAAGGCACGATAAAAATGAACATTATTACTCTTGCTGGAGGTCATATTTACTAGTTAGAAATTTAGGAATGGTCACATGAAACCCACTTAAAAAGCAGCAGACTCAAGGAGTTGCTTTTTATGGGAGTTCCTGTCACTGCTTTGCCGAGATTTGTGGACATTTTCCATATTGCCATGAAAATCACTTTATGTTCCCAGGCAGAAAACTGAACGAACCAACAAGTTTATTTTCCCTCGTGACAATCTCATAAGGGTCTGCTTCTCCTTACTGGTTTGAGTTCCTCTTATGTAAGTGGTCTAGTCATCTTAGAGTTAACCCTTAGTGTTACTCACTTGCATCTTCTCTGGCAGTGTCCTGGCAGCATTTCCCAAACTCTCTTCATCATGGGAAGTCCATAAGGAACTCTGAAAAGACACAGTCAAGGAGTCTATCCTGGACCTACTGCAATTAGTATCTCCAAGGTAGGACCTGAAAAATCCAAATTTTTAGTGAATATCCCTGATGATTCTTATTTGGGAAACATTCTTCCAATAAAACTATTTACCCATTCAGTAGGTGTTCATCTCCAGAAAGCATTAACTGAGCTTTGAATTTTGGAAGGGTTTCTGCTGTCTGCAACCATCTCCTGTCACCTTTTTTGGAAATTTGGTCTATCATTCAAACATTTTTTTCCTGTCTTCAGCCTCCTATCTCTACTAGTTCTTATAAGAGTCTACTCTTCCATCTTAAAACAAAACAAAACAAAAAAAACCTAACAAAAATTTTTTTCAAGCCTGTACTTGTATCCTGCTAGATACAGCCTTATTTCACCTCTCTTTTCACAGCAAGATTCTAGAAGGGATAACCATAGAATGTACTGCTTATCAATCACTGAGTGACAAACTCTTATCTAGCTTCTAAATCAGTCCCTACCAAAGTCAGTACTAATCTCTTAACTGATATACTGGAGATAATCTTTGAAATATGAAGTCAGCATGTCTTCATTTCTGATGATCTCTAGTCAGAAGGAAATATCTCCTACTTGTCCCAAGACTTCCTGACTCACCCCTTCATTATCTGTGGAGGCAGAGAGAATCTAGGTGAGAAAGAAAGAAAGAATCAAGGCTCAGTTTCACATTTCAAGGTTTTTCACATTTCAGGTTTATCTGAATCCATAGGAAGACTATGTAGAGAAAGTGGAGCACTTTCCTGCATTCCACAAATTCTCCCTAACACAGCAAGAACTTATAGTGTGGAGAAGTCAGAGGGTGTAAGGTAAGCCCCAGACACACAGTTGGGGAGAAAGCTGTCCTAGAATTGAGAGAAGGAGCCAAGAAAGACAAAGGAATAGCAAGATATTAGACATGAATGTCCTTTCCATTCTCTGCTTTGAGGACAAATATAGGAGGATCACTGCAGCAGAATCACTCAAGTATCTGCGAGGGAACCAGGAAAGCATAAGACTACAGTCTCCCTTCCCAGGAGATTGAAGCTTCTCAGAGAAGATCTGGGTTCAGCATTCTCTCATGAGGTGTGGGAGCAGAAGAGCAGCATTGGAAGAGAGGCCTGAGGAAATTAGTGAACCAGAAGTGGCCTAGAACCGTAATTAGGGAAACACAAAGTGTGGGCACAATAGGGTCAGACACAACAGTAGGTCTATAGGTCTCAGTAGTTAATAACATGATGCCTAAATAAAACAAGCAGAATCAGCCACACCAGCTACACTGAGAAGGACAAAGGCCATCCAGCAGATCTCTGGCCAGAAAGAACCAGTCAATGGTATGGGGACCACAAGACTTGTATTGCATCCATATGACAAAGGGAAGTCTGAGAGGCTGAGTAAATATGCAACAATTTAATTTAAAAGGAAATGGTTTCAATTATTAAACAAATTTTTTTCTGATATCAGCAGAAATGGTGACTCGAGCAAGAGTAAATCAATATTAGATAATAAAGTTACTTTATTAAAAAATTTTTATATTTATTTGTTTGTTTTATTAACATACAATGTATTATTTGCCCCAAGGGTACAGGCCTGTGAATCATCAGGCTTACACATTTCACAGCACTCACCATAGCACATGCCCTCCCTCACATCCATAACGCAGCCACCCTATCCCTACCCCCCACCCCTCAGCCACCCTCAGTTTGTTTCATGAGATTAAGAGTCTCTTATGGTTTGTCTCCCTTCCCGGTCCCATATTGTTTCATTTTTTTCCCTCCCTACCCCCCAATACCCCCCACCCTGCCTCTCAAATTTCTCATATCAGAGAGATCATGTGATAATTGTCTTTCTCTGACTGACTTAGTTCACTTAGCATAATACCCTCTAGTTTCATCCACATCCTTGCAAATGGCAAGATTTTGGCTTTTTTGATGCCTGCATAGTATTCCATTGTGTGTATACACACACACACACACACACACACACACACACACACACACACACACACCACATCTTCTTTATCTATTCATCTATTGATAGACATCTAGGTTCTTTCCATAGAAAGAAACATAGACATTGCTATTATGGACATTGCTGCTGTAAACATTGAGTTGCACGTGCCCCTTCAGATCACTATATTTGTATCTTTAGGGTAAATACCCAGAAGTGCAATAGCTGGGTCATAGGGCAGCTCTGTTTTCAACTTTTTGAGGAACCTCCGTACTGTTTTCCAGAGTGGATGTACCAGCTTGCATTCCCACCAACAGTGTAAGAGGATTTCCCTTTCTCCCCACCGCTGCCAACAATCGTCATTTCTGACTTGTTAATTTTAGCCATTCTGACTGGTGTGAGGTGGTAGCTCACTGTGGTTTTCATTTGTATTTCCCTAATGTCGAGTGATATTGAA
>CM053606.1:74034969-74053585 GCA_028646535.1 Procyon lotor | reverse complement strand
GATCACGGTTTATGGCAACCCCAAACTGAGAGCTCACTGCGCAGCTCCATCTCTGTAGCCAGCTTCCCCGGTCTGATATGTGGGAGCTCTGCCACCCCCAGACACCCCAGGTCTTTCTGTGACGCCGAGGGACCTGAGAGCACACTGTCCCCACGACGGCTCCACCCCTTCAGCCTCTGGAGTGAGGTCCCTCAGTGGAGCAGACTTCTAAAAGCTCTGATTTTGTGCTCTGCTGCTGTGCAGCTGCCGGCAGCCGCCCCACCCCCCACGGTGTGTCTTCCCGAATGTTGCCTTGGATTCACTTCTCCGCACTTCTTACCTTACAGAAAGTGGTCAGTTTTCTGTTCCTAGAATTGCTGCTCTTCTTCTCTTCTATCTCCTGTTGAGTTTGTAGCTGTTCAGAATGGTTTGATGACTATCTAGCTGAATTCCTGGGACCTGATGATATTTATGTCTCCTACTTCTCCGCCATCTTGCTCCTCCTGATCAAAGTTACTTTTTTTTTCTGTACATATGAGTTATACTATGAAAATCTAAGCCTTGTTACAGTACTAAATGCAAAGAACAATTCAAGCTCTTTTCAGGATTGACAGTTGACCATTCCTTAATTCTTTTTATTTATTTACTTTTTAAAAGATTTTACTTATTTATTTGAGAGAAAGAGAGCCAGAGCATGAGCAGGGGAGGGGAGGGGCAGAGGGAGAAGAAGAAGCAGATTTCCCACCAAGCAGGGAGCCCAACATGAGGCTGGATCCCTGGACCCTGGGATCATGACCTAAGCCAAAGGCAGTTGCTTAACCTACTGAGCCACCCAGGTGCCCCAGACCATTCTTTAATTCTTAAATCTCTCTCTTTTGGTTTCCATTGCATCACATTATATTGCTTTTTGTCTGATTTCTCTGGTTCTTCCCTCATGTTTCTACACAATCTTCTTTCCCGTGGCCTTTTCATATACTGTTGTACTATGGATTCCACACTCACTTTCTTCTCATTTTTGATCCTTTCCCCTAGTGACCTCATCCGTCTTATGGTTTATATGGTCATGATTTCAAGTATGCATTCCAAGAAAACATGTTTCCTGAGGTCCACTGGTCATCTCCACTGATATCTCATAAGTACATCCATTTAGAGTTCTTTATATTTCTGTCTTCCTATTCTATTATTGAGAGAGGGGTATTGAAATTTCCAACTGTAATTTTGGATTTGACTATTTTTCCTCTAAGTTCTATCCATCTTGCTTCATATACTTTTAAGCTCTCTCATTAGGTGCAAAATTGTTTAGAATCAGTATGTCTTCTTGGCGAATTGATCTTTTAATTATTATGTAAAAGCCCTCTCTCCTTGTAAGCATAATATGTCTCATATGAATATAGCCACTCCATGTGTCTTTTAGTTAATCTGAATGTGTTATATTTTTTCTATTATTTTTAAAATCCATTTACTGTGAACCTATGTGTGAATTTATATTAGAGTTGAATTTATTGCATTAAAAAAAAAAAAGAATTTATTGCATTTTGTTGAGTCTTGCTCTTATGACCAACATGACAATCTCCTTCTAATGGGAATGATTAGACTATTTGCACTACTGTTAGTGATACACTTAGATTTAAATTTACTGTTTTATCATTTGTTTTTTATGTGTCCCTTCTGTTTTTTTAAGTTTAATTTTATTGTGGTAAGAACTCTCTTTTTTTAAGATTTTATTTTATTTATTTTGACAGGGAGAGAGAGATCACAAGTAGGCAGAGAGGCAGGCAGAGAGAGAGAGGGGGAAGCAGGCTCCCTGCTGAGCAGAGAGCCTGATGTGGGGCTGGATCCCAGGACCCTGAGACCATGACCTGAGCCAAAGGCATAGGCTTTAACCCACTGAGCCACTCAGGCACCCCTATTGTGGTAAGAACTCTTAACATGAAATCTACCCTCTTAACAGATCATTAGTGCACAACACAATATTGTTAACTATAGGCACAATGTACAGCAGATCACTAGAACCTATTCATATTTCATTACTGACATTTTATACCCATCGGTTATCAACTCACCATTTTCCCCTCAATGCGGCACCTGGAAATAGCTTTTCTGTTCTCTGCTTCTATGAGTTTGACTGTTTTAGATACCTCATATAAGTGGAGTCATATAGTATGTCTTTCTGTGACTGGTTTATTTCACTTCATACAATGTTGTCAAGGCTCACTCATGTTGTCACCTATTGCAGGATTTCCTGCAATAAGATTTTTGCAATTCTTAAGATTGAATAATATTGCAGTGTATGCATAGACCACATTTTCCATATCTATACATCTGGATAGTTTTGAAGACGCATGTATAGTCTCAATCAAAAACAAGAAGTTTAAGGATTAACAGGTTGGAAATTTTTTTTTTTTTAAAGATTTCATTTATTTGACAGAGAGAAGCACAGCGAGAGAGGGAACACAAGCAGAGGGAACGGTAATGGTAGAGGGAGAAGCAGGCCCCCTGCCGAGCAGGAAGCCTGATGCAGGGCTCCATCCCAGGACCCCGGGATCATGACCTGAGCCGAAGGCAGACACTTAACGACTGAGCCACTCAGGCACCCCTACAGGTTGGAAATTTTGGGAGACCTCTGAAAGACAAAAAAAACATAGATTTTGAAAAAAATATATAATTTATGATGCTTATAATTATGCTATAGAAGCTTGAAGGAAACTTGAAGTCCAATAAAGATAAAAATGTAAAATCTCAAATCTAGATACATTATAGTAAAATTTTAGAATATTGCAATAGAAGGAAAATCCTCAATGTTGCCGTAGACAAAATAAAAATTATCTATAAAAGGGAAGAAAAATCAGATGAATGGTAGACTGACCTCAGACTTCTCTTTAGCAATGCTAATGCTATGACTATAATAAAGCAATACTTTCTGATAATAACCAACATTTATTGAGTACCATTCTAAGCATTTTCCTCATTTAATTGGCACAACGCTATTATGTAAGTATTATTATTATTCTCATTTTACAGATGAGGAGCTAAAGCACAGAGAAGTCAGGACACGTGGGTGGCTCAGAGGCTCAGGCATCTGCCTTTAGCTCGGGTCACGATTCCAGGGCCTGGGACTGAGTCCCACATCAGGCTCCCTGCTCAGCGGGGAGCCTGCTTCTGAAGCTCCCCCTGCTTGTGCTCTCTCTGACAAATTTTTTTTAAAAATCTTAAAAAAAAAAGATTCTCTCTCCCTTGCCTTCTGCCCCCTTCCATGTTCTCTCTCTGTAATGAGTAAATAAATCGTAAAAAAAAAAAAAAAAAAAGCATGGAGAAGTCAAGTAACTTGCCGAAGATCACATAACTAGCAAATGACAAGGCATGGAGTGGACAAAAGTGTACCATCCAGAGTCAGAGTCCTGAATATATGTTCTTTTTTTTTTTTTCAGTATTTTTTTTCCTGCATATATGTTCTTGCCGATAATAGCTAACATTTCTTCCAGTTCTAATAATCCGTAATTATGTAATTCTGCTATATTTAAGGTGCCATGGGGGAATTAAAACTTGAATCAGATCTGGACTCAGAAAATTAAAAACTCCAGTCAGGGTCTCTGAAGTCTGTAGTCAAGATGTGGTACATGAAAACACATCTCTAAAAAACTTCAATAGTTCATGATTTATTTTCACCTTCTACTTTGGGGAACCACAGTGGCTTTTCACTTTTGAGAGGGATGTAATGTTTCATTAAAATGAGTTCGTTTGAGTGAAAGCAATGTAGATAATCATACATCGAGTGTGAATATTTGCCCCAAGTCATGAGGGTGGTAGGTGAAGAGCGAGCTTGGAAAAGCTGAATTTGGGGGCGATTCTCCCTAGTGCTGTATATGGAACACTACTATATACAATGCACACTTTGCTGTTGGACTGCTAGATTTTCATCAACATATAATATTTATTTTTATTTACTGTTTTTATTACTTACTATTATGGTGATGTTTTTCAACCATTCTTTGCTGAATGGGTTCTGAGACAGGAAAGTTATAACTTGGGGAACCTGGGTGGCTCAGCTGATGCAGCGACTGCCTTCCACTCAGGTCATGATCCTGGAGTCCCTGGATCCAGTCCAGCATCAGGGTCCCTGCTCAGCGAGGAGTCTGTTTCTTCCTCTGACCCTCCCCCTTTCTCGGGCTCTCTCTCTCACACTCTTTCTCTCTCAAATAAATAAAGTCTTTAAAAAAAAAAAGTTATAACTTAGAGCTAAGGTGGCTAGAGTAATATTGAAGCATTATTTGTATTAGGTTGAATGACATGAAATTGCCCTTCAAAACCTGTCCAATACCAATAATCCGCCTGGTTTAACTTGTACGTTGCTGTTGGGTTTATCTGCCCCCAAATTCTGTGGTTTAACAACAATAATTCAGTTATGTCTACAGACTCTTGGGCTGACTAAGGTCAGTTTCATGGGTTTGGTTTCTTATGCTGGCGACACCACTGCTGGCAGATCAGTCTTCTAGGGGCTGCAGTAGACGTGAATATTCAAGCTGATTCACAGGGCTGGCGGTTAGTGCGGGCTGTCAGCCCCGAGCGTGACTGTAGCTGTCAGACATAGAACTCTGGTCCTTCCCTATGTAATACAAGTTTCCCACAGCACGGCCCAGACTTGGAAGCCCCAGACTATTATTTCCACTGCATTCTATTTGTTAAAGCCAATTCACAGGGCCAGCCCAGTTACTGAGGATTGGAGGTGGGAGGTAGGTCTGTTTCTCCAGGCATGTGGGAGTATGTGTCTATAGAGCAAAGAGGACATATTGAGGAGCATCTTTTTGGAGACCAGTTACCACAAAGAAAAAAAATTATCTGAGGAAAATGAGAGAAATTACTCTGGGCAGTTTTATTCAAACAAGGATGCACAATGTGACAAGTGAGTAGTATAACTATGGATGCTATTAATTCCTTAGTGTGTGCCGGCAGAAATTATAAGGCTCAAAAGGATACCGTGACACAAAAATGTCCAGAAATTTTGACCCAGAAGCTAAGAGGAGTGATAAGATGTGTGTCCACACAGTCATAATTCAAGTGAATTTGCTGCGTAGGTAGAGATGAGAATGGAGAGGAAGAGAATACTAGCTCTGGCCAGGAGAAATTGAAGGATTCACGTGTGGCTCCATGGTGCTATTTGAGCTGTGCCATGAATCAATGGGTAAGATGTAGAGAAGTGGCTATAAAAGCACACATTCAAGGGGAAAGAGTGAGCGTAGGTATGGAGGGAGCAAAAGCCTGAGACTTCGATGTAGCGAAGAGTAAATTGGTCCATTGGGCAGAAATTTGGAAAAGTGTAAATGTACAGTGAGAATTAAGGTTGGGGAAGTGAGTTGTAACAACCTGTGGAAGGCCTTGAAGGTCAGACTTGGGAGTTTGGGCTTTGTTCAGGAGTAGGAGCCATTGAAAGGACTAACAGGATCAGGAAATTGGCACCTCATGTTTGTCTGGTATTTTCTCTCTCTACCTTTATCCCTTGATTATTTCCAGAAACTCTCTTCCCAACTTGCTGCCTATTGTGGTAATTTCCTTTCTGATGCTTAGTTCCAGGGTTGCTACATTAGTGAGAGATAGAAGAACTCCTTCTCTTACGCTATGCATGGATATAAGCCACTATTATTTAGCTACTTAAATACAATTTTCAAAAAATATTATTTAGTAAAATGACATTTTCAGAAAATATTTATTGGCAAGAGGAAATGCCCATATTCCCCATTACGAAATAATAAAAAACAGATTAATAAAAGGAGAATAAAATTATATATAAAATTTGAAAGCATCCTAAAAATCTGAACATTGTGTGTACTCATGCATGTACATGTATAAAGAGGAAAAGAGATCAAAGTGTTAGCACGGGTAGTGGTATAATGGCTGTTCTTATTTTCTTATTTGCACCATTCTCCCTTTTCCAAGTTAGAAGGTATTACAGTTATCGTCAGAAAAGTTATTGTCCAGTATGTTAACCACAGCAATTAAATCTCCAAGCAGCAATCAAGTAAAAATAGCCTTCTACCTGAACTTGAGACTTGGAATTCTCAAAGACCTATAAATATTCAGGGCTTTGAGAGCCAGACATGGGCTGAGGCAGCTGCTTTGGCCTTCTGAGTATGTGAATGTTCGATCTGAAGAGAATAAAAAGGAGAGGAAAGTACTTGACCAACCTTTCACCACGAAGCTGCCTCTGGAATTTCTAAATAAGGCCATGAGGCCCTGGAGGGAGGGGGGATGACATGAAGAACCTGTACACCATCACTCCACACCGTCATGGGGCTCGGAGTCAGGAAGAACCTGGCCGTCGCTGTGGGTAAAATGCCATAGTGAATACTGAGGTTTAAACCTCCAGGTTCAGGGACGATTTCACCAGCTACGCAGCCCAGTACTGGTGCCTCCTGCAAATGGTGACTTTCTGTCCCAAGAATCAGTTGTTCACTCTTTGCCAGTCTTGCACAGTTGACTACAATGGACGTCTGATAACACGCGTAAGCAGATAAAGAAGGACTTAAGGAAATCCTGAGAAAAGAGGGAAATGGCCACATCACTATTTTAAACTACTGTATTTGAGCAACTGGATATAGTAATTCATTTGATTTATTCAGAAATGTCCAGCCAAATAGCCCTGGAATTTTGTCTATGTGTCAGACATAAGAAAATTATCTTGTATCTCTTCCAGGTTCACCCTTACTATCAAAGTCTACCTTTTGGCCCTTCTTTCTGCCATGCAAACCCTCCAGGATGTAGCTGAATAGCTAGTCCTAATTTTTCAGGCTTTCCAAACAAGGTAGAGAAACTTTAGGAGTCTTTCAACAAAAATTTTTTAAGATTTTATTTATGTACTTATGTATTTATTTGACAGAGAGAGAGCAGGAGCAGGGGAGGCAGAGACAGAAAAGTGACCTTGCACCGAGCAGGGAGCCCGATGTGGTGCTTGATCCCAGGACCCTGGGATCACGACCTGAGCTGAAGGCAGACGCTTAACCGACTGATCCATCCAAGTGCCCTCAACAAAAGTTTTTATAGCTTTACCAGGAAGAGAAAGGGGAAGCATGGATAAGAGTAACAGAGAAAATCTAAAGGACTAAGTCTTTTTTTTTTTTCCCTACTGTTTCCCTTTGAAGAAATATATCCTCAGGATCTTAGGATAATGATAGCATAAACCATCTTGCTTCTTAATTAATGAAATGTATCAGGGAATCTGGGCCCTGGTCAATGCTCCCATTACACTTCTTCAGGGTATATCTTTTTAAAGCTAAACAAAGCTGGAGAAAAAACCTGGTTGATGTGTCTGGCACATTTTTAATGGGAGCTGATAAAAAGAATTGATGGCTAATATTTATTGAGAATTTACTACATGCCTGTCTTGGCATGAATTATTTTATTAAATACTCACCACCGTCCAGCTAAGCACTGCTATCTGGCCAACAGGTAAACTAAACTAGAATACTTAAGTGATTTGTCCCAAGGTCAGTAATAGATGAAGCTATGGTTGACCACAGCTTGATTCCAGAACCTGCTCTGTTATTCTCTGTGTGGTGCTACCTTTCATTGGTGGATATAAAATAGACTTCCACAGACTTAGACATCTTTGAAGGACAGATGGCAAGTAATCAAAAAAAAAAAAAGGAAATTTATCTTAGGTCCTTAGTTTGTTATGGGAAGGAAGAAGGACGATAATATTGCCCAGATAAATTTTTATTGCATGTTTGAAGAGCGTAAGAATCCCGGATTACTTAAACTGAAAATCCAGCTCTGTTCACTGGACACTTTCTTTCTGTTGAATTTAAAAGAAACATATGGGTTACTATGTTTAAACGGCCATCTGCCATCATAAGCAAATTCTTGAGAAAATTGCTTTGGACCTAAAGTACAGCACATGTTTGATCTTCATGTCTATTTGTACTTTTGAATTTCGAAACTTTTAGATAAGGAGGTAAAAAGGTAGCAGGAAAGAAAATGAAAAACAAAAACAAAAAATTACTTTAAAAAACAAAATGAGTGCTCTGTGGTGTTCTATACTAGTAAGAGTAAGAGAGAAAGAATTAAAGCTGACCAGTAGACACAGCCTGATACCAAATTGGTGGTATTGCACCAAATAGAAAAGGCTGTAAGGTGCCGTTAGTAACAATATCTAGTTAATATGTGCTTAGCTGAAACTGATCATTTTGGAAAAGACGCTTGGTCCGAATTTCTGTGGGGTAGGCTGAATAATGACAGCCCCCCTCTCCCCCAAAATGTCCATGTCCTAATTCCTGGCACAGGTGAATATGTTACCTTACTTGGTAAAGGCATTTTTCAGATACAATTAAGGATCTTGAGATATGGAGATTATACTGGATTACTAAAGTGGGTCCAGTGTAGTCACAAGGATCCTTATAAGGGGGAGACAGGAGGGACACGGAGAGGGGAGCCACGAGGCAAGGAATGCAGGTAGCCTGTAGAAGCTGTAAAAGGTGATCACGGCTTCTCCCCTGGAGCTCCTGGAAGCAAGCAGACACCTTGATTTTAAGCCTATAAGACCCATTTTGTACTTTTCACCTTCAGATCTGCAAAATAATAAATTTCTGCTATTTTCAGCCAAGTAGTTTATAATAGTTCACTATAGTACCCATAGAAAATGGTTATATAGGACTCAGCAAATTCTAAGGAAGTGGGACATGGGAAATGGGGAAAAGATCATGAACTCCTTAGTCATCTCTCACCCTTCCTATCTAGTCCACCACCAAAGCCCACTCCCTCTTTCTTACCTTCTAAGCATCTCTCCTTCCCATTCTAGCCCTGATGGTCCCTGTCCCTCCCTCTAGAAGGACTGAAGACAGCATTCTCTTGATTCTTGCCCCCACTCCCTCCAGGGTAACTGGAGTGTGCCCCACACCTACCGTCAGACTCACATTTATAAAGGTCTCTGCCCCAACTTGGTTGGAGCCATGTTATCTATAGATAAAAGGCCACAGCTCTTCACAGTGGCATCCCAGACCGTCTACCCCTCCATGTTTTTTATCTTCTCCCACTGTGACACACACGTGCTGCCTCCGTGCCTTTGCTCAGACTTGGACCTCTGCCCAGAATGCTTTCCTCCCTCTTGGTCATCCCAGCATCCTACTGGGGAAAGGAGGAAGTGTGGGAACATGGAGAATAGTATTCTGGTAGAAGGATCCTTGTTTGGGGAAAAAGTCAACATCTTTTTTTCATATAAACAGTAAATTAACACATGCCTGATACTGTGAATTAGGGAAAGAAATGTAACCATTAACGTAAGAGTAAAATGCAGTAGATTCCAAATTAAAAAGGGAAAAAAATCAGAAAAAGAAATGAAAAAATTGCTCTGCGCAATAAATAACCACAAATAAGAGGGAAGGATCAGAGTTAGGTTATGCCTTTCATTACTCTAATGTTCCAGAGTGCTTAAGCCAAATGAACAATATGTAGCAATACGCCATTTATAGAAAACAAATTTAAAACAGTGATGAAAAGAGGTTGAAAACAAAGAGCTGAATGGGGAAATCACAGAAGAGCAAAGCAAAATGACAAACATTTCTGAAAAGATGCTTAGACTCTGGTAGTCAGAGAAATACTAATTAAATAACAGCGACATATCACAACATTACTATCAGATGGTTACGGTTGAAAATAGCTATAAAGCTATTTTGTTGGAAAGGATGTTGGAGCAACAGGAACACTTCCTTTGCTGATCAAAATGTTTTACAACCCTTTAGTTGGTTAACTATAAATATCTATTAAAATTTTAAAAATATGTATCCTTCAACCCAACAATCCCATTCTTGGGAATCTATTTTATAGAAATAAAGTCTCTGGATTCAAAGTCATGTGACTAACGATCCTTTATTGCGGAAGTGTTCACAACAACAAAACACTGAAAATAAACTGAATGACCATCAATAGGGGATGAAAAATTACAAAAAACATTCTGAGGAAGTATGATGTAGTCATTAAAAAGAAGAAATTATAAATTAAAAACTTTCTTAAAAAGAACATGATCAAAATTTAATTACAGTGGAAGACATGAATATGCCATTCTCGGAACTGGTCATTGTAATAGACAAAAGATTAGCAAAGTCATAGAGAAATTAGATAATTTTGTTGAAATAGTTACAAATAAAGAAACTTATAAATACAGAGGATACATTTAGCAGAATATTTTTTTAAAGATTTTATTTATTTATTTGGCAGAGAGAGAAATCACAAGCAGGTAGAGAGGCAGGCAGAGAGAGAGGAGGAAGCAGGCTCCCTGCCGAGCAGAGAGCCTGATGCAGGACTCGATCCCAGGACCCTGAGATCATGACCTGAGCCGAAGGCAGAGGCTTAACCCACTGAGCCACCCATGTACCCCCATTTAGTAGAATATTTACTAAGTTTGCCATTTATGTTTCCAGAATAGCTTCATTCTCAGGCTCTCTACCATAAAAATAAAAGCATCAGTCCGTGAGGACATGTATAGGACATGTATGTTAGGATATTTGTTGCAACAGTATTCATGGTGGAAAAAGCAATACACACACACACACACATGTATATATATGTATATAAAATACATGTATGTGTGTGTGTCCTCATTCATCCTTTCAGAAACTGTGTCTTTACTGAACTTCTGCTCCATGCTTTGTTCTGCACTAGACACCATGAAGTTTAATAAAGCGTCCCCACCTTCAGAGAAGTCTGGTTGTAGCTGAGGAGCCGAGGCATACAGACACAGTCACATAATAGCACCAAACAGGGTATTTGAGACAGGGGACCCTATAAGCAAAGGCAGGGGCGGGGGGGGGCAAAAAAGGCAGGGTGTATTCTAGGGATGGGGAAATGTTATCTCACCAGAGAAAAGAATTGCATCCCACTTACTAAAAAAAGAAAGATACGGTAGAAAGAAAGAAATCACTAATTACCACTAATTCTTGATGAATTCTAATGAATGGAGGCAGATTGCCAAACAGCATTGAATGGGGAGCTTGACATGGACCTTGTTAAAATTCTAAAGCTTTTAAAATAAAAATGGAACAATAATAACCAGGATTTGAAAAGGGAAATAAAGTCATGCCAAACTAAATTAGTTTTCCTTTTTCATGAAGCTTCTAAATAAGACTGCAATAGACATGATAAAATCAGAATTTTGGCAAGGGTTTGATAGTTCTTTTTAATCTTTGGGGGCAGATGTAGGACAGTTGAAATAAACTGATTGAATGACTCCAGAAAACATGTCCTGGGTGAATGGTTCCATTGCCTACAGGAAATTTCATATGCGGGGGAGTCTCATCTGGGATAGACACACTGGTGGGTCTCAATCCGTGGGTGTGAAAAGGAATTTGCTAGTACTACTGAAAAGTAAACTGACATGGATTCAAGGTTTCCCCTTGAATAATCTCTCTCCTTTGTGGGCATTCAGAGGGTGTAAGGAACAGGAGAGGAATGGGTGTTAAAATGAGCAAGAGAGCAGTGGGCATAACCCTCAAACCCCTCGACCCTCAGAACATATCTGGATGTACCCCCAGCAATACACAAATACACAGCTGCAGAGAGACTAGTGGAAGCTGCTGCCCTTGGGGGCAAGAGGCGTGGCACTCTCCGATCCCAGCTTCTTGCTTCGGGACTGAGATGAGGCTGAGGCTGAAGCAGGAAGTAGCTAATACATTGACTCACAATCTGCGTCATAGAAAAGCCTAGGTAAAAGCTGATAGTAAATAATATAAAATATGGTTCTAGTCCAAATTGGTCAGAACATAATTGGGACATTGTTTTAAAATTTTGTCCACCCTCCTTTATTTTAAAAGGCAGTAATTAAATGCAGCTAATTAAAAGGAAAGCAATCAGGCTGGAGACAGTGACTAAAGGAACTGAGATGTTTAGATTAGAAAGACTTGGGGACATTAAATCTGCCACCAAATATTTGAAATCCTATTATAAAGAACAGCAAAACAATAGAAAGAACATAGGGCTTTTTAACTCAGATAGGGGTTGTACTATTAGAGACTTTAGAATTCCTTTTAAACCTCAGATTCTAAGAAATCTATAGTAAGATTTTATAATAAATTAGGAGGACTAGGTTCAGAACACCATGGGCCCACCCCTCTGGTATCAGAGCCAAAGAACAGAGTAGAGCCCAAATGGCTGGGGCAGTGCCAGCAGAATTTCCTGAAGTGGTAATTCTACTGAGGGCATCCAGAGGATAAGCCAAAGGGTTAGTTAACAAACAGGAAGGCTGGGCAAATGTCATGATGATGAGAAGACAGAACTGAAAAAAAAATGTGGCAAGGGGCAACCAAAGAAGCCAACAATCCAGGATGCCACAATCACAAGGACTAAAGAAGAAGGGAAGTAAAATAATGGGGCTGGTGGTTGGATGGGATGACAGAAGGACAGAGCAAGAGTCAGGTTAGGACCAGGATTATTTCAGGTCAAATCTTGTGATCACACTGATAAGGATGACTTGTGTCTGGCACAGAGTAAGCACTCAATAAATGGGAGATGTTATTGTGTGACACTCTGCCCTGGTCAGCTGAGTTGGAATCAAATATTCAAAATTATGGGGACAAGCTAAATTAGGACCTGACCGTGGAATGTCACCTAAGGAATAGGGATGTTATCCTACAGGCAAAAAAACCCCACAAAGTTATTTGAATTGGGATGTGCTTCGGGAATATTTCTTGCTCAGCACTACTAAGAGTAGAAGGGTATTATAAAAATGAGGCAGAGCTATTAGGTAAGACTTTTTAAAAAAAAAAAAAAGGGGGGGAGTAATGGTGGCCTTAACTAGGAAGTGGTGGTTTGGGAATGGGGTATATAAGAAACAGCCTATGAGCACATTGCCTGATTGAATCGCAGAGCTGGCTGTGTATAGAGTCAACATGACCAATACAAAGATATACCATGATGTAGTTATACTTACCTAGTATATGACAGAGCAGGTTGGGAAGACTCAGCCCATTAAACACTACTCACTCAGCTGATCTCAAGCCAAGGGAGACTCTTTAATGACTATGAAGTTTCAAGCACCTGAAACACAAGCTTTGGTTCTTTTCATGGCTTCTTTCTTCATTCAAATGTATTCAAAGAGAAAGTTAAATTTAAAGTCTGCTTGAATCTGAGCCAATCAGGGTCCAACCACTATAGAGGTAAAGAAAAAAAGAGGTTCTCACAGAAGCTAAGGGAAGAGGGATTTTACAAGGGTATGGAATGATCCTGTTTCCGATGCTATAGAGTGGTAATGTAAAGGACTGAAAAATAGCCAATTATTTAAAGTCAAGGCATATGGCCCACAGATTAGCGTGTTAATGCCAAAATCATGAGAAATAACGTGAACATTTTAACCCACTGTAGTAAATAAAATCTTATAATCATTACTGAGATTTAGATAGATGGAATTTAAAATTAGACTATAACAAAGGAAGAACATTTTTAATCATAGTAAAACACAACTTAATAGGGAAGAAAACTTTGTCAAGAAGACACACATCTGAGTAGATACCCATGGACTTAAGGGCAAAAGGATTTTGGAGAGTATTGGATGAGTATAAAGTGGATAATAAGTGATTTAATGCATGCAACTTTGGCCACTGACCCTTTCTTAAAATAACAAGCAACGTGAGAACCATTCATTCATTTCCTCTTGTATTTATTCAACAAATTGTGTGTAATGTTAAGGAATAAAAGAGTCTCTTTCCTTAAGTGACTCAAAGCATATCAGAGACTCCCAAGAACGTGTCCCTGAGCTGATGACACATAGGTTGGGTCTTAAAAGATGGCTAAATGTTACCAAATGAAAGAGACTAGGAAGAACTCTCCAAGCAGAAGGCCAAGTTAAAAGAAATGAGTGGGGGTGCCTGGGTGGCTCAGTCATTAAGCATCTGCCTTCGGCACAGGTCGTAATCCCAGGGTCCTGGGATCGGACCCCACATCAGGCTCCCTGCTCAGCAGGAAGCCTGCTTCTCCCTCTCTCTCTGTCAGATAAATAAATAAAAAACCTTTTAAAAAATGAACGAGTAAAAAGCAAGGCTATGGTAGTGAGGACTCTGACTACAGATAATAAAAAGCTAATTCAACCTGATAAAAGAGGAATTATTTCAACCTACATTAACCAAACCTTGGGAAGATGAGGGCTAGATCATTGGAACCAAACTTGGGACTTTTCCCCATCTTTCATCTCTGCTTCTCCTTATGGACCAAATTTCTGCTCTCAGATGAGATTCTCCGTAAGGTATGAGGGCTATTGATAGAAACTCTGGGCTCAGGGGCTTATTGTCTTCTGACCTGAGAGGAGAGACACTTCCTTTCTTTACTGGTGGTGTGAAAATTCCTAGGAAGGGATCTAATCAATCCAGATTCATCCTTCCCTTACTACGACCCTAAAACAGAGAGGCAGGGTCTTCTCATCCAATCTCTGAAGGAATTGTGAGCAGGGCTCTCCATTTATGTCTTTTCCAATGGCATATTCAGGGTTATAAGTGATCAGTAAGACTGAATCTTAGAAAAGACTGAAAGCAGATTATTTCAGTTAAGAAGTTATTTCAGTGTACAATTCAGAAGTTGGTTCAGTATCCTATCAGAGAGAGCCAATATCAGGGAGATTCAATATGAAAAATGAGAGAAAAGTTAAAATAAAGGAAAATTCCAAGGTTCTCCAATTTGGGCTTGATGAAGGAAAGATTGGAACAAGTCACTAACATAGGAATTACACAGAATTTCATTACAGAGATTATGTAAATAAAGATATCCAGTACCTAGTTGAATATATGGAGCGGAGTTAGGAAAGAAACCAGAGCTCAAGACATCAAGCTGCAAGTCATTGGCACAAAACGATGGTTGAAGTCATAGAAATATGTGGCCTTACTCATCTCTTCCTCCTCTGATCACTCTCTTTCAAACCTTCTTACTCATCTTCAAGTGTGTCAAGCTTGTTTCCACCTTGGATCTTTACACTTTTTCTCCCTTCTACCTGGAACAGTCTTCCTTTGGATCATGGGGTGGTTTGTTTTCTCACTTCTGAACTCTGCTTAAATTGGACCTCCTCTGAGAGCCCTTACAGAATGCTCTATCTACAATGGGTCTTCATGAAACCATGTACTCTGACTCTAACCTTTTATCTTGCTTTATCTTTTCTTCACAGCACTTACTACTCCCTGAAATTACAGTACGTATTTATTTACTTCTGTGCTCTGCCCCTAGATTGCCACTCCTTGAGAAAAGGAGCATTGTTTTGCGTTACTGCTGTATCTCAAGGACCTAAAACAAGTGCTCAATAAAGATTTGTTGATAAGGTGACTATATTAACCATAGTTCTCCCGGTTTTGGGTTAATTATCTACTGACCAATTCAGATGAGAAAATAGAATATAAAAGAGCTTTCAATTATCTTCACTTTTGTTAAATAGGGTTTTATTACATTTTACATTCTCAACCACTAAATGGTATTGGGGAAACTGATCTCAAAGAACCAACCCATTTAGCCCAAGGAATAATTAACTATGTGAATAACTTTTTGTTTACTGTAGAGAATGCTAATGTCATGTAGAACTTCCATGAACTTCTTATTTGGCTTTTTGCCCTTCAAATGGAAGGATATAGGGATTTTTTTTTTCTTCCTCAGTTCACATTGAACTTCCTGTTTTCAGAACTGCTGAATTCGTCCTGAAGTCTGCCCACTGAGCATTACTAGATTAACTGCCTAAGCAGTGGTTTTATTATAAGACATCTAGATTTTATTAAACAGGCCTACCTAATCCATCCGGTGTAAAAGCTTCCCGCAGGAATCTGTAATCAATTTATCTAAATCTAAATAATTATATGGCTCCTTTTTAAAGAATATATCTTACTTCATTTATGTAGCTTTGTATTTTTTTTTAAAGATTTTATTTATTTATTTGACAGAGAGACAGAGAGATCACAAGTAGGCAGAGAGGCAGGCAGAGAGAGAGGGAAAAGCAGGCTCCCCGCTGAGCAGAGAGCCCGATGCGGGGCTTGATCCCAGGACCCTGAGACCATGACCTGAGCTGAAGGCAGAGGCTTTATCCCACTGAGCCACCCAGGTGCCCCATCATTTATGTAGTTTTATATTTAATCTAAACACTTTCTGAGAGTGTGAATTACTTTTTGTCTATGTACTTGTTAATATACACATCAGTGTTCATACTATAAAGATAAGCACTATGTTTTTTTTTCCTTTGATAATAGTGTGATATTTTTCTAAAAATAAGTGCCTAATCCACTATAATTTCGGGGGAAATAATATTCTTTTCTAAGTAAACTATAAAGTAATATAGATGGATATTTCAATGGATCAGAAGCATTTGAAACTTATATGACTGTATCTTGAACACTTTCTGGCTTGAGTCAGAAAGCCTTTGGGTCAGATCCTATTTCCACTTTTTTTCTATTATGGATATGTTATCTACATGTTAACTCTGTTCGTGATTTTTAAATACAAAGGGTTATTTTTCTAATGATAAGAGTCATTATGGAAAATTTTGAAAAAATAACAAAGGATGACGAATGTATTAAATTGTCAATCACCAAACAACTAGAATTAGCCACTATTTGTTCAATTATTAATGCACATGTCATTACATTGATGTTAAAATAACTTTGTAACTTGAGTTTTCATTAAACATTATAGCAAATGTCTTTTCCTATGTCAGTAAAAAGAAGTCCTATAAGCATTAAAAAATTTTTTTGCATGTAGTTGACACACAATGTTATGTTGGTTGCAGGTGTATGACTTAGTGATTTGACAAGTTTTTACATGAGGCTACGTCCCACCACAGTGGAGTTACCAACTGTCCCGATACAATGCTATCACAGTATCATTGACCCTATTCCCTATGCTGTATCTTTTATTACTGTGACTTATTTATTTCATAACTGGAAGCCTGTATCTTCCTCTCCCCTTCACTCATTTTGTGTAAACACTTTTAAAGCTTACATAATATTCTGTGGTGTGGGGCACCTGGGTGGCTCAGTGGGTTAAAGCCTCTGCCTTCAGCTCAGGTCATGATCTCAGGGTGCTGGGATCGAGCCCCACATTGGGCTCTCTGCTCGGCAGGGAGCCTGCTTCCTCCTCTCTCTCTCTCTGCCTGCCTCTCTGCCTACTTGTGATCTCTCTGTCTCTCTGTCAAATAAATAAATAAAATCTTTAAAAAAAAAAATATTCTGTGGTGTGTGTGTACCATAATATACTTGTATTGTCCCCTGATGTTTAACACTTAGGTTGTTTCAAATTATAGATATTTTAATTAACGTTGAAAGAAATATTTTATGCATAAAGCTTTTTACCAAAAGTTCCTATTTATTTAGAAGAGATTAATAAATTAGAAGTACTAGAAAGTTTTGATATATATTTGATATATATTGCCAAGCTGTTTTTCAGATCAGCTCTACTAAATTGCAAATTCTACTAAGATTAGATGAGTGGACTCGTCCAATCACACTTTTACCAGAACTAGCATTCAAATACTTCTTTTGTAAATGTTATGGACAGCAATGATGTCTTATTGCTACTGTATTTTGATTCATATATTTACAGAAAGAAACACTCTTATTTAATGACTTATCTTTATAAATGGTATTGGTCTTTTGCCCATTTAGCTATTACAAACTTTTTTCTTATGGATTTTATTAGACTCTTTTTATTAAGGATATTAACACTTTTATTTTTTTCTACAAATACATTTCCCAACAAATTTTAGACTGTGTACAGTATTATTTCCTTTAGTAAAATAGAACCCTATATATTAGTGGATGTCGTTGTTACTGGAAAGATAAAGTTAGTCTTTATACCTCCCAAATGCAAAATTCTTTGTTTTTTAAAGATTTTATTTATTTATTTGAGAGAGAGAGAGAGAGAGCATGTGCACACAAGCGAAGGCAGGGGTGGGGCAGAGAGAGAGGGAGAAGCAGAATCTCCACTGAGCAGGGATCCAGATGTGGGGCTCAATCCCATGATCTCGAGACCCTGAATGAAGCCGAAGGCAGAGGCTTAACTGACTGAGCCATCCAGGTGCCCCTCAAATTCAAAATTCTTAATTAAGAATTTAACTAAGGGCACCTGGGTGACTCAGTCAGTTAAGCATCTAACTCTTGATTTCGGCTTAGGTCATGATCTCAGAGTCATGAGACTGAGCCCTGGATCATGCTCGATGCTAGACATGGAGCTTGTTTGGGATTCTCTCTCTCCCTCTGCCCCTCCCCTTCCTATATAAAAAAGAGAGAGAGAGAGGGAGAGAGAGAGAGAGAGAGAGAAAGAGAAAGAGAAAGAGAAAGAGAAAGAGAAAGAGAAAGAGAAAGAGAAAGAATTTAACTGAGTTATTATAAGCCAATTAATTTTTAAATTAATTAGCAAAGGGTATAATCATTAAAAGGGACATTGCTATAAGGAAACTCTTTCTTTTCCCACACAGATAAAGAAGCCCAAGAATTTAAGAATGAGGGGCGGTTAAGAATGGAAAAAATAAAATTGTGAGGCAGTTAGGAATATATTTCTATTTCTCCCAAATAGATATTTAGTATACATTCATTAAAATAAACAGGTGTCTGAGTCATGTTGGTAAGCAATATTCTGAACCGGGCTAACTTCAGAGTGCCCACCTATTCTTATCCCCCTGGCTTGTTGTGTAGGACTTCTT
>CM053606.1:74008708-74034469 GCA_028646535.1 Procyon lotor | reverse complement strand
AGGAGAGGAGAGGAGAGGAGAGGAGAGGAGAGGAGAGGAGAGGAGAGGAGAGGAGAGGAGAGGAGAGGAGAGGAGAGGAAAAAACCTTGAGAAATCTGTCGGAAAAGTATGAATGTTTGGCCACTGATTCTTAGGGGAAGTCTTGGGGCCACCTTCTTGCGTTTACTTTATGGGACCTTCATGGCATCGCTGTCAGAATTCCATCTGTTTGATCAGCACCAATGTGAAGAATGCACAGTTCAACAGTGTGGTAAAGAACCTGAGAGGCCACATTTTGGAAGATACTTCTGTTCATCAATAATTAATGGGCCATTGTGCAAGTCCCATGAAAATAAAGCAAGAGTCTGAGATATCTTACCCCAAGCCTTCTAAATATGACAGGGCTTTAACTCTTATGTGAATAATTAGATCACCTGAAGCAAGGCCACATAACCTGTTCTGCTTATCCCAGGCTTCACGTCATTCTGAGGGACCCCGAGAGTTCATGGCCAAGCCTGTCCCTGCAGAATCTGCCCCCATGTACATGCAGCTACTGAGCACTTGAAATGTGGGTAGTCCAGGGGCACCTGGTAGCTCAGCCAGTTAAACTTCTAACTACCGATCTCAGCTCAGGTCTTGATTTCAGGGTCATGAGTTCAAGCCCCACATTGGGCTCCATGCTGGGTGTGGAGCCTACTTAAAAAAAAAAAAAGTGACTAGTCCAAACTGAGATGTGCCATAGAGCAAACCATATGCTGAGATTTGAAGGCTTAGTTCAAAAATAAAAATGTAAAAGACTTCATTAACAATTTTTATATTGATTACACATTGAAATGATATTTTGGATATATTGGATTAAATAAAATATATTAAAATTAATTTCACCACTTCTTTTTACTTTTTCTAAATGCGGCTACTAAGAATGTTTAAAATATCTATAATTCTCATTATATTTCTATTGGACAGCACTGCTCTAGACCCATGAATCACAGGAGGAAAATGTATATAACCCTTTGCAGAATGAACAAATATT
Source organism: Procyon lotor (assembly GCA_028646535.1). Taxonomy (NCBI): domain Eukaryota; kingdom Metazoa; phylum Chordata; class Mammalia; order Carnivora; family Procyonidae; genus Procyon; species Procyon lotor. Next base: position 74,033,457 of record CM053606.1, on the reverse strand, counting down.
TACCTATAGACTTTATAAAAATCAGTATTTCTCATATTCTGCTGACCTTGTCATTAACAACATTTGGGATTCTTATCATAAAACTGCCCTACAATCTCACATAGAGATGCAGTCTCATTAATTTAGGCTTTTTCTTGAGCCAAATTATATATTAAATGTAGTTCAGTCAAGAAGTGCCTTTGAAAAGCTTCATCCTGAACATTCCCCACTAATCTAAGACTTATAGTCTTCTAATTTGCTGTCAATGATAAAATTTTACTTTGAAAACCACAATGTCTTCATTGGAATACCAACTTTGTTGGAACACACGAAATACGTGTCTTTAGCTATTCCACAAGTTCACCCATTGTCTAAACTCAATAAAGCAGGCAAGAAAACAGTGAGAGAAATTATGACAAGAAAGGATCAGACCCTCAGATTGTCAGGAAGAGTTCCTTTATTTATTCATTAAGTAGCATTTATGACATGCTTACTCCCCCAAAATCATACTTCTCTTTATGATTTTCTTTTCCTGGGCTTTACAATAGAATGGATATATCATTCTCAGAAAGGAAGTAATTTGACAGAAAATTTTTCAAATGTTCATCAACTGCCTCCTGCCTCCCATTATTACCTGGGTTGTTGTTATTGTTGTTGTTTACTCGGGTGAGGGTATGACCACATTCTTAACAGACTTTTTTAGTTGCCCAGTTGGTTGGTTTGCAAGAATTACACTGTACTGTCTCAGGTTTTTCAAGAGCTTTTCCAACTACCTCTCAACATCAACATTAAGGCTTAAAAAAAAAGATGAAGGAATAAGTAAAATGTCAACTAATTTTTTCTTTTTATTGTAATATTGTTCCTTCCTCCTCCTCTTGAGCGTCCACCCCAATATCTCCTTTAACGGAAATGGGCTTAGCATTTTGCCATATAATTTTCTCCATGCTCATATACATGGAGCATGAAACATCTAATTTGGAAGTCCACTTTAAGAAAAGAATACAAAATTATGAATATAAAATTAGGTATAGGACTTTAAAAGATGCCCATGCAAGTGGGGGGTCTCTAAAATTTAAGCTTTATTAGCTTCACAGGAAATCAGCTCTGTTCATATAATACAGATATACATACATGGGTGAAATGGGATCTCATTACTGTTAATTAAAAGAGGGGATTATAGTATGAGCACTTATCTGTATCTTCTCTTCTAAACAATGTATTATAGAAATCATTCCAAGACAAGTGGTATACCTCAAATTCACTTTTTCACATCACCACATAACATTCCATGATGTACAGGTAATTCAACCTTCCCTTATGAGTGCACAGTCTCTGTTTCTAGCTGGGGGTGGGGGTGGGGCTTGAGGGGGTGGATTCTTTCGCCACTACTAAAAATGCCGTGACAACGCCTTTATGGTTAAAAAAAAAAAAAAAAAGAATATTCAAGATTTTTAATAAATTGTACTAAACTTATTAATTTGAGGAGAAATAGCAGTTTTATGATGTTAAACCTTTCTATCCAAGTATTCAGTATAAATTTTTCCACTTAGTCGCGTCCTATCCACAAGGAATTTGCAATCCAGTAAGAAAAATAAAACCAAGATATAGGAAACATGGAAAGTACAAATTGTAACACATGAAATCGAAGAAAGAAAATACTCAAGAGGGTAATAATCTGTGTAGATTATTAGACACAAAACAGAGGAGGGGCAACATCAGAGGGGATGGGCATCTGGCAGAAAGGAAGCTCAACCAGGACACGGGAACACTCGGGAAGCAGTGAGCACGCGGCTCCGTGGGGCTGGCACGCAGAGGGCGCACGGTGAGTGAACAGGAGAGAAGGCTCACGAGGTGGGCTGCGGCCCATCCCCGCTAAGAATGCCAGCACAGAGGAGTTCATCCTCCTTTCTGCAGGGCAATGCAGTCTGGGGCCAAGAATGATGAAAGTTCTGTTCTAAGATCACTCAGTGACGTGGGTGAAAGACCAACAGGAGAAGAAGGGCCCGTGCTCATTAAAGAGTGCTTCTCATAGTTCACAAGAGAGGGCACGACACCCGAGCCAGGGGGAAGAAAGTGAAAACAGAAAGGACAGGAAGATGAAACACAGCCCAAGAATTCAAATACTTGCTAGATTAGGGAGGGAAAGAGAAGCATTCCTGTTCTTGAGCCTGGGTGACGTGCAGGATGGTAGTGCCGTCAACACAGACCAATGAAGCAAAAGACCATGTTTGAGTGAAAGAGGGTCAGTTTCTTTTGTTTTTGTTTTTTTTAAAGATTTTATCCATTTATTTGACAGAGAGAGATAACAAGTAGGCAGTGAGGCAGGAACACAGAGGGGTAAGCAGGCTCCCCGCCGAGCAGACAGCCCAACCCGGTGCTCAATCCCAGAACCCTGAGATCACGACCCGATCCGAGCCAAAGGCAGAGGCTTTAACCCACTGAGCCACCCAGGCACCCCAGATGGTCAGTTTCTTTTCAGACTGGTTAAGTTTAACGTGTAAGCAGGATATCCAAACAGACATCCTGAACTAGAGCCCAAAGGGGAAGGGCTGCCCTCTCTTGCAAAGGGTAGTGATACATTTCACAAGTCCTCTGCAGAATCCCAACAGATGAGCTCACTTTCATAGAACGTTGGGCCTACTCACATTCTACAGGCTTCTCATCTTCCAGCAAAGCTAACTGTTTCTTTAACGTCTCCTTATACCACATCCTAGCTGGGACAGCCCTTGCCTAAACTCTGCATCATTGAACAAGCAAGACATTACTCAAAAGTTGCATGAGGGGCGCCTGGGTGGCTCAGTGGGTTAAAGCCTCTGCCTTTGGCTCAGGTCATGATCTCAGGGTCCTGGGATTGAGCCCCGCATCGGGCTCTCTGCGCAGCGGGGAGCCTGCTTCCCCTTCCCTCTCTGCCTGCCTCTCTGCCTACTGGTGATCTCTCTCTGTCAAATAAATAAATAAAATCTTTAAAAAAAAAAGTTGCATGATGCCATGGGGAAAAAATTCAGCCAACTTGTAGAACTAGGTAAATTCAGCCATATTTCAAAATGAAATTTATGCAGCCAAAAATATTACAGTATTACAAAAATTTTACAAGTCCAGTTTTGTTTTAAACAGAACCTGAATTTTTAAAATAACGGTAACTCAGTTTCGCTATCAAACTATATTTCAAAATTATTTTTTTCTTATAAACTAAATGTGTAAAGTAATTGTTAACAAAGATTTGGTGAAAGAATAGTATAGATATAACATTTTCCCAAACTAAAATTCTGTTATTCCTGGTTCAAAGGCAATAACCAAAGCTGAAAGGACAAAACTGACAGCTATAGAAAACTCCAGAATGCTTTTATTTTAGCAGCCTCTCAATTTGCAATACTTGAGTGTTTGGGGGGGGGGGTGAGAAGGAGTGGGGGGCAGAGGATTTTAATTAACATGAAATTATATCTTGTAAAAAGTTAAAATGTACAAACCTCATAATGTTCATATTCATCCACATCAAATGTCTCAAAGTCAAAAAATCCATGTTGTAATCCCTAGAAGCAGAGTTTGAATTAGTTTTTCCATACCAAATTGATAAGTCCTTTAGCCATTCCTAAAATTCCTGCTCACAAATGATTCTCACTAATCTGAGGGAAAAGTTTGAAACCTTTCATTTATAATGCATATCTAGAAATCACCTTCTAACATTGGTAATTGTGCATTGAGACTTTCTCACAAGTGAGACTTAACGCTTAGAAAAGCATGAAAATATGTCCCACAAAATATATCTAGAGTCCTTATTTACATTAGCTTTGTATGTAGTAAATTAATTATGTATATAAAATGGAACATACTAGCAAATGTAGAGATAAAACCTATTGGGAACCATGCAATTAATTCATATCAAACTATGATAGGATATATAACACTGATTAACTTTTCAGATAGGAGAAGAAAAATCAATTATTCTCAGGAGGTTTTGTTTTCCTTTTATCATTAATGAGATACTAAGCAAAAAGGGCATTTTTACTTCATAGGCCCTTTTTTGTTCCTAAAAGTCTTTGAGAGCATTTGTTTTATGGTCATAGTCACTGACAGAGTAAAAATGTACTTGACTGCTCTTACAATTTAGCAGAAGAGCTGGTACTTTTTAACAACACAAAGAAAACATTCATTACTCCTTTTAATGACTAATGACTTGGAACTTTTAAAAACTATCCAGCTTGCTCAGATAAAATATTTTGAAGAGGACAGTCTTTTATTTTATAAGTCATGAAGCTGTACAGATCATAATAGAATACAAAACCACCGTTACTCTTAAAAGTTAAATATTCAAACCATTAAAAATAGAAGAAACTATGAGGCCAAGCTCCAGGACCTCTATTTTCGAAACTATGTTTGAAACGAACGTTTTCTAAAATGCAGAACACAGATCACCTGCAACAGAAACACCTGCAGTAATTTAGATTTAAAATACAGAGTCCTAAACCCCATATCCCAGAACTATTAAATGTGATTCTCTGGGGGTAGGATCAGCATGTTAATATGCCTTCTAGGTGATTCTTATAAATGAAAAATCCTGACACCGCTGAGTTAGTCAACCCCTGCTATTATAAGCAAAGCAAGTTATTTAAATTATCTCACCTTTAAACAAAACAACTTAGTGGATCTGGGAAAGAAGTGAGAAAAATATGCCCAGGACTACAAGCGTCCTTCCTTTTTTCTTCATTTGAAGTGCATGTTTGCATATGTTTCTGTGTGTAGTTCGCACACACATAAACCATGCTTATGATGATGCCAAAGCAAGAAAATCAGAAAGATATGCTTCCTAACAAGGCAAAAATGCAGCCATGCTCTGCCTATACTCTTAGGAGTATGACCCTCATTGCCAGGGCAATTGCCCAGAACACAGGGGTTTATATAAGCGTGGAGAGGAGTAATGTGTCTCAGTTGCTTAAGGACAGGTTGAACATCTATCAGATCATCTAAAATCTCATCTACGTTTGGGTAAAAGAAACCCCGGCTCTTGATGAAACAAGAAATTTGCAGAAGACCTTATCCATGAACAAAGTCACACCTTTCCTCTCCAACAGGAAGGATGTCATAAATTTCTATATCCAGTTACCATAACCCGCGGGGATATTCCAGCGTGAACTCTTTCTGAACTTCATACATTTATAAAAGAAAAAGCCTGTACCAGATGGCAGAATAGGCAAAATAATAACAACAACAATAACAATAAATAAATTACATTTTTCCCCCTGGGGCATACTTTTTAAATGGTATACTTGTGGATTATATATTGAATAATCTCCCCATACGGGTTCCTAACTTGTGCTACTAGAAGTCTGGGACGGTGACATTACTTACCGGGTAAGCTAGAGTATTTTGACAGTCTTTAAGTAGAAAGAAAAATACTTGAAACTATTTTAAACTTTTACAGAGTTTATATTCCTTTTTAAATGAAATATCAAAGTCCAAAACAAACATACATAAAACTAACATACTTATCATACCAATTTTCTCAACTTAAAATGTAACAAAATCACTTACATTACATCAGAGAAAAGAAACTAGACCAACAATCATGCTCCTAGAGTATCTATAGTCCATAACGCCCCTTGCCCACGGGCTATGCAACATGTACATTCCGGACTGATAAATCATGGCTGTATGTTCAGGATGGAATGATGTACTTTGAAACTCCATTAGAAATTTCACACTATAGGGGCACCAGGGTGGCTCAGTGGGTAAGCATCTGCCTTCAGCTCAGGTCATGATCCCCAGGTCCTGGGATCAAGCCCCGCATTGGGCTCTCTGCTCAGCAGGAAGTCTGCTTCTCCCTCTGACCCTCCCCCCGCTCATGCTCTCTCTCTCTCTCTCTCTCTCTCTCTCTCTCTCTCTCTCTGTCAAAATAAATAAATAAAACCTTTAAAAATATTTTTAAAAAGAATTTTACAGTATAGTATGCATGAATTCTCAGTAAATCAATGCTTCTAGAACATGTCCTAAAAGTCCTCAAAAATATCTTAGATTTACTTCTCCATTATACATATGGATAACTAAATAACTATGCCTCCAAACTGTAAATCAAATCACCCAGAGTGTCAAACACAGACTGTACAGCCCCACTCCCATAATTTAGGGTTCCGTCCGTCTCGGAGGAGCACTGAGAATTTGCATCTCTAGAGAGCCCCACACTTCGACAAACCATTGATTTACAAGATGCCCTGATAGGATATTAAAAAGCTCCAAACTGATAAGAAAATGTGAGTTAGAATTAGCCCTGCTAATAGCTCCCTGTGGCCCTAAGAGTGACTTAACTCCCGGGGGTCGTTTCTTCATCTATAGTAATGAGATAATAATATCTGGCCTACTTACTTCTTCACCGGCCTGTAATAATATCCAGGTAGGAAATCAACATGGAAATGTTCTCCTCCACACTAACAGAGGTCCACAGTGGCTTCCTATCTCTCCCACACCAAGCTCTGGCTTGATAAGGAAGCTGACCCGGTGACAAAGCAATGTCACAGGCACAGAGGCAGAGAGAAGTGATACATTTGCCCAGGAAGAGGAATAATTTAAGCGAGAAAGGGAAATCCCCTCTACTTCAATAAGGAGTTACAGAGTTACCCCAGACACCCCTCAATTTGCCTGACAGTCTGTATTTTACAGATCAATCATTCCATCAAGAAGTGGAAAGCCTTCTTTTCTCTCCAGTGACAAACAAGGATATTGACATTATTCCTTTTTCATATTTTGAAATGTCTGCACCAACTATATAGCAAGGAGAATTATTATTACCTTTCTGATTCCCTGCAAACAGTCGAGGATGGTGAGATTGTAAGTGCAATTTCCAAAGGAAGCATCCCTATAAACACACACAAAAGAGAAACAACACTAAAAATGTACGTTCAGAATATTCAAATTGTAAAATAACAAAGTCAACTGAAGGCTGCTTGTTTGGCTTCACAGCTTTCAACACGATAAATTAATATAACACATCAGACCCTACTAGTTAACTATCCTTACAGCTCAATTGAAGCATTTCTGAAATTGCTTTAATCCAATAGTCAGAATTAAGAAAACCAGATCTAAGAGCCTGGGCTCTGAAGTCAGGTTCCCTTTGTTCAAATTCCAACTTGGCCACATACTGCCTGGGACCATGAGCGGGTTATCTTACCTCTCTGAGCCTTAGTTTCTCATCTCTGAAATGCTGTTACTGACAGTATCTACCATTCACAGGATTATTGTCAGATTGCATTTAATAACTATAAAGTCCTCCGTATAAGAGCCTAACATACAGGAAGCACCTAATAAATATTAGGACTCTTCTTGATATTATTAACAGTAAACTGGACTGTTTCACTAAGTAAAAGATTCACAAACACTAAAGGTATTCTGACAGAGGAACCACCACCCATCAGGAATATGGTAACTATGAGCATAAAAATGTAAGGAGGACAATGTAGGCAGGTCAACAGAAGCTAGCTGTTATTTTCATGGATTAAATGCTACCCCTCCCATTTACCTCCACCACCACCCCCACCCCCCCCACCCCCGCCAACAAAACAAAACAAAACAAAAACTATGGGAAACACAGTCATGCCTCCAAACAATCTCCCCTCGGGATCCATGGGAGCTTCTTTTTTTTTTTTTTTCCTTTTCAAGTTTTTTTATTGTAAAAATATAATAAATACAATACGGAAAATTGGTTTAATCAAGAAAAACTTCCTGACACTCTTATAACCCTAATACAATTACTGGGGTGATTTTAAAATATATCCATAAATTCTTTGATAATCCTTCTTTCAAAAGATATAAGCTAATTCCTTCCCTTACATGAGGGCTGGACTTAGTGACTTGATTCTAACAAACAGAATGTGGTGGTGGTGATAATGCAAGGCTTCCAAACCTTGGTCATAGGAAGCATGTGGCTTCCTCCTTGCTCTTCAACCATTTGCTCTGGGGGAAGACAGCTGCCATTTTGAAAGGACACTCAGGGAGCCCTATGGAGAGGCCCACTTGGTGAGGAGTTGACAATTCCTGCCAACAGACAACAAGGAACTGAGGCTGCCCACCAGCCACTGATTGAATCTTCTTGGAAGCAAATCCTTGAATCTCAGTCAAACTTTCAGATGGCTGCAGTAATAGCTGACAGCTTGACTTTAATCTCATGAACCATTGTGTGATTTGTATTTTTACTCTATTAGTGTCTTTTTATGCACAGAAGTTTTGTTTTGCTTTGTTTTTTTGTTTTTTTTATACAACCCCACAGTATATTTTTAACTGCTAGTTGTCTTTTTTTCTTTCTTTTTTTTTTTTTTTTTAATTTTTATTAACATATAATGTATTATTTGCCTCCATGGGAGCTTCTAATGCACCATGAAGTATTGTATCTGAAGGAGTGGGAATCTACTGCACCGAAAATTGAGTACTTCATACTTTATTTAAGTTTTTAGAGCAACTTAGCAGACTTGCTTTAGGCAACATAAAACTGAAGTATCAAGTTCAGGTCAGTTAAGCAAGAACTGGCACTGGAAGCTTTAACACTAGCAATGTTCCAAGGTGTCCGAGGCAAGAAACTTGACCTCGAGGCTCTCTGTCTCTCTGCCCAGTCCCCGTTGCTGACCCAAAGGAACAGAGCTGTCAGAGACCTGCCAGTGATAAAGTCAAGCGCACCATACCGTCGGTCCCAGGGCAGCAGTGGGGAAGGTGCCAGGTGATGATGTCCATAAGGAGAAAATGACCTCGAAGAGCTTTAACATATAGTTAACATACAACTGAGTTTTATATCACAACCATCCCAGGGAACCGGAACCTATGGCTGCTAAGCCATGAACTATAATGGAACTTCAATATCACTGGGTTTTCGCATCCTGACAACCTCATATAAAAACAGTAAGTTAGCAAAGCGACAACAGAAATCCTTACGTCCTGAAACTTCAAAGTTAACCAATGTAAATAGGAAGGGTTATTCTTGATAAGTAAGTCTGATTTCAAGATTTCTTTTTTTAATGCCATCTGAATTCATAGGTCAGTGAAAACCAAAAGAACCCCTTTTCCAAATACCTTGTAAAGACATAAACCATATATTAAGAAGCAATGGACTTAACCAGAGAAAGGTATAAGTGGGCATCCAAGATAAAATACTAGTTTATATAGTTTATAAAATACTAGATTATATAAATAATCACATATTCCTTTGTCTCTTTGGGACAGGGTTCAGAATCTTGTGTGCCATGAACCGCTTAGCAATCTGATGAAGCCTGTCAACCCCTATTCTCAGAATAGTACTTTTAAAGGCATAAAATAAAATATAAATGAATAACAGAAGACTAATCTAGTCAAATTTATCAAAATATAAAAAACTTACAATACCATAATATTTACTTATTTACTGTTAGTATATAACAAGATCTCGTAGATCTAATAATGACTATAATTTTAAAGAAGGAATGAACATAAATAAGATATGTGACATATTTAAGATGCAGGCAAAAACTATAATGGGATATAAGATTATCTGTAATATCTATTGTGACAGTCATTCATACTGCTAATACTACTATAGCTTATTTCTAACATTTATAATCGAATGTAATCTTATCAGTTATAAGATTAGTGAAAACAAAGACACTTTTCTGGCCATCCAAATTCAGAAACTCTCTGAACTTCCTCCACAAACCTTAGATTAAAAATGGCTGCTTTAGTAAAGGAAGGAAAAAAACAAAAAACAAAAACAAAAAAACTTCTTTTTATTTAAAAGAGTAAAACACTTGTAAGAATCGGAGGTACTCCTTATTCTCTGAAATTTATCTTCCCATGCCTAGAGTAACCTAAATAAATTCACATGTATAAATCATCAGAAAAGGGCCAGACCCAGTCTTTCCGACTGTCTGCAAAGTTTGGTGAGATGATCATGACCTCTGTCCTACCCCAGCCACAGTTTTTCCCAGGGCCTGAAAAGAGAACTCTGGTGACCTGATGATCCAACGTGAAGACCGGAGAGAGGAGGGCCGGTTAAACATGCCATGGGACAGAATCAGGACACAAAACAGTCACAGCAGGCTGGAAAGATAGGAAGAAGTTTACAGCTTGACATATAATAAAGGCTGCAATAAAATGAAGTCACATTCTCAGAATAGGGGAAAGGAGATGAAACACCGAAGGAGATTATACCCATTACTAAGGGTAATTAGTCCTCAAGAAGGCTGAAGGAAGACAATAGGTTCCCAAACCTGCCCCCATACAGAGCAAGAGAAAAGGCTAATTAGTGGAACCTGCCTCCTACTTAGTCAAAGGAGAGTAACCATAAAAGTGAAGGGATACAAAAATAGGTTACATGTTCTCTGTGGAAAAAAGAGAGAGAGAGAGAAGGTAGAGGAGTGTCTGGGTGGCTCAGTCGTTGAGCGGCTGCCTTCGGCTCAGGTCATGCTCCCAGGGACCTGGGATCAAGCCCCGAATCAGGCTCCCTGCTCAGTGGGGAGCCTGCTTCTCCCTCTCCTTCTGCCTGCTGCTCCCTTTGCTTGTGCTCTCTCTCTCTCTCTGTCAAATAAGTAAATAAAACTTTAAAAAGGAGAAAGAGAGAGAGAAGGTAGAGGTGGCAGATTGGACAGATGTACCTATCAAAACCACACTAAAAAGAGAATTTTGAAAGGTTTTTTAAAAAATGGAATCCAACGACTTCAGGGAGGGTAAGAGAGGAGAAAATAGCAATAAAATCCCGAAAGCTGGAAATCAGACAGATGAGTGGTGATAAATTACAAAACCAAGAAAACTGAATATTAAGGTACCAGTGAAAAAGTCAGAGAATCAACCCAACTAATACTAGAAACTTCCCCTAAAGGCTCGGGAATTGGCAACACTGGGTCCTTCAGGTAGTGAGAATGAAGGAAATGACTGAAATAAGATTAAAGTCCAATTAAGAAGAAGAGAGGTTTTATTCTATAAAAGAAACATTATCTCCCATGTGATAAATCAGTTCTTCTCTGCTGATTTCCTTCAAGCCTCCCTCCCTTCCCCCCATATAGTGAAAATCATCTGAAAATAGAATGGTTGGCCCTGGAAGACAGCAGGATTCCTGCCCCCCATGCAATGTTCAAGTCTGAATCGGAGGACTGCTTCAGGATTATTTTTGCCTACTTTGTTGCATGAAATGAAGATCCAGGTTAGGAAAACACCATTAACCACAGAAGTCCCTTCGACTCTGAAACTGTCATTATTCAACACAACTGACGATCACTTTCGTCTCCAGATCTCTCCCCTGGGTCCTTCCAACAGAATTTAAACACTTTCAGGTCTCTACCATCTTCAAAAGAAGAAAAACCATCCCAGACTTTCTGGACTCAGTATCTCTCCCCGCCTCAACCACCACCCTCCCTTTGGCCTTCCCTCTAAAATGAGACTTCTCTGAATGATGGCTTCTCTCCCGGCCTCCATTTTCCCTCCTCTCATATCTTGGCAACCTCTGTTCTGTCTCCACTCTCATCCATGCCACAAACATTTTGCCCTAAAGTCACCAATTATCTCCATATTGCTAAGCCTGGGGGGGAGGGGCGGGCTTTGTTTTTAATTGAGATAAAATTCATAATTTAGCCTTTTTAAGGTACACAATTCGGTGATTTCTTTTAGTCTATTCACCACGCTGTGGCTTTTGATATATTCACAATTCATATCACCACTAATTCCAAAACAGCTGCGTTCCCCGATAAAGAAACTCTGTGCCCATTTACAGTAACTGCTCCCTCTCCCTCCCCACCCCGGCAGTCCAAAATCTACTTTCTGGCTCTCTGGATCTGCTTCTTCGAAGCCCGGGGAACATTTTCCAAGAACCATTTGACTGAACTGGTTGGCAACAAGTATCTCGCCCCTTTGAATACTCTCTTCACTGGCTTCCTGGATTTTTTTTCTACCTCTCCAAACACGGCTCCTATCCAATCTCCTTGGCAGAGCCATCCTTCACCTCCCATCCTTCAATGTTAGAGCTTCTCAAGGTTTAATCCCAGACTCAAGTTCTTGTCGCTCCATGCTCTCTCCCTAGCCTACTCCCTAGATGGAGTATGTCAGCACCACCTGCATGGTTCCTGAAACACAGAATACTGGGCCCCACCCGAGGTCCTGATCCAATAGGTCTGGGGCAGGACCTGAGTATCTGCATTTCTCACAGGTTTCCAGGGGATATCGATGCTGCTGGTAGAAAGGAGCACATTTGGAGAACTGCTCAACACAATCTCATCCATATAAATTGCCAGCAATCTGCCAATGACCCTCAACTTGCTCTCTCTAGCACAGACTCCTTACAAAAACAGTATAGCCAACCACATAGGTGACCTTCTCATTTGGGTGTCTTAAGGCACCTCAGTGTATGAGAAGACTCTCTTGCAGCTGCAATAACAATAACCCAGTTCTCCAGCACTGTCTGTCTCCTAGAAGATTCAGCTTTCACAATCGCTCAAGCTAGAGCCCAGATGTCCCTCCAGCTCTCATTCCCCTTATCCTATCCACCATCATGCTTTGTTGCTTTTCCCTCTTAACTGCCTCTTGCCTGCACTGACTTCTCAATTTCCCCACCACCTCTCAGGTGGATGGCCTGCAATGGCCTTCCCACACCCATGCCTCACCTTCCTGATCAGGCTTCTCTCAAAGCAGCTAGAGTGATATTTTTTTAAAGGTAAATCTGATCCAGTCATTTTTCATTGATTTCACTGCTTTCATGGGAAAGTTCAGATCGTCAACGAATACAAGGCCTGGTGGTATCTGATCCTGCCTGCCTAGGCCTCCTGTATCATGCTCCCACACAATCCTCCCATCACAAGGCCTTGCTTAAGCCCCTCAGATACAGCCCTCTGCACTCACCACAGGGCCTTTGCTTGAGCTGGTCACATATTCTCCTGCTTGCTTTTGACTAGGTTAGCCTTCAGAGCCTCGGGGATCAAAGTCTCCAAGGAAAAACCTCAATGCCACCCTGGCTGGAGCAGGTCCCCAGCTTTTTTTTTTAATTGGACTTAACTATAGTTGATATTAAAATTGTGGCACGCTTATTTGACTCTGCCACTCTCTCTACAACAGTCTCAAAGGAGGCAGGATCTCTACATTTTTTATTCACCCCTCTCTCCCTGGTACCTGATATACTGTTAAATAAAGACATTGAAGTCCACAGATTTCAACTGCAGGAAGAAGTATGCATTCACCAAGCTGCCTGGAAAAACCACAGCTCTTCCCTTTATCTGTCATGATAGTTTTGCCATGCATTGCATTAACTCTCTTAAGCAGGTAAACACAAGGCTGCTTTTCATTCAGAGATAAGTTAATACCCCAAACACCCAGGGTTTCTAATCATTCGTCTCTGCTGAAGAATAAATCATACATCTATAGCCCCAATATGGAAGACTAATGTTACAGCCAACACCTGTCTAGACACATCCAGATATAAATTTAATCCAACCTCATGCTTGACCATCTAAACTCCATCTATCCCAACAACTCTCTTTTTAAAATGAAACATCTAGCATAATAGTCAACTGAACCACAAAGCTGTTATGAAGTGATTATAAATATCCAGTAACTATGACCTTGGGAGCAGCTGGCAGTCAATACATATTTGTTGAATGAAAAACTAAATGAATGAGTATTCGAATAGATGAAGCAGTTGGTATTTTTTTTATTTTTACATTTTTATATTTATTTTGCAGAGAAGCAATAGAAGAAAAATTAAATTTAAGAAAACAAGAGCCACCATGCACAATTAGATACAAAGAGAAAGGGCTTAATCCATTATTGTCATAAAACTGTCTCCTGTGGGCTCCCATAGGTGACTATTGAATATTCAGGAATTTTGAGAACCCAAATCAGCATTGGTGGGTATATTTACACCACAGAAATCAAGAAACACTTTTTACTTACAGAGCCAGTTTACCAACATATTGCTGCTTGTAACCTAAGCATCTAGACAACATTCAGAAAGAAGCAACCTTGTAAATGTTAACAATGAGGAGACGAAACTGGAGATGAAAGAAAATATTCACACAAAGCAATGAGAAGGCATTTCTGGTAATGAGGTTGCTTGAAATGAGGAAAGAATGAAGAACAGAGGCACAGGATTTTTTTTTTTTTTTTTATTCATTAAAATATTTATTGAGCAGCTAGGGAGAAACAAAAGTGATTGCAACATCGTCAGAAAGTGAGGCAAATGCACACATCACAGAAAGCCAAGTGTAAGGGGTCACTGAATCACAGCAGTCAAAAGAAAAGTGCTTTAGGAGATCAAGAATGAATGAGATTGCTTCCAGAGGCACAGGATTTAAAATACAGACACTACACCAAAGAGTGAAAAGAACTGACAGTAAATGGATGAAGGAATATTGGGAATGGCTATGATCTACATAGTTTTGATTTCCACGATTCTCTGTCAATTCTCTGGATAACAAGTGGTTAGGAGGTATGCAAATATCTGCAGAGCAGTGAGCTGGAGAGGATCTCAAAGGTCATGAAAGTATCCTTCCAAGCACTGACCTGCAATCCATCCACACAACTGCCAAGAGATCATGAGCTTCTTAAGAACCGAGAATGTATCCTTTATGTTCTACATGCCCAGAGTTCAGAACAGTGTTGGGGACATTACGATGCTGTAGATGTTGGATGAATGAATAAACGATCATTACCAGGAGATCATTCAACTTATATCTGAACAACTCTAGTGGCTGGGAGCTATCGATGTTTCAAAGCAAAAATTATACAAAACAATCTTTAGTGATAAACTATGTACAGTAACAAAAACACAATGTAGAGCTTGCTGCCCAATAGAAATATGATGCCATCCACAAGAGAGCCAAATATGTAATTTTAATTTCTTTCAAAAACCATATTTTTTTTTTAAAGATTTTATTTATTTGACAGAGAGAAACACAGCGAGAGAGGGAACACAAGCAGAGGGAATGGTAGTGGGAGAAGCAGGCTCCCCGCCGAGTAGAGAGCCTGATGCGGGGCTCGATCCCAGGACCCTGGGATCATGACCTGAGCTGAAGGCAGACGCTTAATGACTGAGCCACCCAGGCGCCCCTCAAAAACCATATTTTAAAAAGTAAAAACAAGTGAAATTAATGAGTAATGTATTTTTTTACTCCAGTATATCTGAAAAATTATCATTTCAGTATGTAATCAACATAATTATAAAGAAGATATTTTACTTTTTTTTTTTTACTAAATCTTCAAAACATTTGGACTAAACAAATTTCAAATGCTCATTCAGCATTTGAAAAAAAAGCACACGTAGCTAGCAGTTAGTAGCTACTGTACTGGGTAGTTCGGCTCTAGACTATACAGAATGGACACTTGGTAAGTAGACAGAGACCCAAAATACTACACATAATTATCCAAATTATACTTGACTTCCAATCTCTGAACAAATCCATGACACATGTGAACCAGGTCCAGGGAAAAGAAAGAGCTGACTGCTTATATCATCTAAGCCTATAAGATGAAAAGGTATTTGCTGAGCATTCATGGGAAGAACAAAGCCATCTCCCACTCAAATAGCAAAATCAAATGGCTTCACAGGGTAGGACCAAAAGGTAAGCATGACCAGTGCCTAACAAAAATCAGAACACAGAATCTCCCACTTTTCAGATTGAACATAAGGCTACACACTAATCACTCTGTTCATCCAAAGAAACAGATATGTAAAAATTCATCTCTAAATCATGGCTTAAAAGGTCACATAAAGTCAGCAGAATAGAATCTGTCAAGAACTAGCAATAAGTGCGCCTGAGTGGCTCAGTGGGTTAAAGCCTCTGCCTTTGGCTCAGATCATGATCTCAGGGTCCTGGGATCGAGCCCGGCATGGGGCTCTCTACTCAGCAGGGAGCCTGGTTCCCCTTCTCTCTCTGCCTGCTTCTCCGCCTACTGGTGATATCTCTCTGTCAAATAAATAAATAAAATCTTTAAAAAAAAAAAAAAGAACTAGCAATAATAGGCAGCAAAAAAAAAAAACCATGCACTGTGCTCTGGGCCTTTTATCAAGATGTGAGAGACACCATTTAAATACACTAATTTTGCCTTACAGATAAAAATAGTAGTAAATTGGGGGCGCCTGGAATGCTCAGTCAGTTAAAGGGCCCTTTAACAGTTAAAGGGTCTCTTGATTTTGGCTTAGGTCATGATTTCAGGGTTCTGGAATAGTGCCCTGCATTGGGCTCCACAGTCAGTGGGGAGTCTGCTTGAGGATTCTCTCTCTTTTCCTCTCCCTCTGCCCCTTCCCTTGCTCATGCTCCCTCACTCTCTCTCTCAAATAAATAAATAAATCTTTTAAAAAATAATAAATAATAGCAAATTGCCTTTAGGTACTGAAAAGACATTCAACAAAATAACTACATTCATTAATGTAAATGTAACTTCACTACTATAATTGTAATGTAAACTAATGTAAACACATTAAATTAAAGAAGTATTCTAAACCACCTTTATCAACTAAGGCTGGCTATCAGAAATGTACTGTGAAGAGTACAAAAGTGGGGCGCCTGGGTGGCTCAGATGGTTAAGCGTCTGCCTTCGGCTCAGATCATGATCCCAGGGTCCCGGGTTCGAGTCCTGAATCAGCCTCCCTGCTCGGTGGGAAGCCTGCTTCTCCCTCTGCCTCTCTCTCTCTCTCTCTCTCTGTCTCTCATGAATAAACAAAATCTTAAAAAAAAAAAAGAGTACAAAAGTTTGGCACTGACTCTTCTATAGAAACTTGGTAACACAGATCTAGGACCATCAAAAGAGGAATAATAAAAAACATCATCTGAACCAACTTTCACAACTAAAACCACTGAAGCACCGGCGTGTTCCAAAAAAACAGAATAGATGTAACTCACTTCCTTACATGGATTTAGTGAGTCATAGAGACCCTGATAGTTGTTTCTGTTCTCAGATCCCGTCTAATGGCACTCATTTACCACTTTAACAAGAAAAATCTAATAAAAAGTCTGCTCCTCATGGTGATCCAAGTTACTGAACACATGATAGCTATTGAGAATGGACTGAACAGTTTGGAATGGATAAGCCATCGACTCCCATCAATTTTCAAAACTCAGGAAATTAGCATATCCTCACTATTCAAAACTAATGCAGATCTTTTTCATCACACCAAGTATTAAAAGCAAAGGTTTATTAAAGATCCATGGGGGCAGAAATAACCCCAAAGATCAAACTGTGAAACAGAAGGGTAGTCATCATAAGGAAACACTGGAAAGCATAAAATAAATTTTGTTTCTACATTTCTGATACTCAAAATAAAAACATGGTAAGGAAAACTGTTCCTTTGAAATACAAAGTTAATTGCTAAATCAACTTTGACAAAAATCAGAATATCATATTTAAGCTAACAACTATCTGGTTCAACATTTTCTGTGAAGAGATATATTTTATAATTACATCTAACATCTACCAGCACATGTTTACTTTGCTTTAGAAGAAAGAAAGCAGCTTAATGCCAAGTTCTAAGTGGTTGACCACTTCGAGCCTTTGTTAAGAGACCTACAAGTTCTGGCGTGCCCAGATGATCTAGAGTAATTGCTTCAGAGATTTCCCACTAAGACTCAGCCACATTAAGACACAGCTCAGCAACAGGGATATCACCAGGGGTCATCCCCGAAACACAACAAACCTCTCCCTTAATACAAACAGTATTGATTCATTTTAATGTCAAATGTCTTTAAAGGACTGCCAGTCGGAGGTTTGTGGGTCCTCCGGAAAGGAAGGTTTTCTGGCCTCACACCTACTCTAAGAGAAAAGTTGTATGTTCCTGTTCACAGTCGATAAAATCTCATTATTTGATAGGCCATCTATTTCCAAGACTCTTAGGAAACAGTACAAAAACAGCTCCATAAATGGCAGCGTATTATTCTAATCCCAAGAGATCTATTTTGTTCCACACAGGTGTGGATCAGGAAATGTATCCTAGAGTGTTTCAGAACACTGGGGCTGCCGGATATTAACAGAAATTGGGGGGGAGTGGAAAGAGATTCAGGATGAAGTACTTTGGAAAAGTCTGAGTTAAATAAAGTTAAACAGGTTCCTTTATTACACAGAACCATTTAAAATCCTTAAAACAAATATGTGTTTTCTTAATCTACCAAGAGTTCTAAACTTTTTCTTTGAATCTTGTTATTTTTATTTTGCCATGGTAGAGCATACAGAGCAGTAGGTCTCAACCTTGCCAGCATACTGGAATTTTGTAGGAAGTTTTTGAAAATCCCAATACCCAAAACCAAGACCCTAAACCAATTATGTCAACATTTCCGGGAGTAGAACCCAGGCATTTGCCTGGGTTCTAAAGCCTGTCAGACTTTTTTTTTTAAAGATTTTATTTATTTATTTGACAGAGAGAGAGATCTCAAGTAGGCGGGGGGGGGGGGGGGGGGGGGGGGGGGGGGGGAAGCAGGCTCCCTGCTGAGCAGAGAGCCCGATGCGGAGCTCGATCTCAGGACCCTGAGATCGTGACCTGAGCCGAAGGCAAAGGCTTTAACCAACTGAGCCACCCAGGCGCTCCTAGCCTGTCAGACTTTTAAAAACCAAATATGAGAACCAACCTGACTTTGGAAAATTCTCCCTATAAGTTCTAGCCTCTTCTCTAACCTAAAACTAAAAAGCCACACAAAAACACATTCTTGGACCTATCCAGAAGGAGACCTGCAAAAAAACCAACACCAAAAAAGAAAAACTAAACAAACAACTGGAGACAGAACATTCTATGCCCAACAGGCTTGATTCCCTTGGGTGTCATCAGCACAGCACCCTACCCCAGCCTCACCTCTGCACCCACTCATCGTTTCTCAAATCACGCTTCCTGTATTTTCATCAAATGTTTGTACCTTTGTTACAGGTACTTATTGGATGTTACTTATTGTCTGCACAGTTAAATTCTCCACTTTATGATATATGTCATAGAAAAGTTGATTTCAGGAGATCTATGAGCCATCATCAATACCAGAAAAACTTACCACGTTGTCACATATAGACCCATAAACAAAGAAGTAAGTTTTATAAAATGAATTTAAAAGCACAAAAGTAATCAAAAAGAAGAGTTGTGCAATTCTCCATATTTTACAAGGCTGAGAGTTCACCAACACTGTTTATGAACATCAGAGAAGGTGGCTTTGAAAACCATGGCTACTGACTGCCAAGAAGACAATCTGAGAATTCCACTAAGAGTTGGTAGTCTCATGAGGCCTTGGACAAACACAATCAAGATGAGTTCATGGTGGGGCGCCTGGGTGGCTCAGTATGTTAAAGCCTCTACCTTCAGTTCAGGTCACGATCCCAGGGTCCTGGGATCAAGCCCCAAACCGGGCTCTCTGATCAGCAGGGAAGCTGCTTCCCCCCCTCTCTCTCTCTGCCGGCCTCCCTGCCTACTTATGATCTCTCTCTGTCAAATAAATAAATAAAATCTTTAAAAAAAAAAAAAAGATGAGTTCATGGAACAACTGGTCAATAGTATAGACTATAAATTTGGTTATACATTGAAAGGAAAGGTACCTAGAAAGATTCACGGTAGGCTTGCCAGTTCAAACTCTGCTGACTCTGACCCCAGAACTGAACAGCCTCTTGCTCCCTTGAAGGCCAACTGCCAAGCCAACAGTAAAGATGGATGGGCTCAAGGAATTGAATTAGGTGAAAAATACCCTTTTCCTCTAGTTTTTGGCTGAAGTCACTCTTTCTTTTTTATAAAGACTTTATGTACTTATTTGAGAGCAAGAGAGAGCATAAGCAGGGGGAGAGGCAAATGGACAAGGAGAGGCAGACTTCCTGCTGAGCAGGGAGTTCAATGAGGGGCTCGATCCCAGGACCCTGAGATCATGACCTGAGCTGAATGCAGACACTTAACCAACTGAGCCACCCAGACGCCCCTAGCCAAAGTCACTCTTGACAAACACATTGGCTATCATCAATACAAGCAAAGGTACATTATTGGACACAACTACTTTACAATTAAATGAAACTTAATTTCATTAACTTAATGGAACTAAGACTGACTTGCAAAGAGTAACATCACAACAAACACTCCTTGAGTGTCACACCAAGCCAGAAATTCAACTATCTCTAAAGTCTACTATAATTAATGTAATCAATAATAAGCAGTAAATTGGGGAGTTGGGTGAAGGTGATCAAAAGGTACAAACTTACGGTTATAAAATAAATACTGAAGACATCATCTACAAAATGATGACCACAGTTAACACTGCTGTATGGTAGATCTGAAAGTTGCTAAAAGAATAGATCCTCATCAAAAGGGCAAAAAATTTTTTATAACTATTATGAGGTGATGAGTGTTAACTGAATTTATCATGATAATCATTTCACAACATATGTATGTCAAGTCATTATGCTGTGCACGTTAAGCTTATGAAGTGTTGATGCCAATTACATCTCAATGTAAAGATTATAATTATTTATTTGAGAGAAAGAGTGAGAGAGAGAAAGGGCGAGAAGGGGGAGGATCAGGGGGGAGAAGCAGACTCCCCACTGAGCAGGGAGCCTGATCTAGGACTCGCACCCGGGACTCTGAGATCATGACCTGAGCCAAAGGGAGATGCTTAACTGACTGAGCCTCCCAGTTGCCCCAAGACATCTGTTTTAATCATGTAAGGGGCAAATGTGAAGGGGCCTGAACAAAATGCAATACACAAAATATAACAGGGAATTACAGGTGAAGGACCTGCCAAGCCTCTCTAGAAAAATGAGGAAAGGTTTTACAGAAGAGATTGTTTAGATAAATTTCTGTTAAATGCATAAATCTTGAAGAACAGCGTTATTTAAACTCATGGTAGCCTTAAAACCCATTTACTAGAAAGACACTAAGAATCTAGAGGACAAATGGAAACAGGCATTTCAGTCTAAGAAGGCATATAAAGATACCAGCCACACTTTGAGAAGCCTTCACACTGGTCTTCATTTTTAAAAATTTTTTAACAATAAAACGATTACACTTAAATGAAAGTCCCTTTAAGGTTTCTTATCTTTTAAGTAAAAGTGTTACTGCAATAGCATATTAAAAAGAAATCTAGACAATGAAGATAAAAGTATAACAACAAATGGTGTAAAAAATCAAGATGACAGAATCCAGATACAAATACAGGCTAAGGCAATGATGGCTGAACAGAACTGTATGATGATTCTTGTTAGTATTACACTAGCCTTAGTTGTTCTGGGCTGGAAACTAAAATCAACTCACATCTTATCTTAGCATTAGGAAAAAAGTAAGTTTCTTTAGTCAAATTCCCAAAAACCAGTACTATTCCTTCAACTACATTTTTTACTAGATTATACATACACCACTTAGTGGTATTTTCTGCTTCAAATGTATGGTTTATGAAGAGTCGGGTTTAGAAATCCAGGTTAATGTAAACACAACTCTTGATGTCATAGGTTATCAGAAAGATAAAACTTAGAGTTACATTCAAGTTACATTCAAACTTTTAGTAGGAAACAGGTGCCTAAACCAAGGCACAAATGCCTCATCTTTTCATTAAGCATTCTTTTTTCATATAATGAGTCCTTTTATGCAAACTGATTACTAAAATCCCTTCACGTCTAACCACAACACTATAATTTTCTCCATAATAGTGTCTCAGTTTCTTTCTTTTAAAATACATTGGAGACCACATGAATTGAAAAGCTACAACTGAAATGATAGGAAACAACCTAAATGTCTACCTGTCAGACTGGTTACATGTGTTCTTGTACATTACACAGAAATAATACAGAATGGAGAAGGAAGCTCTCTGTGTATCGATATGAGAAGATATCCAAGGCGAGTTAAGTGAAAAAAATCAAGGTATAGAATAGTACATGCAGTGGGGTACATTTTGTGATAAAAATGAAAAATAAGAATATATATGCTGGCCATTAAAAAAGAATGAAATCTTGCTATTTGTAACTACATGGATGGATATGGAGGGTATCATGCTAAGTGAAATTAGTCAGAGAAAGACACAATTTCACTTGTGTGGATTTTAAGAAACAAAACAAACATAGGAAAAAAGAGACAAAAAAGCAGACTTAACTATAGAGAACAAACTAATGGTTACCAGAGGGGAGGGGAGGCAGGGGGATGGGTGAAATAGATGAAAAGGATTAAGAGTACACTTATGGTGATGAGCACTGAGTAATGTATAGAACTGCTAAATCACTATATTGTATGCCTGAAACTAATATGACATTGTACACTAATTATACTGGAATTTTTAAAAATGTACATATATCTTTATTTGCTTATATGTGCATAAAGAAACTCCAGAAATATGGAAGAAACAAATACCAGAGGTATCCAGAAAAAATTAGAGGTAAGATCAAAGGTGGGAGAGAGTTTTCACTGTAAATCTTATATACTTTTTAAATTTCTGAACCATGTTAATATATTTATATTTCCAAATATTTAAATAAAAACAATTTGGAAAAACAGGCTACAATTGTAATAATTATTTCTTAATTCTATGTTAAGTAATAATAATTTTCTTCCTATCTTTTCTTCCATTCTGATCTTAATTAGTCAAAAATTCTAGTTCTCAGGAAACTAATTACCTAGCACATATAAGCTAAATGTATAATTATGCTTAAAAGAAGAATTTATTCTTTCCTCCTCCAATATCTTCACCTAATTTGACAATTAAAGATAGCAATGGTCATCTAGCTAGTGAAACAGAAATATATCTCCCTTGGCTTCTGAATGGATAATATCCCCAGCATAAAAATTAATATACATTTTCCACTTAAAATTTTTAAATAGCTACATTGTCCAGCAGGCCTCCTGACTGGCATTACAATTTTCCAAATATTACAGCATTATAAGTTCCAGGTGTGTTTTATTTTTCAAAATAACAACGAAAAAATTGCAAACATATTTCAAATTCAGCAAACAAATTGCATAGGCCCTCACCGTCCTAGGGAAGAGTGCCTCAGTGATCCCTGTGCAGACACGGCCCCCATCTCACCACAGACACTGTGCTCCTCCCACAGAGAACTTCTGAGGTCAACTCAGAAACCTCACAGCTCCAGGGTTTTCCATAGTGCATACCTGTGCCTAATTTGTCCCTCTCCATTCTCCACACCCTTATCTACCTTTAAAAGCTCAGCTTAGGGGCACCTGGGTGGCTCACTCAGTTAAGTGTCTGCCTTTGGCTCCGGTCATGATCCCAGGCTCCTGAGATCGAGCTCCGAGTTGGGAGCCCAACTCAGGGCTCAGCAAGGGGTCTGCTTCTCCTTCTCCTTCTGACCCTTACCCCACTCTTTCTCTCTTTCTCAAATAAATAAATATCTAAAAAAAAAAAAAAAGGCACCCCAGAGATCTTTCTCCCCTTCATTCTACCACATAAGGATGTAAGTCTGCACCCCTGAAGAGGGACCTCACCAGAATATGACCACCCTGATCGCCCCTTCAGAATTAAGAAATACATTTCTGTTGTTTATAAGCCACCAGGCTATGCTACTTTGTTACAGAAGCCTAAACTGACTAAAATAATTACCTTTTTCTGAAAATTAGTATTGTATTTTACGAAAGGCTTTCAAATTATAGAAGCCATTAGAAGTAGAAGGAAAAAACAAGCTTTGTCTCCATGTTAAAATGTTCCTGTACATATATGTCACTTTTTATCTGCCCTTCAATAGCTAATTAGTTCATACCCTAGAACTGGAGGATACTTCCTGCTCACTACTTTTCTCTGACTTCACTGACACTATCAAACATTGAGCAAGCAAATTAAGCACATTAGGCAGTATCTTCCCCATTCCTCCTCCCGACCTTGAC
The DNA here is from genome assembly GCA_028646535.1 of Procyon lotor. NCBI lineage: Eukaryota > Metazoa > Chordata > Mammalia > Carnivora > Procyonidae > Procyon > Procyon lotor. The sequence goes on along the minus strand of CM053606.1, from coordinate 74,009,720 downwards.
ACCACCCTGTGCCTAATTAACACTCCCCGCTATGGCCTGAGAAACAGAGATGGGAACCCCTTGGATCTGAAGGGATTCAGTCTTGAGTTATTCATTCAAATATTTGCTAAAATCACTTTCAAGTATCAGACACCAGGACCAGCCCTCTGTGAGTTCACAGGAGAGTAAGGAAGATGGACAAAGAGGCCTCTCAGTCTTGGCTCTTCCTTTCTTTCATTATTGTCGGTAATTATGAGATTAGCAGGAATAAGAAATACATATGTTGGTTAAGAGTCTGCCTTTGGCTCAGGTCATGGTCTCAGGGTCCTAGGATCAAGCCCCATGTCAGGATCCCTGCTCATCGGGGAGTCTGCTTCACTCTCTCTCTCCCTCTGACCCTCCCCCTGCTTGTGCTCTTTTGTTCACACTCTCTCTCAAATAAACAAAATCTTAAAAAAAAAAAGAAAAGAATTAGAAATGCTTTTAGATTTGGACATAAAATTAAGCAAAAACGTAAAACTGTTAGAATCATTCATAATTCTATCATTTTACACATATCTATCAATATTCACAATTCTATCAGAAATGACCATTGTGGGGGCACCTGGGTGGCTCAGTGGGTTAAAGCCTCTGCCTTTGGCTCAGGTCATGATCTCAGGGTCCTGGGATCGAGCCCCACATCGGGCTCTCTGCTCGGCAGGGAGCCTGCTTCCCCCTTTCTCTCTGCCTGCCTCTCTGCCTACTTGTAATCTCTTTCTCTCTCTGTCAAATAAATAAAATCTTTAAAAAAAAAGAAAAAGAAAAAGAAATGACCATTGTGGGAGTTTGGCTGTATGTTCCCTTCCATTTTTTAAACAAGTTCAAGTTTACCTGAAATTTTTAAAAGACCTTCTTCAACTGACACTTAAAAAGTATTTGCCAACACTGTAATGAGAAACAATCTTCCTCAAGATATAAGCTAGATTCATTGGCTAAATAGGTCATTTCGGGTTCCCATTGAACATATGCCCCTGGGAAGTTACTTTGAGGGTCT
>CM053606.1:73988165-74008208 GCA_028646535.1 Procyon lotor | reverse complement strand
CGGGAAAGAGCTTGGTGATCAGAGAGATCCCTGGTGTGGCTGGATCGTGGGAAGGAGAACCAAACAGTGGTCAAACAGTGCAGAGCAATACAAACCATAGGCAGACTCTGATTTTATTCTAAGTATAATTTAGTATCTTAACTTTGAGCTGAGGAAATTGGTCCTTTTCCTCTATAGTTTGAATCAAATTTTATTCCCAAAGATCCTCTCTATCTAGAATTAATGGCATTATTTCAAAGCCCTGTGCATTTCAGCAAGAGTGGCAGGGTCTCCGTTCTCAAAAAGCAGGGCTTCCCTCTTTACTTACGAATTTCCTCTGGGTTTTAAACTAGCCCACTAGCAATATATTACATGTATTTTTAATTATTAATATCTTCGGGACTAGAAAACACCTTAATTCTGTCTTCTCTAAAGAAAGAAAACTAAAATAGATACATAAGAGACTTAAAGAGTTTAAAAGAAAGTTCTATATTATTTGACAAGTAAGCCTGACGGTCTGAGAGAGCACACCAACCAAAGCCAATGGAACGTGAAACAAAAACAGCCCCAGAAAACGAAACCACCGTAAAAGAATGATCTAGGCATGAGTCACTCATTCTACAAAGGGAGACTCAAGCTCTAGTTGCAGCTCCAATAATTAGAAAAATCCACTTAAGCCAACCCTAGCTTTAAACCCCTTTTCAGTAACCAATATGAAAACGGGATTTTGCTGTGCTTTAATGGGAGGTTATACCCTATAAACAGAGTCGGTTATAATGCGGTGATTTCTCAAGCCTAAAGATGCAGCACTACCGGAAAGCTGACTACCTCTGCTAAAAGGGAAAGCTGCTAGAAAGGCTTCTGTGTTTGTATGGCATAATTAAAGCTCAGACAGCAACCTTTGAAAAGCAAAAACACATTTCCTTCCTCAGGAGCAATTACATTAATTCCCTTCAATTTTGAGGTGGCCATTTTGTAAGAGAGGCAATAGCCCACATGAAATACTTCTTTAGCCTGGATACCCCACAGGGTTTAGCTACTCATCTTACCTGCATGACTTAGCACACATGACCCATGTTCTCACACTGTAAGATGAGAGTCTGTTTTTATTTTTATCCCAGTGCTAAATTATTAATAAGTGCAAAGTGAAACCCAGCAGAGGCCATCTAAATTCCGGGAAGGGTCCAGGGGCAGGTAAATACAATGACCTTTTACAACCTGATGACCGGTGAAATGTAATAAATGGTTGCATTACTGTATGTACATACGCATGCTAGGGTCATTAAAATAACAAATTTATTTTTAAAAAAGAACATGTCATGGATTTTTTTGGGGGGTCACAGATTCTTAATGCCAGGATCTTCTGAGATACGTCTCCTATTAAAAGAGAAAGACAGAGAGACAAACTAGGCCGGATTAAAGCTGAGAATAAAAGCAACATTTATGGGGCACCTGGGTGGCTCAGTGGGTTAAAGCCTCTGCCTTCGGCTCAGGTCATGATCTCAAGGTCCTGGGATCGAGCCCCATATCAGGCTCTCTGCTCAGCGGGGAGTCTGCTTTCCCCTCTCTCTGCCTGCCTCTCTGCCTACTTGTGATCTCTCTCTCTCTCTCTCTCTCTCTGTCAAATAAATAAATAAATAACCAACCAACCATGAGGTTTTTATTTAATGACATCACTAAAGTTATAGTACTATAACTTTAAGATAACATAATTTATTTGATTTGCCAATATGCCAAAGTTTCCCACACTTCGACAAATCATGCAACTTTTCCAACTACCGACACCATATATAGTACCGTGTATTACTATTTTTCCTTTAACAGACACACTCTTTTAAATCAATCTATTCTAAAGTGTTTTATGTTATTCTATTAACAGAAAACTGATGTAGAGTCTAGATATAGATGAATATTAAAGTATACGTTTTAAAATATTTAAAGGTTTGTGCACACCACACATTGAGAAACAATGCTTCAAAATATCACGTTTGGGCTAATTTTATAGAAGAACAGCAGACCAGCCTGGGAAGTTAAATAAAATCCTCTTTAAATGAATCCAAAAATATTTCTAAGTCACTTCTTTTTATTAATCCTACGGTCATTAAATCTTTAAAGCCTGTCGAGAAATAATACACACAAATTTCAGAAGCATTTTGAAATGTACAATGACATTTCTCCACTCATACCATTTAATCCCTCTGATACATAAAAGGTGATTCTTCAAACAACAAACGGCTTAATATAGAAGGGCCAAACCAGACTTTGAGTCACAAATTGGCTGATGATCTCTCTCTGGGGACATTTGCCTCAGTTCTAACTGTTTCTAGCTGTGTTTTTAGGTGCTATTATTTCTCCAAAAAAGACTTACTATAAAAGGCAACACATACACATACCCCATATACAGCTAAAGATGAAATCTGTGCTCCTATTTTAATTACATTTATATTCTGTGATCTGTAAAGGGGAAATACTCTTGAGGATTGATTTGGTCATCTGAGAGAGTATTCTTTAATTCTGGCATTTTTTTTTTTGGTTTTTTTTTTTTTAAGATTTTATTTATTTATTTATTTGAGAGCGAGAGAGATCACAAGCAGGCAGAGAGGCAGGCAGAGAGAGAGAAGCAGGCTCCCTGCTGAGCAGAGAGCCCGATGTGGGGCTCAATCCCAGGACCCTGAGATCATGACCTGAGCCGAAGGCAGAGGCTTTAACCCACTGAGCCACTCAGGCGCCCCAAATTCTGGCATTTGATTTCCTGTTATTTGTTTACTATTTTGCTTGTTTATAAAAGAGGAAACAAATGCTGAGAACAGCCTTTCCCCATCAGAACACTGACATGATAGCTGTGAGGTGAGCAGTCTGACCATTTCTGAGTCACTTAACTTTCTTCAAAATAGAGAAATTTCCAGAAAACAGATGTTACAACTTAAAAACAGTCTAGAAGCCCTAAAATTTATCCAATATGGAAGACTTAAACCAAAAGAGAAATTTTCCGTAAAATTTTCAAACAGGTAGTTCTAAGCACATACAGAGGACTAAATGGGGACTTACAAAGATGTCCCTCTGTGCGATCTGTGCTTTGGATTCTATTCCACTAATTAACAGTCGTGCATGGGCCCCTTTTCCAAGCCCCATATAACTTAAAATCATCACATTTGCAAGACAGCAATTGAGGACGGGGATGGGCAGAGGTAAGGTGACAATGTTTCTCCATCTTGGTTTGAAAGCACGGCTCCCTCAATGGCTTCTCCTCTCATCCCCCTGTCTGTCATCCGGGTTCCTCCCAGTCAGCCAAACTCAATCGAAAAAGCCACCTGTGACTCTGGCCTCTCTCTTTCATTGTGTCCATCCTCATCCGGCCAATACCCAGACTGATTCTTTCTCTAGAGCCTCTACAGCGAGCAGCTGAAACAGCACATTTGGAGTCAGCAAGAAAGGTATACAAGTATCTTTTCAGATTTTATAAAACCACCACGTAGAGTCCCTCCAACGACCTCGAGAGAGAGGCCCAACTGTGTTAAGGGCCCTGAATCTTAAACTGCATTTAATTTTCCGATGAATCTACACTTGACCTTTCTTTCATGACTATACCATCACCTTATCTCAAACCCTTATCACCACAGTCTAGGACTAACACAGTTCCTCTCTGACTCCACTCCTGCCTACTCCAGCAATTCTGGAACAGGACTCTGAGAATCTCAATCCTGCTCAAAACCCCCCGGCCACAACGCCCACCCTTCACCAAAACAAAGTGCCTACCGACTCCTCACCATTCCCTAAGCATACTTGGCACCTTCATCTGAGGTTTCTTCTGGACTACTCCACACTATCTACGCTATTAAAATTCTTCCTATTTCATCAGACTTAACTTGAGTACTACCCCCGCCATGCATTTTTTCTTAAGCTCAGAAACCCTTCTCCTATGCCTTAGATTCAACTATAAGAACGATAATGACCACGATAACGATGACAATAATAAAAACAAAAAGTTACAGGGTGCATACTATGTGCCAAGTGCTATTCTCAGCACTTGACATAATTTGGCTTAATAATCCTCTCACAATCACCCTGAGGTCGGTTCCATTATTAACCCATTTCCATTTATACACAAAATGCTGAGAATCAGTTGCTCAAGGTCGCACAGCTAGGGTGTGGTGGAGTCAGGCAGTCTGGCTCCCCACGGCCCTCCTAACCACTTCCTGATGAGCTCCTGACAGCTCTGTCATAATTATTTTCCTTTATACCGAAGTATAAAGTTCCTTAAGTGCAGTAAACATGTTTTTATACCTTTATAAGCCTTACGATGCCTCCTTTCAGTTAGATGCTCTGGGGATACACGGTTAGTGGGTAACTGCTTTAAACGTGTAAGGTACTACAAGTGCAGCCACCCTCGAGAGTTAATTTAGCTTGAATAATAATTAAGTGAATGAGACTTTCTAAATGTGTCACTACAGTTTTAGTGATAATGCCCAAGGGAGGTAGTGAAATTCACTTTCAGAGCCCAGTTATTTGAGAGCATCGAACAAGGCGTAGTCAATTTTTCAGTGATGTACTAAAAGAAAAGGTAAGATAGAGACTGATTCTACAAATAAGAGCTCCAGCTCAGAGGATTTGCATTAGCTTATATGAAGTATTTCAAGAGTCAAAGCATAATGCCTGACCCAGACATTCACTGTCCCACTTGCCCTGTGTCTGCTCAGAATCGACCCTCTGCCACTCCCACCACTCAGTGAAAGGCAGGAAGCGGGAGGTGGAACAGCACACAAGTCACCAAAGACCAACGTGTATGTACTTAATGCTTATAGTTTCGCAGGGGAACCTGCATACACACCAGGACACGGGGAAAGTCCTCAGCCTCGTTAAGGAGCTTAAAATTGCTGACAACAAGGGCTCTAAAGAGGGCTGGGGAACAGTCGGCAAAGGAACCAGACTGGACTCGAGACTTCCTTGCATCACGGTCGTGTTTCGGTGGCTGCCTCCTCCCTTCCTGGGCACCAACAACTCTCAGCCACTCTGGCGGGGCAGGCTTCTTCGGCAACCTGGTGAGATCAGGCCTCTCCTCCGTTCTCAAAGCGCCCTGCCTTTCTCCTTCAGATTCTTACCCAAGTTAGTCTTCTGGGGTGATTTCAGTCTGTCTCCCTGGCTAGCCCAGGAGTCGAGCAGGATGATTGTCTCTTCTCTATCCGCAGAACTCAACACTGCCCAGCACGTGACGCATACTCAAAAAATGTCTGACAGACGCACGAACAAACAGTGGAGAGAAAGAGGGCATTTTATGGAGAACAAGTGTGACGTGGTCACAGGACATGGGTCACACCTAGCTAGAGCATGGGTGACCGAGTACAGTGATCAAGATTGGTCAGTGGTCAAGATTTAATGAACTGATAGTATATGTAAAATGCTCACATTTGTATGAAGCACACAGCCTTCCGCAGCAAGTGACCACAGAAAGGAGATAAATTTTGGTCCCAAAATATTTCTTTTCTCCTTTCGACCCCCTGTATGCACGGGAATCTGGATCCACAACTGGTACTTGTGACCCCTGAGTCCTAAAGCCTGTCTATATGTACAAACATCAAACATGAGGTTGTAAATATCCCCCCTGACGGCTAGATACCAAGACCGAAACATACAAACCATCATTTGACTCGGTCCTCGCATTTGAAAGTACAGATGTTGATTCTACTCTCGGTTCTGCCTCTTCAAATGGCCTCCTGAGTCTCCTGGTGCCTTAGAACCGACAATCATAAGATAAATGCTGTGGGCCCCCATTTTATCAAATCCATTGTCAAAACATCAGAAGATCCTTGAGGTGGCCCACATCTTTCCCCAACAAAGTACATGTAACCAGAGGAGAAGTCATACTTTACACATTTTTCCTATGTGAACGTCTCATGAACAAAAGAATAAGAACACTAGGTTAGGTTTATTTTTAGGAGAGGAAAGTAATGACCAGTAACTAGCAAAGAATGAGCTACTGAAGTCCATCGAATGAACATCTACAAAAACACACTAGGAGGTGAGAAACTCTGCAAAGAGTTGAAACATAAAACTTCTAAAGTCTCTTCCTTGGCTCCTAACACTCTGATTCTCAGACTTCTTACATGTCAGGGTACTTAATTTATAAACTGCTTTTTCCTGCAGATAGCATTAAGTTTAACTGTCATATACAAGCACAAACAAAATGTTTAATTTTACTCTTTTTAGCGACATTTCTCTTCTTAATCATTTCCTTTCATTAAACCAGTGACTGAGAAAACAATATCTACATTCAGCTTTAAAACTTAAAAAAAGGAAAAGAAAAAAGCCAAACATTCCTCAAATGCATATTGATTCTACTTTGGTTCTCATTGTTTATGGAAATAAAAATATTCGGTGTTAAACAATCACTTACAAATTAGATAGTTAAGTCTGATTGCCAACCAGAAATGCCACTGAATATTTAAAACAGCCTTTATTTTACTCAGTCTATTTTAAATCTATTGTACTGAATAGCCTAATTAAAACAAGCATGAATGCACCTTGTCTGTAACACATTATAAAGGAAGGTAAGTCGTTCTCCCCGTTCTTCCAGTTTTAAGTCTATTATAAATCACAGATTATGAGGCCTGCAAAGACAATGCATCTGCTAAACAAATACAGAGGCCACACTAAGTCTATAAGTCAGGCAGAATCCAACGCCAGGCCTCCATCCCCATTGCTTATTTCTGCCCTAAAAATACTTCAGACTCATCTGGCATCTTTAGGAGAACAAGGTCTAGGAAGGACTATACTCTTTGGCTGACGTGATGTTTGCTCTGAAATACTCTCAAGTGACATCTCTTTACATTTTCATTTGAATTTGAGATTTGATACACAGTGGACTTTATTTATTTGAGAACTCATTTAGAATAGAAATACTATCTCTGCCTCTCGTGGGTGTGAAGAGAGTGAAACCAGTGGCAGCGCTTGGATGGGCAACTTAGGAAAATCGTGGACGACATTAGCCCAATCATAGGCAACATTAGCCCTGTGTGTCTTCCCGTCTAATTTGACGGGAAGCAGAATTTTAGCAGCCTGCAAAGATACTCTTCCAGAACTGACAGCTACAGCCCAGACGAATACACAGCTCTGGCTGGCCGTTCTCAGTAACACTTCAGGCCCTCCTGCCTGGACAGAGCTCTTGTTCCCACACAGACATTGCCGAGCTGCTTGCATCTCGTTGAACTAGTGCAGCCCCTTAGTAGAGCAAACCGAGGAAACACTAAGCCAATGTTCTCATCACAAAGAAGTCTAAAGAGCCCCTTTTAAGGGGGAAAACGAAAAAATATCTGGTCCCAAGGAAACCTGAGTCTCCAGTCTCACCCAAGCTGAGTATAATGCTGTCAGGGTACGACACACAAGTAAACAGAATCCTGTGTATCATCCGTGGTTCATCGTCAGAAGCCAGTCTCTGTATGAAATAGAAAAACAGACTCACTCCAGAACATTACTTGAACAATACCTTCAAATGGAATGGTTCCATGTCAAAAATTCCTCAGGGGCACCTGGGTGGCTCAGTGGGTTAAAGCCTCTGCCTTCGGCTCAGGTCATGATCTCAGGGTCCTGGGATTGAGCCCTGCATCGGGCTCTCTACTCAGCGGGGAGCCTGCTTCCCCCCCTCTCTCTCTGCCTGCCTCTTCTGCCTACTTGTGATCTCTCTCTATCAGGTAAATAAAATAAAATCTTTAAAAAAAAAAAAAAAAGAAAGAAAAATTCCTCATGCTGAGTTTCACTGATTATTCTGGATATAGTATGGATTTTATTTTATAAAACCTCTCAAATTAAGAAAGAAAAGCAAAAAAAGTGGTGTGTTCTTTAAAGCAAGGACTGAATTTGATCAAGCTTAAAGGCAAAGACAGTAACTTCCTTTATGATAAAGGTACAGATGACAGATCTACAATAGACCAAGCATCAGTGTTTGAATTCTCTTAACACCTATAGCCAATTATAGAATGTCTTTAACTTGCAGCTGAATTATATTCTAAGTGTATTCATGAAGGCTAATATTTAGGTCTCTAGAAACAGTTTCCCAAAGATAAAACCCTATGGTTGTCAGTCTCTTAGGCTAGTCCAAAGATGACCAGAGAGTCTGCGTTATCATTAAAATCATATATCTAAAATATATGATTTCAAAACATGATCTCAAAAACTAAAAACTAAAACAAAATAATTAAAGAGGCATGTTTGCTTTTTAAATTCTCTTCCCTCAAAGCTAATACTTGAGGAAAGTCTGGATTAGAAAAATAAATCATAAAGAAACCAATGCACATGTTTAGAATGACTTTCAAGTGAACTATGAATTATTTTAGATGTTTAGATTGGTACTTTAATATATCTGATTTCACTTCAAAATGCAGAGCTTTCCTCAGTATTTGGCATTATGATTAGGACTGATTCCAAATCTGAGGCAACAGGAGGCGTGGCAAATACGAGAGGAGAAAGATTTTCTTGCTATAACCAAAGAGAGATAATTGGGAAACAAAGTGGATGAGAAAGGTCAGAAACTTTCTAGACAAACACAGGGGGAAGACTGCCACACTCACCAGGAAGGGAACCCAACCAGGGAGCGAAAGCAATATGACCAAAGTATGGCTTGCTTCCTCTGAACTTACAGCAACTTATAGCAGCTTAGCCAGAGGGAAGGAGGTAGACCAGACAACTAAATGTATTCACTTTAGTAACTACAGCAAGCACCTAAGCGGCAAAAAAAATAAGCTTTTTCAAATATAGTCATCTTATACTTTTCCACATTGAAAAAGTGTGTCGATGAGATGTTATCCAAACTTCTAAGACAAAATCCACATAACATGTGAACCAAATCTCAAATCTAGAATCTCATAGTAACTTGTAAGCTACTGTTCTTTGAGTTGACTCAAGAATAGAAAACCAACAATGAATACAAACAAGGAACTGGTTGTTCTCTTCCAGTATTTACAAAGATCTGTTGCTTAGAGAAAGCAGGAGAAACAAGAGCTTTACCCATCAGTCAGGTGTTTGCAGAAAGGATTCCAGGGCCATTTTTCTGTGCATTAGTCCAACCTGTTCAAATATATGCCACATGACAGAACTGTCCTTCAAGAACATAATGGAATTAATCACTCTGAAATGTGTACAGATTTTTTAAAGAAGTGACCATGTTCCCTAAAAGCAAGTGAAGGCAATTCCACCTTAAATAAAAGTAACTAATCAACCAATCAACAGATCTATTGCACGCATAAACAACATATATAACATATAGGAAGTCTATGCACCTTCCCTGCAGCTACTGGAAATTTCCCTCCCCTTCCAGCTCACTGCTGTAGCTAAAGCTAAAGCTCACTGCTTTCAGAAAGTGTCCCCCTTCACCTTGCTCACCCTGTCTTTTGATCAGCAGCAAGACTCGAGGACAGACTTACTCATAATAAGAAAAATAAGGAAGGAGAAGAAAGGAAAAGAAGATGAGCAGAGAATCTGCCACAGCTTTACACACAGGTGATTCATTTCTTCATTCAGTAAAAAATTACGGGTACCAGCACCATGGATAACACCAAGAACAAGTCAAACATATTCCTAACCTCAGGAGTAGCCCTTGTACGTTACTTCGTATCTTCTAATAGAAGCCAGGGGATCCCCAACTTTGAATATGCCTCGGAAAAAACCTTCAAAGTTGTTTTAAGATATATTTACCCTGATTTCTCCCCCCTGAGATTCTGATTCACCATAAGTGAGAGGTCTGGCCTGCAGGTATTTCTGACACAAAATCATGGTTTAGAACTGCTCTTATAATAAGCATTACAGAAGTGAGGCTAAATACCTGAATTATACCACAGAACTACAAATACATATTACGTCATTAGCTTTAAGTGAGAGTTGATACGGAGGCCAATATTCTCTGTGAAATTCCAAGGGCACAACAAAAGGCTTTGCCTATGTCCTTGATAACCCATGTGACAAATCTACCTCTTCATTCATGTGACTTCTAGTAGGGACTGAGTTATTTTTCGGGACACAAAAATGAAGACAGTAGGGAAGGCAGACATGTAAATAATCAGACCATTATGGCATGGTAGCATAAGAGAAATCTGAAACCCAGAGCCAATGGTACCATGGAGACCTTTAAACAGAATACCAAAAGATGAGTTTTAAAAGTCTTTTTTAGGGGCACCTGGTGGCTCAGTGGGTTAAAGCCTCTGCCTTCGGCTCAGGTCATGATCTCAGGGTCCTGGGATGGAGCCCTGCATCGGGCTCTCTACTCAGTGGGGAGCCTGCTTCCCCCCCACCCCCCGCCCCGCCTGCCTCTCTGCCTACTTGTGATCTTTCTCTCTCTGTCAAATAAATAAATAAAATCTTTAAAAAAAAAAAAAAAAGAGTAAAATAGAGTTTATAGAAAGAGTCCAGTGGCCCACATTCTGAGTAAATCCCAAAATTCTTTATTGTAATAGAAGGATCTTAATCAACAACTTAAATCTGACTTCCTCTTCCATGAATTCAGAAGGAAAATATTGTCATCAGTGAGTACACATGTATAAAATGTAGTATCTAATATATTTTTTTAACTCCGTGCTAATAATGGCATAGCCCAATGCCAGGATGTCCTAAAAGTGGATGTGGTTGTTTTTAATTCATACTTCTGCTTGGAAGCAAGCAAACAAAATGATTTTAGAAACTGTTTTAAAATGTTAATCCCATTTTGTCACTCTTTCCATTAGTTCACAGATGTGTTTCCAGGAAAAGAATAAAACTTAAAATGTGGCTCCGGGTAAAAGACGTAGTTTGCTGCCAAAACTACTACTCACTAGAAGACACTGAGAATTTTCTCAAAATTTTGGTAATTTTCTCAAAATCTCAAACATTTCTGAAGGGAGCAGAAATACTTTATCACATTCAACTAGTGGGATTTTAGGTGTCCCCAATTCCAAGGCAGACAATACCTTGCAATGCTATTAGAAGAGTTACAGCATATCCATCAATTCTTTGTACAGGATGGGTCCATGCCCACAACTTTTAACAAGCAGTTGATTTCAAATTAAAGCACTGCAGCCAAGACCCCAGGGACAGAAGTCAAGGGGCCCTACAAGTATTTGTCATGCATAATTTTAATCTATGTAAGTTTCATTTCAAGAAATCGCTTCTGTTTGATGTAGTGAATAATATAGTAGCCTTTCCCCCATTGTGGACAGTGAATTGAAATGAAAAGCCCTCTCCATATGTATTTTCTGAAATTTTTTTTTTTTTAAGATTTTATTTATTTGACAGAGAGAAACACAGAGAGAGAGGGAACACAAGCAGAGGGAATGGTAGCGGGAGAAGCAGGCTTCCTGCTGAGCAGGGAGCCCGATGTGGGACTCGATCCCAGGACCCTGGGATCATGACCTGAAGGCAGACGCTTAATGACTGAGCCACCCAGGCGTCCCTGTATTTTCTGAAATTTTAAGTAAAAGAGGAGCTAACTGGAGCTCATGGTGAGGTTACTGTGTGTTGAGTTATTCCTAAGACCCTTAGTGCCCAAAATATGGTGACCACGTGAGTAAACTTAGCCATGCCCATGTCAGCTACTAGGTTCCCGTGTTAGTGCCACTCTGGCCTGTGTGTCTTTCTTAGTTCTCTTCTTTATTGCTGCTCTGCCCCAGCCTTGTGTCCCTTGGGCCTACCCCTGATCACCCCCCATGACAAATGCTTGTAGGGCTCAGTGCTGGCCCCCCAGAACCCCCAGCGCTGACCCAAGCACAGGCTTCTCTCATTCAAAGTTGTCACGAGTGAATAAATGCCCAGGAAGAAGGGGATACGTAGGAGTTTGAGGGAAACACAGGGAATCAGATGAAAGTGAGATGAGAAAAAACGGATTGCGTTACTTGAGGTCTTAAAACAAACTTAGCTTTTGCCAGCCATCAAGTAATACCTGAATCAATGTCATGGGGAAGCCCGCTGGACATCTTGATATTTAGACAGAGGAGCTTTTTGAGGAGTTCAGAGCACTTTCCATTTTCCTTTATCTGTTCGTGTTTAATCGTAGGCTAACCCAGAGGGGCCGAACAATCACCTGGATATTCAGTGCCCAAAACTGATACCCTAAAAACCATGCAAATACATTTCAGATCGAAGCATAGTAAGCAGATGCTACAATGGCTGTGTTTTGCAAACGGCAGGTAACTACTGATTACTGAGTAGTAAAATCAATTTAATAGGGTAAAGATTTTTTTTTTTTCATAAAATAGGGCGGAATATAAAATGTCAGTTTACCTCACCCATTGTAAAGGAAGAATTGCTTCATGAACATTTTATTTCAGTTATACATGTGAATGGTGTGTGTGTGTGTGTGTGTGAGTGTGTGTACTAAAAGGCAGTGTGAAATACGGTTCTTACTAGGGCTTATGGTGATAGAAGCTTGGAAAGCGCTGTCCTGGAATCCAGCCTGAATTGCTTCATGTCAGTCCTTGGTTCTCCTGTTCTCCTATCACTCCTGACACTTAGATCTACTCTAAACCATCCATGGACATCACCAAAGCAAGTGTGAGCAGAACTGCCACCAAATTTGGTGGTACATATAAGTATTTGGAGAGTTAGCCCCATCAGGTACAATTAAAGCTCAGATGCTACCTGGAAAAGAAACTGCATGGCTGAGTGAAACACTGCTTTGTAACTGGAAAACTCTGCCCTTCCACACTTTTCTTCTGCAGAACACTGTGGTTTAGACGTAGCATTAGTCCAAGACTAGCACTAGCATATGCTGTGAATGGATAAAGCTCCAACTAAGAACTTGGGGATTTGGGTTCTAGTCTCTCACTAACTGGATTTGACCTTGGGCAAGATACCTGATCTCTCTGGGCTCAAAGTCTCCAACTGAAACACGAGAAAGCAGGACTGGAACAGAGTTTTTCCTAGTGAATTTCTTGTAGTGGTACCTTAAGGGTTCTGCAAAAGTGAGTCTACTTTTCTAAATTAACAAACGTTTATTTTTAGACAACAGACACAATAAACAATAAACAACAGAGAAAACAATAAACACAATCAATAAATACAATCAAATGGATTCATTAGCAGTTTTTACCATGGTGGAAGTCACTGTGGCAGTTGTTTAGCAGTCAAATAATTTCATTTTGCATAAAACTTGGACGTATTACTTCCAGAGGTATATATTAAGCATATATTCTGGTGTGCATGTCTGTATATATATATGTATACACACACATATATATAAAATGCTGTATATATTCTCGTAAATATCTCATTGAGCAGGAAGCTGGGGATACATCTAAATGCGAGTCTATTCGGTCCAGATATTTGTATAAAACTGAACACTATGATTCTTGCTATCATTTTTACAATTAGTCCTAACTTCATAATTTATTTTTAAGTACTACAGCTTTTAAGTTACTCCATATTAAACTTTCAGGAATGGTGGAAGATTAATTTTTATTTATCAATGTTTTTATCAATGTTATTAATATTGTTTATTAAACATTCAGCCATTCATACCACAAATATTTACTGAGCACTTAGGATGTGTCCTGCAGTGTTCTAAATGCTGGGACTATTGTAAGGAACAAAAGACAGTTCCATCCCTTAAAGGGAAAGATAATAAATGAGTAAATACACAATTCCAAACAGTAAAAAAGTACATCCCCTTAATTCAGTATATAAATGAAACAAATGGAACATAAGCTTTGTCACAGAGAAAGTATATGTCTCTTCAAGGCTACTAAGATTGAAAATCGCTGGGTAAACTGCTGTAAGCAAGTGTATCAGCACTTAAATCTACAGTACTAAATACAGAGTGCGCCCGCTCGCGCGCGCGCGTGCGTGTGTGTGTGTGTGTGTGTGTGTGTGTGTGTGTGAGTGTGAGAGTATACACGTATGTATGTGTATATAAATTGGTGAGCTTATTTACAGCACAGAGGAAGTTCATTACCAGGATACCAAAAAGAGAATAGAAAAAAAAATACTGAAAAGATTTATTCAGTTAAACTGGAGAAACACACCTTTCACCAATAAAAAGCAAACAGCTGATTTTCGCAACCCACAGCTAAATGTCACATGCAAGGTGGGGAGGGTCTAAATAAAAGATAATATTACTCATCCTAGATGCTGAAAACTAACAGAATTTCCAAACTCTAAGAGTTTAAAATTGAAAATACTGCATGATCTTAGAGAGCCTCACCTGTTTTTAAAACCACCAAAAACATAAGCCTACAGCGATAAAAGCCTGTCTGGCCCATTTACAGGCAACATCACAAAAGCGTTCTTGCCTATCAAGCTCTGAAAGGAAGGAACTGCAAAACAGGAAATTGCCCTGCCCCAGCCTTGAGGCACACCTCCCTTCCTCTCCACAATTTCCATAAGCAGAAGAAGCAAACGCTATCTGTTGGACTCAGAAGCCACAGAGGTGGACCAAACACTAGCAGCTGACATCCACTTTATTACTATTTCAATAAATACTTAAGGCAGATGCCTTTATTATTTTGAACCAACATTTTTCTGGATGATTTCACCTATGTTTTTAGATAACATGTGCTTAACCTATAGCTTTTTGATGACAAGTGAAAGCAGTTCTGAAATTGCAATTTACAGATGAATTGTGCATTAGAGATTAAGGAAACTAACATGTTTGTCTCAAATGATAAAAACAAAAACGAATTTAGAGTTAGTTGGCCTAGATTAAAACCATTAAAACCATTTTTCAATTGTTTGAGCACATATACATGAACCACTTTTAAATAATACTATCCTGAATATAATTTTGTCTATTCAGTAGACCACTAGGTGTGAGTAATCAATAGATCCATTATCAGTAATTCCTTTGTACTCAGATATATTTAAGTATTTAAATATGTATATTAAGTATAAAGTATATATTTATATATATACTTTATATATAAGTATATATACTATATATATAGTATATATATACTATATAAGTATAAGTATATTAAGTATTAAGTATATATTTATACTTAATTAATATATTTAAGTATATTTAAGTATTTTCAACATAGCATGTTGAAAAGTAATAGAACTTAAGGTTTATGGACTTCTTAATTTCTTACAGAAACTTGGACTGATGGGTGTGATTTCTAAAGGTCTACAACTATTGATACAAATTAGATTCAGGGAAACGACTTTTCGTTTTTTTTTTAGTATTTATTTATTTGAGAGAGAGCAAGTGTGGGGCAGGGAGGGGCAGAGGGAGAGGGAGAGAGAGAATCTCAAGCAGACTCCCTGCTGAGCACACAGCCTAACTCAGTGCTTGATCAATATCATGACCTCAGCCAAAATCAACAGTCAGACACTTAACTGACTGAGCCACTCAGGAGCCCTGAAACAAATTTTTTTCTTAGAAGAAAGAAGAGACTGATATTTTTCAACTTTTTTTTAATATTTTATTTATTTATTTATTTGACAGAGAGAGACACAGCGAGAGAGGGAACACAAGCAGGGAGAGTGGGAAAGGGAGAAGCAGGCTTCCCATTGATGCAGGAATAGTAAATCTCATTAATAATAAAAAAATAATTAATAAAATAATGAGGTATCATTCTCACTAATTAGATTTCTAGATTTTTAATGTCTATACCCAATACGCAAGGGTAAATGATGCAGGAGATTTATTTCACATAGTGCCAAATTCAGTACAAACTGGCTTAAATATGGTAATATGCTCCAAGAACCTAAAAAATGCTTAGGGGGACATGGGTGGCTCAATGGGTTAAATATCTGACTCTTGATTTTGGCTCAGGTCATGATCTCAGGGTTATGGGATGGAGCCCAGCATTGGACTCCATGCTGAGCAGGGAGTCTGCTTCAGATTCTCTCTCTCTCTGTTCCTCCCCTCAACCTGCACACTCTCTCTTTCTTGCTCTCTCTCAAATAAATAAATAAATCTTTTTTTTAAATGCTTACATTTTTAAAATCTATTAATCCTACTTCTGGTGATCTAAAGACAAAAATCCACAAAAAGAAATATTTATAATGCCAAAAGATATTTGTCACATTATAAGAAAATGTTGCAAAGGCATATAAAATGTTAAACAACGGTATGCCCTCTAAATGGAATATTATTTCATCATCTAAGTAGTAAAAAAGCAAAACATATGGAGGCCAAGTGAAAAAAGGCTGACAAAACTACACTGCAATTATACTTCAGTGACTATTCAGGTTTAGAATAATGTCATTGCAGGAGGATTTTCCTACTTTTCTTCTATAATGGGGTTATGCCACTTTTTAAATTAAAAAAAAACCTTTTTAATTAAATTCACTGAATTATCCCCTTTTTAAACTAGATATTTGAAATACATTTAATCATTTCCCAACCCCTTTCCCCCCCAAGAAAATATCTTCCCCTCCATACTGTTCTCCCCCACTCCCTTCAATATTCCTTCACCAACTTGGCCTACTGGGGTTGGTCATCATTGATGTTCAGGTTTGACCTCTCCTCAGGTTTGACCCTGGTCCCCAAACACCCTCCCCCAGAAGGCACAGAGTTATTCAGCTTAGCATTCTCAACTCCCAGAACAAGGCCTCATGTATAAGGGCTGGAAAAACACTTGATGATTTATATTTATCCAATTTGGCACCCGTTGCACATTTTTCTCAATTATTTATTACTTATCTGTCCCCATTTTAAGCCAGGCATTCATTCTTTTTTCTACTTTTCCTCTTTTTTTATTCCCCAGGGCCCACCACAGTGCTGGCTCACTGAGTCAAGCTCATCTGAGCTAAATAAATATTTACTGAACTAAAGAATCCTGAATACACATCTCAAAAATGAGAAATCTGCTTGGTTTGGACAGTTTCTTCCTTTAAAATGCAAATAACATCCTACTAAAGAATAAAAATCTCATACTATACCTTCCAGTGATTTCTCCTAAGCAATCAACAGATGAACAGGTTAACAACCATCTGAGTGTCAGTGAGCCAAGGAAGGGTGTAAGTGTAAAATGGGACAGAAAGGAGGAACAGGCTTCAACTCTTCAGGGAAGGTAAGATAATAGCTCAGAAAACCGGGGAGGCCACACAACTTTTCTGCCTAGAGCTGCCAGCCATTCCTAAATGCTTAAAATGCCAGGCCCTGACCCAGGACACCTGCATGAGCATGACCTCCAGCAGTCCTCACCACAACTATGTTAGGTGGGGTATTATTATCTCTATTTTAAAGATGAAAAAAAAAAAAAACAAAACAGGAATTTGAATGAGTTAAATAACTTGCTCAAGACATAAAACTACCAAGCAGCTTCACGGCAA
Source organism: Procyon lotor (assembly GCA_028646535.1). Classification (NCBI taxonomy): domain Eukaryota; kingdom Metazoa; phylum Chordata; class Mammalia; order Carnivora; family Procyonidae; genus Procyon; species Procyon lotor. Next base: position 73,990,997 of record CM053606.1, on the reverse strand, counting down.
AACCTGTGGCCCTCTGCTCAAGTCGCTGCTCTCAACCACTGAGCCAGATGGAGAATGGCTTCTTTGCAATTAGCAGTAGACTTAGAGGTAGAATATAACTTCTAAGGCGTTAAGTGTAGTCTACAGAATAAACAGCAGACACAGACATGATTACAAAGTCTACAAACCTTAGCCTTGTCATCTCTAATTCAGACATGACATCTGGCTCAGCCCAGTTCCAGTTAATCCATAATTAGACCCCTTATTTAGCAATGTGAGGACTTAACAAGTGGGTTAAGGAAAATACATCGTGGTTACCACCTCTGCTTAAGCATCCTCCACATATCTGGGGGGAAAAAAGATATCTTAATTCTTTAACTCTGAATTTCATTTTCTAAGCTAAACCATACTTTTTTTTTTTTAAGATTTTATTTATTTATTTGACAGAGAGAGAGAGATCACCAGTAGGCAGAGAGGCGGGGGGAAGCAGGCTCCCTGCTGAGCAGAGAGCCGGATGCGGGGCTCAGTCCCAGGACCCTGGGATCATGACCTGAGCCCCAAGGCAGAGGCTTTAACCCACTGAGCCACCCAGGTGCCCCTAAACCATCATATTTGTTGTAACTTCTCACACATATTTTTCCAATCCCCTGGTCATCATGGGCCTGATCCAAATTGTCCTTGATCTCTTTATCATAGTTCTGTGAACTGAAAGCAAGATGGTAACCAGCAAGGATTTGGTCTTTAAGCATGTAGCAAGAACCTAATTAATTCATGCTTGCGATATCTGCAGGCCGTCTTCTTCAAACTCCTGTCAGAGTACTGTGGTTGCCACTAGGATCCAAGCATCCTGATCCCCAACTCCAGCACCACCCTGAGTATTGTCCCTGAAGGCAAACAGCTTCCGGACAGAGTTGATCTCTTCTTAAAACCTGTGCCCTTCATGTCACAGCTTAGGGATAAAGAGGTACTTCACGAGGAGGGACTTCCCTGAAACGACATCTGTCTGTTCAGCGTCACTGTGATTTCCTGGGGCCACATTGTTCCAACAACCCTGGCATTAGAATCACCCACAGAGGAGGGTTTGTGGATTTCCTACTGAACATAGTGTTCTATATTTTATCTCCTTCTTAATACTCATGACAGTGCCATGAGATAAAACGTAAAAAGGCTCTCCCCCACTTCGAGATAAGAAAATAGAAACACAAAAGCTTGCGTGACATACTTAAAGTCCTGATCTAACGGAGAAAGCACAGGCAAAGCCATGAGTCTATATGAGTCTGTACATGCGTGTTTGACACAAGATGTCACACAAGCAAGATACGACAGCTGCAGAACAATACGTATGCACCCAGGGCTACTGAGCTGTACGCTGAAAGAGGTTAAGACTCATCACAAGGAAAAATATGTTTTTGTCACTATGTAGGGTGATGAATGTTAACTGGACGTGGTGATCATCTTTCAATATATACAAATATTAAATCATTAAATTGTACACCTGAAAATAATATGTTATATCAATTATATTTCAATTAAAAAAATAATTAAGGGGACTCCTGGTTGGCTCAGTCAGTTAAGGGTCTGCCTTCAGCTCAGGTCATGATCCTGGGGTCCTGAGATCAAGTCTCACATTGGGCTCCTGCTCAGTGGGGAGGCTGCCTCTCCCTTCGCCTGCCCCTCCCCCTGCTTGTGCTCGCTCGCTCTCTCTTTCTGACAAATAAAGTCCTTAAAAAATATATTTAAAAAGTAAATAATAAATAGAAAAAAAGAAAGAAATGGCAAGACAGTAAATTTTAAATTGTGTGTATTTTACCACAATTTTAAAAGTTGGAAAAAAAGTTTATCCAGAAAAAAGGCAAAGTAATGATGTGACTTCATGCAGCGGGTACTGCCCTTGGACTCTGATCTCTGCTTTGATTTTACATCTTTAAAGGCCAGAGAGGACTCAGTCAAGATCACAACATTCTGGTAATGAGGAAGATACCACTTTACACTTTATGTCCGATATGATCGTTCTCAGCTTCCCTCTGAAGTTACCTCAAGTGAGTTACCTTCCTTCCTTCTTCCATATTTTGTCATCGCATTGTTCATTCATTGCATAGACACTTACAGAGCAGTTACTATGTACAGGGCACAGTTCTAAGCTGATGCTCAGCATTAAAATACTGAAATAGTTCCCAACCAGTTGGTAAGTAGCTGGGGTCTGCAGCATCCCATGGCCCTCCACGCCGGCCACCTCATCTCTTCCCTGGGACACCCCACCCTGGACTTCCCCATGACTCAGCATAACAGGAAGGCCCCATGGTGGCCAGCTTCCAATTCAACCGGCAAATGGCTGGGCCTAACCCCTTGTTAAGTGTTTTATCCCCTCCCAGACACAGCAGCGAGCAGAACAGACAAGGTTCCTACCCTCTAGTCTCGGAAAGAGATAATAAACAAGTAAATATATAAACAAATCAGATAATTTCAAAGGGTAGAGTGCTATAAAGAAAACAAAACAACAAGGGACTAGAAGGTGACTGGGGTGGGGGCGGGGGAGCAGAGTGAAACTTGAAAAGACGTCTCTCTGAGGAAGTGACATTACAAGGAATCAGGAAGGCAAAGGTTTTAGGTAAAAACTCTCCAGATGGAGCGAACAGAAATATCAAGGCCTTCTGGTGGGAATAAGCTTGAGATTTTCAGGTTAGAGGGCCAGCGTGATGGGGGCATCCTGAGCAAGGAGAACACAGCAGTAGACAGGGCCAGATCAGGGAGGATCTTACTGGCATTGGTAAGGAGGTTGAATTTAATGCTAAGAACAGTGAGCAAGCACTGGACAGATTTGTTAACATATAATGTATTATTTGCCCCACGGTA
>CM053606.1:73938734-73987665 GCA_028646535.1 Procyon lotor | reverse complement strand
ATTGTCTTAAATACAAAGGGGAAGATGTCACAGAAGGAATACTAAGACCCCTGGACTATTTGCTTGCTCTGCAGCAAGCCTGCACACGACCAATTACAAATGATAACCTGCAGCCCCCATTCATATGTATATAGCCTTCTGAACCCTCTTAACCTAAGTAGACGTAGCCAGCCCTCTCTAATAAGGACAGCTGACATTTACTGCTACATTCTATCATTCCCTAAAGCATAGAAACACTACTAAAGGGGTCCAATTTGACCAGACCAGTGTGACTCCCAAACCAGAGGTCCTGGGCAAGGCTTAAGTATAATGAGAATTCTGTGTCTCTCTTTTACCAAGAGAACAAAAGCTAGGAGCCAGAGAGGGTCTGGCTTATCACACTAGGCCAACATCTCCTATGTCAGGTCCCAGAGAGCAGAATTCTCTCAGCGAGTAGTAGATGGTAGTGGTAGATGGAAGAAATCCAGAACTCTCTCACTGAGTTTGTTTGTATAAATCTCAATTATAAGGCCATAACAAGTTTCATGGTTCAAAATTTAAATAATTCTCAAGCCAACAGGGCCACCTGGCTGGCTCAGTCAGAGGACCATGCAACTCATGATCTCGGAGCTGTGGGTTCTACACCCCTGCTGGGTGTAGAGATTACTTAATAATAGAAATCTTAAGAAAAAAGAAATAAACATGCATTAAAAAAATTGGTTGAGTTAATCAGTTATTACTAAAACTTCTCAGAAATCAAAAACAAGTATCGGGGCACCTGGGTGGCTCAGTTGTTAAGCATCTGCCTTTGGCCCAGGTCATGATCCCAAGATCCTGGGATCCAGCCCCACTTCGGGCTCCCTGCTCGGCAGGAAGCCTGCTTCTCCCTCTCCCACTCTCCCTGCTTGTGTTCCCTCTCTCACTGTCTCTCTCTCTGTCAAATAAATAAATAAAATCTTTAAAAAAAATCAATCTAAATTATATTTTATTATTATACTTCATCCTGTTAACAGACTGCTTCAGGGTAACCTAGAGGGCTTATTAAAATACAGATTGCTGGGCCAAGAATTGTATTTCTAATGAGTTCCTCAGTAATGCTGATGTTGCTGGTCTAGGGACAGCGCACTGATAATCTGCTATGCCACATAAAAATGTGACTGGTCAACCCCTGGAAATGTTTTACATGGCTCCTAAAACACCGTCCATTTGGTCAAGTAGCCCTGAAAGACATATTTAATTTATCTTAGGAACTCCAAATCATTCCATATGCCTTTTAAAAGCATGTTATAAAAAACACATTTCCCCAGATGCCTCAGAACACCGTATCACTATTTGTAAATTCTTGCATCCCAGATGATAACACCTTAGAAAAAGTTCCTTTAATGATTCAGTAACTGAGCTGCCTTAAATGGCATTATTCCAGAGGTTCCAAGTTCAGATGCCCTCTGGGGCCAAGAATTTGAAGTGGGTAAGTTGGTAAACTAGAAAAGCATGCCCTATCCCAAGCAGACTTAGCATCAACCTCCTACTTCCGTGTAGGAATCTGGGCCCATAATCACGTCCTTTAATATTTAAGAGAAGCCAAAAATCGAGAATTAGATGGAAATTTTCATAACTTACAGATGTTAACCACAAATTCAAAAATTTTAAACAGCCTTCATGCCCAAGAAAACATTACTAAACTGAATGCAGCCCAGAGGCAACCAGTTTGCTGAATCCGTGTGCCAAGATCCTGTGGCTGAAGAAAGTTCTATTGGCTTTATCAGCATGAATTGAGCAGCTGTTACATGTCAAAGACAGTGCTGAACGATGTGGTAACAAGGGAGCAGAACCTCAGTTTCTAGCCTCATAAGCTTTCACCGTCTAATGAATATTTGATGCTAACCAAGAGGGAAATATTGACCAAGGCTTATTACAAACAAAAGAGTACAACTACCTAGGGATGTAGTCATCGCAGAGCAAGGACCAATGGAATGATCTTAATTGCAGGGACAGCAATTATTTCCTTTTACGAGGTAAAAAAAAATAATAGATAAAAGATAGAATACAGTATTGAATATCTACCAATTAATATAATCAAACCTATAGAAATTTCCAGAGCTGGACTGCTTACCTGAGAGTCAGAGTCTTACCACTTGTTATGTTAAATCATGACAAGCGTGCAATCTAGCATATAAACGTTTAACGGTACTTGTAAACCAAAGTACGGCGACGGCTATGAGAGAACAATACAAATTAAGATGAGGGTATTGACCCCCAGTCAGACGTTTTCTAGCTCATAAAAGAACACTATGTGAAAGGTTGCATTCGGGAGGGCTCACTCCTGGAGAAAAACAAGCCACAGCAATTCAGAGAGAGACAACATCGACATGCTACACGAGTCACAAAGAGCCCAGGCTATCCTTGGATGGTGGGGACATGTACAAATCATGCTCTTGTTCAGCATGGGGCAGGAGACCACAAACTACTCAACCATTCAAAAACAAAAGGTGGCGCCAGGTGGTGTAATTAAGCTCAAAGCCAAAAGGAGCTTGCGCGTGCACGCACATACACACACACGCACAAAAGAGTTAATGCATAATTTAGAAAAACAGACTTTTAAGCAGCCTTTTGGTAAAGTTGTCTGCCATGCTTAGAGGTAACCTCTTCAAGTCATTTGGTTGGAACACCATGTTTCATTAAACTCTGTCAAGCAGCCTGATGGAGCTAAGGAAGACATTAGTGCAGCCTGGACAATGTGCTCTTTAATTAACAAACAAACAAAAAATAGAGCCCATGCACTTCCCTAAACAAGCAAGCTCGGCCAGTGATGGTGCTCAGATTAAGTAGATTATAGCTCAGGGACCATGGTGACCAAGGCGTCATTCTCTTACAGGTGACTAGGCTAGCCCAGTAATGGCCGCAGCAATCAGCGTCTCCAAAGCAATCAGTTGTCATCTCATTGCAAAAGCGAGAAATGAACAGGTCCTCCTGTCAGCGGCCATGACCTCTACATGTTTTACCTCCAACTTTCCCAGGAAAGGGATATTCTTGAAAATTTTCTTTGGCTGTACAAAACAAAATATGGTTTATGTTTTTATTTTGAGCTAAAACAAAATAGGTTGAGTAGCTTCTTTAAAAAGATGTCTCTGTATGGTCCGTATTAATTTCAAACCCAGTATGTTTCATCAATGTAATGACACATTTGATCAGAGCAGAAGTCAACATGTCAGAGAAAAGTTGCTCATAAAGATTATTTGACCACGATGATAATTTGGTTGATGAAATTTGGGGATTCTCCATTAAAGGGGATCTTCTTGCCTCAAGATTTTGAATGGGCATCAGGAAGGACTCTGTGCCTTGCAAACGCGACATACACTCACTCCCGTGGGAATTAACACTGCTTTAGAACCCCTGATACTTCTTTAAACTACATGAACTATCTCCAAAATGTAACTTGCTTTTCTTCCCCCCAAAGCCTATGAACCTGAAACAGAAGATAACCTCATGAAGAAATCTCAACACGTTTTTGTAGTTACAATAAGAGGGTGGTCCGATCATTATATCAAAAGAGTTCTTGTGTACAATCACCTGATACCATAGCAGGTGCCTGGTTAGCAGATAGGATTACTGCACTGATTCATGTCACAACAAGGACAGTCACTGAGCCCCTACCATCTGCCAGGTACTTTCAGTGCTTTAATACAATCGTCCATTTCACCAGCCCCCCCCCCCTTTTCCTTTTACCCTGAAAGGGCTATGTGGGATGTTTTGTACATTTAAAATTACACTTCTGTCAATATTCTTTTAAACCTTTTAAAAGCAGTCCTCAAGATTACTGTAATTGTCCTGCTGAATGGTAAAAGCAGTATTAAAAAGAAATTACTGCCCTAGAAAATGTCCCCTTTTTTGGTGATGCTTAGTTTTGTTTTTTTTTTCCACAGACTGAGGTTTTTGTTTTCTCAGAGGAAAAGTGAAATCAACAGTTAAAACTGTATTGACCACTGGGGCACCTGGGTGGCTCAGTCAGCTAAGCGTCTGCTTTCAGCTCAGGTCATGATCCCAGGGTGCTGAGATGGAGCCCCATATCTCCCTCTGTCTGCTGCTCCCCCTGCTTGTGCTCTCTCTCTCTCGGTGTCAAATAAATAAATAAAATCTTAAAAAAAAACTATATTGACCATTTTAGGAAAAGCTAGCTCAATCATAGGTTTATAAAATTTTCCTATTATTGTTTCAGTCATTGAAAGATTTTCTTTCAATGGCTAAGGTTGAAGAAGGTATTGTTTTTTAAAATATCACTACATTGTTAGAAACGGTCTTCCCTTTTAGAAGCCTGTATATTCTAGCCCAGTGTTGTTACCATTGTCTGTGGCAAGAATCCCATTAAGAACTGGTTTGAAAGTTATGAATCTTCTCAGAGGAAAATGTAAATATATATAAAATTTTATAAATAATTTCAGGGGTTTGGGGATCTCTTAAAATACCAAATTACTAAGTTCTGGTCTAGCCTCTCAATCACTGATGGCGTTTTACATTAAACAACATACACAGTTTTACCAATTGTTCTCACTTCAATTTATCTTCCTTCTTTGGACTGCTTCCCTCATTACAGTAACTACTGACCAGAAATTGCAAACTACAAACTATCACTGCACAACAATTATGGCTTATACTTTTTAAATACAGTTTAAAATTTTAAAAATAGGGTTTTTAGTTGATGGTAGTGATTTCTTCTTTTGGTTTTTGTTTTGTGGTTTTTTTTAAAGATTTTATTTAATTATTCAAGGGAGAGAAGGAGAGACAGCCTAAGCTGAGGCAGAGGGATAGAGAAAGAGGGAGAAGCAAATTCCTCCCTGAGCAGGGAGGCTGAGCAGGGAGAGAGCCCAATATGGGGCTCCATCCCAGAACCTGGGATCATGACCTGAGCTGAAGACAGACCCTTAACCGACTGAGTCACCCACGTACCCCTACTTTCGGTTTTTGAATCTAAGTAGAGATTTGATGGATAATTTTCCATTCTAATCAACATAATTAAAATGAAAGTCACTGGGAATAGAATGCATATTGACACACACAAAAAATAGCAACAAATACCACCTCAAATCATCAACTTGAAAAAATTACCTTTTGATAATATAAAAATTAAAAATTTAGAATGCACTGCAAAATATGCCTATCTACATTAGGTATCAAATTAAGGAGGAAAAAAAACATAAAAGCTTTATTGGAAGAAATAAAAATTACCAAAGTGGAAAATAAGACGTGCCTAAAAGCTAGGAAACCACACCAGAGAATTATTCCAAGTTGTAATCGGTTAAAATAATGCCAAATTATTCAGAGAGGTAGAGTTTGATGACCAAGTAAACACCATCAGGTCTGGTGTTTAAGATATCACCAGAGCAGGGCACCTGGGTGGCTCAGTCAGTTAACTGTGTGCTTTTGGCTCAGATCATGGTCTTGGGGTCTTGGGGTCTTGGGATCCTGGGATTGAGCCCTACACTGGGCTCCCTGCTTAGCAGGGAGTCTGCTTCTCCCTCTGCCCCTCCCCTGGCTCGTGCGCTCTCTCTCTCTCTCTCTCTCAAATAAATAAAACCTGGAAAAAAAATGTCACCACAGCAGTTTCAGCTGCAAGTAAGGCAAAAGTGAGACAGCAAAGGATTAAGAAATCAATACACAGTGAGGATGTAAACAGTGAGGGCAGAGTATTCTGAAACCTCCAGAGGCAAGAGGCTAAATAAAAGAAGACTTATAAGTCGAGGATCGACATAACTTTCTGTGTGTCTGGGGATCCTGTGCTGGGAACTGAGGACACAGAATTATATGTCATATCCCCACCTCCTAGGAGCATCTAGTCTAGTGAGAAAGAGCAATGCTAATGGGTAATTATAATTCTTCAGTAATAGAGATCTGCACAGAGAGTTCTGAGAAAATGGGAGGCACCTCCCATCTCCTCCCGTAGGACACGGAACGCCTAGAAGGTGTAAAGAACAAGAAGTGACCAAACCAGAGGAAAGGGTCATTCAAGTCAGACTGGACGTCCCAAGCCATCATGTGGAGCAACTGGTGTAGCTCAGGGTAAAGTGCACGGCTGGGAGTCGCAGGGGGTACCTCGGTCTTCAGTAAATCAGTAAATTAGCACGTGAAATCATCCACTGGGAAAGACGCCAAGGGTGGCAGCTGTCAAGGCAAGCAGGACAAAAGGCATGGAAGCAAGGTGCCCAAAGGTCTCACCAAGACGGGTGAACACAGACTGCAGATGAGAAACCCCAACAGGGAGCCTGAGGGTCTGGAGATTACATGAAGGTGAGGGAGACAGACAGGACCCTTATGGAATAAGAAGGGTCCATTCAAAGCAGCAAAGCCTGGAGTCTGGGTTCCTGGAAGAAAGACAGCTGGAGTGGCAGTAACAGTCCCTGGAGCAAAGGAGGCAGAGGAGTCTCGAGACCCCTGAGGGACAACAAGGTGAAGTCAGCTGGGGCAGTGATGTAAGCACACCTGGAAAGATTATAAACCACAGAGGCTCGGCCAGCAAAGAAGGTGGAGAGGAGCAGGATTAAGTAGAGAGCCTTGAAACGGAGCCCCTACTTGACCTTGTAGCCTTGGGCAAGTCACCTACCTCTCCTGGGCCTCTCTTTCTGCACCGATAAGATTAACTGGCTGGACTAAGTGGTCATTTCAATTCCTAAAATTGTATCAGACAGCTTTTGAATATGGAAATAATATCTAGGGGGCTGAGAAGGCGTTCATAAACCGAATTGAAAAACTCTTAATTGTTATTTCTTACCCCAAATCATAAATGTTCCATTAGTAACTTTCTTCGGCATAAGACATTAAAATTTGCAAAGACTTTTTACATATATTTTCTAATATAATCCTAACCACCCCTCTGTGGGAGCTCTATAATCCTGATATTATAGCTAAAGAAACTGAAATTCCACAAGGCTGAAGCAACTGTAGCTTTGGGTTCGTAAAGTCAGTCTTTTTCTCCTAATATAGAGATTCTACTTGGATGCTTCAGAATAACCCCTGACTTATTAACATTTGGGTTTTGAACATTTATTCCTTCAGCAAGTAACAGGGTGCCCACTAGCTGTATTAAAGCTAAAAATGTCCTTCTAGGAATCCATCAGATTACCTGATCGCTGAAATGAACCAGGGATTGCTAAACTCTACTAAACTTTCATACGATGTTGAAAGAAAGCTTTGTAAATGAAAACAAATCAAAGCAAGTCCCATGTATACACTTACCTATAGGGTTTGGTATCGAATATGGTAGAAAAATAGCCTTATTCAAGCCATCTACTCTTACGTAACTGCTGTAAATAGAACACTGGGTCAGACCAAAAAATTTATTTCCAAAATGATTCTTTTCTCTTCAATCTTCTAAATAATAATCAGGTTGCAAATTGTTAATTATAATATCCAGTTCATACCAACTACACACGGGGGCCCCTGGGTGGCTCAGTGGGTTAAAGCCTCTGCCTTCAGCTCAGGTCATGATCTCAGGGTCCTGGGATCGAGCCCCGCATCGGGCTCTCTGCTCAGCAGGAAGCCTGCTTCCCCCTCTCTCTCTGTCTGCCTCTCTGCCTACTTGTGATCTCTCTCTCTCTCTGTCAAATAAATAAATAAACAAACATACCAACTACACACTAACAGGACTAATCAAGAAAGCCAAAAAAAAAAATTCCTAGGTCCTCAAAAGGAAGAAATAAGCTTCAATTATTTATGAACTATCCTTTCCTTATTAATTCATTCACTAAAAATTCATTTTATGTTTTTAAATTAAATCCTTTTCAAGATATTATTTGCCTCCTTGGTGATTACAAAAGTTTCAACTTTAATTTCTGAACTACAAGCAGCAGCTTCCTTTCTGAACAATGTAGATCAGTTCAGTTAAAGGAATTTATATACATCTTTTCAAGTCAGATAATACTTTATGAATTAATTCTTTAAACAGGTGATTCCAACAGATCTTACGTTATACAATGGTTGACTAAAAAAATCTCTCTTTGGTATTCATTCATGACCATTTAGCATTTTCAGATCAATGGCAAAAATCTGTGAATACACAACATATGTTACAGAAGATTCTCCACCACAGACTTTTATCCCTAAGTTCAATAAAAATCAGTCAAATCAAAAGATGATTCACCAAGCAGCTAATATGTACAAGGCACTTTATTATGTCACACCAGTAACATTTTTACCAGCAGAAAGAATAAATAACCTGAGCATTGTAATTTAGCAGTCATCTTTAAAAGCATGCTATGTAGCATTTGACCTTCCAAACCAAAACATTATATTTAAGATCCTCATTTAGAAAACCGGAAGAAAAAGAGAAATATTCCTTTCTATGTGATGAAATAAATTTACCAAAACCAAGAGTATACATATTGCTTTTCCTCATATATGTTTGGAGTTTAAGAAAAAAAATAATAAAATCAAAAATATAGATGAATACCACATGTATGACCCAAATTCTGTCATAACAGAGTCCCTGTTGTATCACTACTAGTTCATCAATCTTAGCTGTTAACTCTATCAAGATAACCTTCAAGAAATATGTAAAAATTTCGATACTGATCAGACAGGAAAGGGTCCAGAGCTCCTGCCATGCAGGGGTCAGTCCCTTCATCACCTGGTTTCAGAAAAATCATCCTAGGAAGGAATTTGATAGACTCATTAAACAACAACCTGAAAGGATTTGTGCTTTCTTTCTTAGATCACTATTCCAATGACTTCATTCCAGCTCACATTTCAATTCATCCTGAAAAATGAAAGAGGTCAATGTGTCCTTTATGGAATACTCAGGTGGATCAGTTTCAACTTCTGGGGGAACTACTCATATAAATACCCAAAGATCAAGATTACCTAACTAAATGGTATGTGCACAGCAATCTCAGTGGTCAGATTTCAAAGTCCCAATGTTTAATACCAAAATATAAATATCACCGTAATACTCACTTTCAGTTTCTTGTTTAGTTTACAGCAGTATCTGTACACCATTGCCAAGTTCAGAGGTCCAAAATCTGCATAAAAACTGAGATTTTAAAAAAAAAAATAGTATCAGTAGAAATATAATTTTCGGTAACATCAATGCTCATTTTTATTTTCATTAAAATTGCAAACAAATTTCAGTTATCATCAAGAATAAGGTCCAATATATAACTGATACACAGAATCCAAATAACTAATGGTTTCGCCCAACTGAGGATCACAAATTATCATAACCAGTCTCCAGTCTCTAACAGGGAACCGTTTGGACAGTTCTGAGCTCTACCTCCTTCTCTCTCCCTGCCAGGACACTCAGGAAAAGGACTCAAAAGCAGGCAACGAAAGAAGCAACAAGAATATAACATGTATGTTCACTTCCTCTTTTTTTATCACCTCCTCCATCACCAATTCTAACTATTCTCCTCAACACTGCTCTCAGTTCTCAAGGATCTTCAACCCAGTGGTCTTCTTTCAGTTTCCTGCTCCTTGAACTTTGCATCACGTGACCCACCGGCCCTTCTCCCTCTCTCCACCCTGGAGGTCTCCAGGTTACAGTCTGCAGTCCGCAGTTTTCTCGCACCCACTATCATGAATTTCACTGATAACCCTATGGAAGAGAGATTGACGGCTTCCACACTTGAGACCCAGCATCAGCCTTTTCATCTTCAACTACCTCTGAACCTCACATGTACAGGTCCTTCCATCACCTAGAACTCAGAACATCTAAAACTCATCCTTTCCATCCTTCCTTCAAATCAGTCCACCGGACTCAAAACATTTGCTTCTGCCAGTTACTCGGGCAGGAAACCTTGAAATCACAACAGGGCAACAAATAAATACCAATTTATTGGTATATATAATATACCAAAGAAGCTACTACTCTTAAGTCATCCCTTGCTTTTCCATTCCTATGTTAGCAACGAAAGAGCAGGGCCTCTTCATCTCACATCCTTACTGTTTAAATTCTCCCTCTCCCCTGCCCAATCATCCTGTTTTCGACTCTAAAGATTAATCTTCGTAATATCTCACTTCTCATATATCTTCCCACCAGTCAAAAATGTTTAACGGCTCCTTGCTCTCTTCAGAATAATTCCGTGGCCCATCAGTCAAAGCCCTATCATGCCCCTAGCTTCCAGCATGACCTTACCTCCTGAAGGCCCCCATATGGGATCTGTATTCCAACAACCATGTCCATTCCTTATTCCCAAATACTCCACGGCATATTCTTAATCCAAGCCTTAACTCACACTGGTCTCCTTGGCTGACATGCCCTCCTTTTTCTCTTTCTGCTCCTCTCTAGCTTCCTCAAAATCCAGTTCAAATCCTACCTTTCCAGTCACCCTTAGGAAACACTACGTTTCTCTCAAAGTTCCCAAAACTTACCATCTGAGACACTATCACATACTGTGAATTTTTTTTTCTTTTTTTAAGTGTAGATCCTACCTGCCCAACTACAGAGTAAGCCTTTCTCTCTAAGGCTGTATCTTATACCGTATATGTTGAGAAGAATATACTGCTCATAATATAGAACTTCAACAAATGAATCCTCATTATGACTATTTTGCTGACTAATGCTCAGGTTCAATTTTTCCTAGACCGTAAATATACTGAATATCAACAAGTTTCCAAAAAATCTACCCCCAAAAGACCTTTATTTTGAAGGAGTCGTTTATTTTTTTTCTGCTACCTAAATTACAGTATCATAGATATGTCATTACACTACATCAAATCTGCCAGGAGTCACTTGTCTTACATAAGAATACTAAACTGGTATATTTTTTGAAGATTTTATTTATTATATTGAGAGTGAGTGAGAGAGCATGAGAAGGGGGAGGAGCAGAGGGAGAGAGAGGGAGAAGCAGACTCCCTATTGAGCAAGAAGCCCGAGGAGTCTGGGTTCAATCCCAGGACGCTGAGATTATGACCCAAGTCAAGGCAGATACTTAACCAACTGAGCTACCCAAGTGCCCCTAAACTTGTATGTTTTACCTACATTAAGCAAGTTGGTAATATTTTGGAACTTATATTCTAGGTAACGCCAAAATTAGCTGTCCCTATACACAAGCTTCATGAGAGTAAAAACACAGAGTTGCCAAAAAAGGAGACTTGCAATAATTTGATATAAAAAGTTATTGGTATATTTCTAAAGTTCCCAGTGTGATGCTGTGTTGTAAGTATAAACAAAATACCTATGAATCCAAAATGAACTATGTTTATTATACCTAATTACTGACAGGTCCTTGATGGTCAACAAGAATCCACTCAAAAGAATGAAAATGAAAAAAATCTAAAAATAATCACCTCCCGGCATGATAAAAACAGCCTTGTTTCAATTACAGAGATTTCCTTGTCTCTCGGCTAATAGAGAAGCAACACTCTCGGTTAATACATCTTGTTTTTTCCTACTCAAACATGAATGTTGAATGATAAGGTAAATCTAGAATTTTTAGTTATAGTTCTATCAGCTTTTTAGATTCACTTTGAATAAATTTCAGGAAAGCACAAAAAATTTGAAGCATCTAATTCCAGTTTCATACTAACCATTAGATGCCAACTTCAGTTTCAACTATAGTTTCAAACTCTATAGTTTTTAACTGCACTGCCCACACATGTACTTTTGGAAGCAACATGGTTAACCACACACATTTCACCAAACATCAGATAAGGAAACTGGTATACTCTAATAAGACAGGAAAAAGTACATCAAATACAAACCATGCCATCAGGTTGATCTTTACTCCCCAACATGGTAGCCACTAGCCACCTGTGGCTATTTAAATTTAAATTAATTAGGGGCACCTGGGTGGCTCAGTGGGTTAAAGCCTCTGCCTTCAGCTCGGGTTGTGATCTCGGGTTCCTGGGATCAAGCCCTGCATCGGGCTCTCTGCTCAGTAGGGAGCCTACTTCCCCCTCTCTTTCTGCCTGCCTCTCTGCTTACTTGTGATCTCTCTTCCTCTGTCAATAAATGAATAAAATCTTTTTTAAAAAATTTAAATTAAAGTCATGCACCCTATTTCTATCGCAACATGATTTAGAACAGCTAAGATATGGGACCAACCCGAGTATACACACGCAGATGAATGAATAAAGAAGAAGTGGTATGTACGTACACACACACATACACACAGGAATATTACTCAGCCATAAGAAAGGATGAGATCATACCATTCGTGACAACATGGATGGACCTAGAGCATATAATGCCAAGTGGAATAAGTCAGACTGAGAAAGACAAATACCATATGACTGTACTCATATGTGGAATCTAAAACAACAAATGAGTAAACAAACACAAAGCAGAACCGGAGAGCAAACAAAATGGATGAAGAGGGGTGGGAGATACAGGCTTCTAGTTATGGAATGAATAAGTCATGGGATATAAGATACAGCACAGGGACTATAGTCAATGGTAGTGTAGAAGTGTTGTGTGGTGACCAACAGCAGCAAATTTGTGGTGACCGTAGCATAATGTATAGAGACGTTGAATCACTATGTCGTACACCTAAAACTAATGGAACATTGTGTCAACTATAGTCCAATAAAAAAAAGTTTTATTTGAAATTAAAAAATTAAATTACATTAAAAATTAACTAATATTAAAGTTAAATAAATTAAAAATTCAGTTCTCCCATCATATTAAGTAGCCCATTTCAAGCATTCAGAAGCTACAGGTAGCGATGGCTACTGATTTGGAAAACGAAAATATAGACAATGTTCTGCAATGACAGAAAACACCAATCAAGATGAAAAGATTAGAAGAGAATAAAAATAACTATAAAACACTAGAGAAATTGCCAAGTAACCCGAGTGAGTTAAGGATAAAGTGAAGAAATTGAGGTCCTTCCCCTTCAGAGGCCCACATAGTTTCCAACAGTAAAATTAGGCTCTGGGAATTCCTCTCCCCTTTTGTTCAAGGAGGTCCTATTTCCAAAAAGACAATTAGAGACCTAGAGCAAGGGAGGAGAGAAAAATAGGAGAGGATCTGTCCCCACTCTCCTCTACTGTCCCTCAAAGAAAAAAGTTGCGGTAAGAGCATCAGAGAGCTACAAGGAAGAAGCTATACCTGCATCTTGGCCACGGCACCATGTTAAGGTAGATGAAAAGCAACCTGAACCCAGAGTTTCCCACCTCACAAAATCTTAAAGCTAGGTGAGCCAGCTTTCATATTTCACAAAAGGAGGGATGAGCCTTAAGTCATACTAAGAAATGCAGTCAAAACCTTTGCACTGCCAAAAGCAATTTAAAACAAGTCTCCAAAAATCAGAATTGTTGCAGGCAAATACAAAGCCAACAAACTCTATCTTAAGGCCACTTTATATATTCTTTCGTCACAATGTTGGCATTTCTAAGAATATATGTGTATTTATAATAACAGAGTTTTATGTTTTTATATTGTTTTCTAACTGGTTAAATACTTTTTGAAAATGTCAAGATCATTGGGGAAAAAAATGGTCATAGCTGCTCACACTGTTCTGGGTTATCACCAACTCTGATAAAATAAAATGCCATGAGTAAAGAAAACACCTTCCAACAACAAGCTTCTTTTTTTTCTTAGGGTTTTTATTTAAATTCCAGTTAGTTAACATACAGTATAATATTAATTTGAGGTGTACAATATAGTGATTCAACACTTCCATACCACACCTGGTGCTCATCACAAGATCTCTCCTTAATCTCCATCACCTATTTCACCCATCCCCCCCACCTACCTCCCCTCTGGGAACCATCAGTTTGTTCTCTACAGCTAAGGGTCTGTTTTCTTGTACTGCCCCTCTCTCTCTCTCTTTTTTTCCCTTTGCTCACTTGCTTTGTTTGTTAAATTCCACATATGAGTGAAATCATATGGTATTTGTCTTTCTCTGACTTATTTGGTTAGTTATACTCATTATACTCTCCAGCTCCACCCATGTCATTGCAAATGGCAAGATTCCATTCTTTTTTATGGCTAAGTAATATTCCAGAGTGTGTGTGTGTGTGTGTGTGTGTGTGTGTGTGTGTGTACACAGACCACATCTTCTTTATCCATTCATCAATAGACACTTGGGCTGTTTCCATAACTTGGCTATTATAGATAACGTTGCCGTAAGCACTGGGGTGCATGTATCTCTATGAATTAGTATTTTGTATTTTGGGGGTAAATACCTACCAACAGCATGCTTCTTTATAAGAATCCTCCTCACCCGAGGTGGGGGAAAATGGAAACACATTTAATAAGCCAGACCATTACTAGAGAGAAATATTAAAATACAAAAACCAATTGATATCAACTGAAATAAGTCAAATGCGCTTGAGAGTATAAAATAGGTACTTGGGCAACTTGCAAGCAAGGCAGGAGAATGAAGGAGTTGGGCTCAAGGCAGAAGAGAAGAAATGGAAGTCATCAACCTGGGAACAGTGAAAGAGGAGGAGAAATGGCAGAGAAGAGCCCTGTAGAGATGTTACTAAGCCTGAAGTTAGTGACACTAGCTAGTGTCTTCTCCATTCGGGCAATTCCCAGGAAGAGGCCTCCAGAGCCACAGCCAAGCGATGGCTACCACTTTTAATTGGGTTGGGGAGGGAGACGTAATTTGGTCTCATTTGGGCTCATTTGGGCAGAGAAAACCATGGATATATTATTTGATTATTTCAGAGTACCTTCAGCTTTCCCTCCAAAGCAATGAATGAACAAACCAACAAATTAATCTCTCTTACCTATTGGTAAATTTCCCCTTGTAGGTTGGCAAATTATGGGTCAATAACCAGAATGAAACTCCTGAACTATTTAATAAAAATCAGCTAATTCATCTTGTATTGGGTAAGTATAAATAGCTAAAATCAAACTCTTTCCTGTTTTAAAAGGAAAGAAGTTAAAAGAATTGAGTCTTGCAAGTGGGAAGGGGAGAGAAGGGAGAGTCACCTCCTTCCGGGAACATAAAAGAAATGGGAGCCCAAGGACCAGGGCAATCGTTTACCAGGGTCGTCCACTGCCCACAGGGTCACCCAATACCCACAGGGTCATAATACCCACAGTGCTGGTCCTACAGATGTGAAGTGAAACATAAGGTCTAGAAGCCTTTTGATTACACCCAAAATGTCTAACTCTTCTCATAAGATTTATAAAGTGTATGACATCATTATTTTGTGTTTGGTTTTTCAAACAAACTCTAATTTAAGTGGGTCCATTCTCAGAGAAATCATTCCTTAAGGCACTATTGTATCTTATTCTACATATAAGAAGATTCATCTAAAAATTCTCAATTCCTCAGCAAAAAGATAAGCTGCATTCCAAGCAGTACTCACTCATTCCACAAAATTTATGACCACCTACTCTGGGCAAGGCACTATAAGTTAGTACATTAATCAGAGTGCTGACAATACGAAAAGTTATTTTTTAATTTTATTTATTTGGGAGAGGGGCAAGAGGGGAGGGAGAGGGAGAGATCATCTTGAGCAGACTCCACACTGAGTGCAGAGCCTGATGTGGGGCTGTCTCACAACCCTAAGATCATGACCTGAGCCGAAACCAACAGTCAGATGCTCGACTGACTGTGCCACCCAGGCACCCCCACAAAAAGAATTGTTTAACTCCTTTATAAATAGGATGAGAAAATTCCATAAGATTATTGTAAGGCACACCAACTCTTCAATTTTTTACCAGCACTGTTGACAGTTTTTGTCTATTCATTCACTCACTCACTCAAATATTTACTGAAAGCCTGAAGACGGCTATTCCCTACTTAAAAGGAGCCCACCAACTAATGAAAAGACAAGTAAACATTATCACAATGTGATAAATGCTGAGTAGCAGTATCATCCAAAGTACAGTGAGATTATATGTAAGTGTGAATATGTGTAAAATTTTGGTGAAATTAATCAGTGCAGCCCCTGGGCTGCACACACCACCTAATATTTTCCCTATCACTGGAATATTATCCACATCCCTCCAGTGAGATGACAAAGTTCTTGTACATGGCCGAAACTCATAATAATCAAATTTCAAAAAGGCTTCAACAGCTCAGCAAACACTAATCTAAGATCAAAGTACACCCTGAAGCCCTTGTAACTCGAGGCTTATGCTCAAGCCCCTCTGGCATAACAAACCACACACTGACATTGACTTCCAGGGAAGAGAGATGGCACATCGAAGAAACTCCCCAGCTCCATGTCAATCACACAGAGGATGACAGAAAACTAAAGACCACTGGGAAGCAAGGGGTTCAGAGTCCCAACCTGATCACTCAGTGTCCCTGGGCTGCTGCCTTATGGGACTCCACATCCTTGTCTAACAGATGAAGCTGCTGAATTAAGGCTTCTAAAGTTCTTTCCAAATATTACATTATATCATATCATATATTATATTTCTAGCTATTATATACATTACAGGCTATTAGATATATTATATTATATACTCTGTGTGTGTGTGTGTGTGTGTGTGTATACACACATACATGTGTATATACTAGAGTCTAAAGAGTCTAAGACTCTAGGGCACCCAGATGGCTCAGTCAGTTAAGCATCTGCCTTCTGCTCAGGTCACGATCCCAGGGTCCTGGGATCGAGTCCCGTATCAGGCTCCCTGCTCAGCATGGGTGCTCATCACAAGATCTCTCCTTAATCCCCCCCCCCACCTACCTCCCCTCTGGGAACCATCAGTTTGTTCTCTATAGCTAAGGGTCTGTTTTCTTGGACTGCCCCCCCCTCTCTTTTTTTTCCCTTTCCTATCCTTTCCCTTTCCTTTCCCTCTCCCTTTGCCTCCCCTCCCCTCTGCTCTTGTTCTCTCTCTTTCTCCCTTGTACTCTCTCCAAAAATAAATAAATAAAATCTTAAAAAAAAAAAAAAAGCCTATGATTCTAGTTATACATATTGGACAAACCCATTCAACAGTTCGCATGCTTCCCAAGGGCTACTGGCCCTAATGGGTGCAATTCCATCCTCTCAGTGTGTTGAGTCTGGGTACAAAGGCATTTCCCTCAGAACATCTCGTCCAAGGTTCTTCTCCCTGAAATTCACTAGGCTTTCTGCACAGCTGGGGAACAAACCCACACACCACAAAGTGGCTTCATAAGGTAGGAAGCTTCTCATTACCATTTATTTGCCTGCATGAAGTCTGACATTTGTTGAGGTCATACAAGAAGGAGAGAACGCCAGTATCGACTCTGGCTCCTGGTCTTTGGTACATTACTCTAGGTTTTTAGGAAAGTCCACAATAACAGAAATATGAGGAAGTTTTCTCTGCTTAGTACCTTCTCACCCTGGGGCAAGTAACAAGGCCCTGCTGCTGCTGTAAAATAGGTTAGTGCTGCCACTTTGCCTTAAAGCCAAACCACAGACTAGATGGTATCAAGGAAGCTTCCAGCATCAGAGTCTGTCATTCTGTGACTTCCCTCTTTGGAGCAAGTCAATTAATGAAAACCCCTCTGAGACTGGCAGTAATGAAAACAATAGGAAATTTCTTCAGGAATGCACTGGTAAAATTAAGATTCGCTCCTACGGAAACATTCTCAAGCAGTATAAGTTAACCCCTTTATTCCATGGCAGGTATTGAGGGCAAGGGGACTATGCAGACGGCATATTCACGGCTTTGATACAAAGAAGACAGAATGACTGATGCCCTGTACCCTCCTACATTTCATAAAGCACCTAAGGCCTAGAAAAGGAAAATAACTGGGTGCCTGGACAGCTCAGTCAGTTAAGCATCTGCCTTCAGCTCAGGTCATGATGACAGGGTCCTGGGATGAGTCCCACATCAGACTCCCTGCAGGGCAGGGAGTCTGCTTCTCCCTCTTCCCCTCCCCCTTCATTCTCTCAATCTCTCTCTCTCTCTCTCAAATAATAAATAAAATCTTAAAAAAAAAAAAAAGGGAAGGAAAATAATTACTCCAAAACTCAGTGACGATCGTATTACCCCTCTAAGCTCTTGGAATTAAAAGCAAAACCTTCCTACTTGCCTGTGAGGCCCAGGCTAGTGCAGCCCCTACCTTTCTTTCTTTGGGGCTTCACCTTCCTGGTTTTTTATCCTAGGAAGCTCCAGCCAAGCTATTCCTTTTAGTCCCTGCCTCAGGCTTTTAGCACATTCACCCTCCCAGGCCTAGTTAACTCCTACCTGCCCTTCAGGTGTCAGCTCTACACTCGCTTCCTCAGAGACTCCTTCCCTGATCCCCCTCCCACACCTACCTCGGCCCTCACCCCACTTCACACATCCCCCTACACTCCCACCCGACCCCCACAGGCCGGGCTCCATTGTTATGTGCTTCTAGTAGATCTCTCCTTCAGAGTACTTACAGATAATCCTATGTCTGAATACTTGATCAATATCCTCCCTCCCACCCCCTGGACCATAGAGGCTCCGTGAACATGGGGCTGGGTTTGAATGTGCGCACTGTTATGCTATATCCCCAGGGCCTGGCACAGAGATGACTGAGTAAGGAATGATGTGGTTGGTTCATCTGCAAAAACCCTGCCTGTTTCCATTTAATCCTTCTAAGCCACACACCAGATTAATGTGGGGAGAGATATCAAATATCACATTTTATTAGCATTGCGCACATAACAAAACTAACTGGACAACGTTAACAAAAATGACCTAAGATGTAAAGGTGGTAAAGGGGAAGGAGAACAGCAAGATGGCCTACCTCTCTGCCGGGAAAAGTCGAGAACCCAGTCCCACCGGCCCCCGTCAGCCTGTAGCTTTATCACCGGCTTGCTCCCAGGGTGGCCTACTCCAGAAGTAAACCCCAATCTGAAAAGACTCACCCCGACTATATATCACCCCGATTCCTTTTGTCTTAGCACCACCTTCAGTTCTGAGACTTTTGCCACATTAAAATCATCCTAAGCCTTTACTTTCAGGTTTTCTAGAACTACAGCCAATCTGCCGTGGGCTTGTGGAACAAGGCGCAAAGTCGGACCCTAGTGAGGGGCTATCAGAACAGGAAAGGCACTAATTTACAAGCCTACCAGTCACAGCTTCCTAATGAGACCTTTTAAAACCTTTTTATCTCACATTTAGGAAAAAAAAAATCTTAACGTTTGAGATTAATTCAGCTGCAGAGAATCAATAACTGACCACCAGGACTAATGTAAATGCTATATCAATACCACACCCTCTTGGGGCACCTCGGTGGCTCAGTGGGTTAAGCCTCTGCCTTCGGCTCAGGTCATGATCTGAGGGTCCTGGGATCGAGCCCCACTTCCAGCTCTCTGCTCAGTGGGAGTCTGCTTCCCCCTCTCCTTCTGCCTACTTGTGATCTCTTTCTCTCTGTTAAATAATAAATAAATAAAATAGATAGATAGATAGATAGATAGATAGATAGATAGATAGATAGATAGACAGATAGATAAACCACACCGTCTTAAAAGAAAGAGAAATATACACAATAAGAAATCAGTTATTTGGGGCACCTGGGTGGCTCAGTTAGTTAAGGAGCTAACTTGATTTCGGCTCAGGTCATGATCTCAGGGTCATGAGATCAAGCCCCACGTCAGACTCTGCACCAAGCATGGAGCCTGCTTGAGATTCTCTCTCTCCCTCTCCCTCTGCCCCTACCCCCCTTCTCTCTTTCTGGAAGAAAGGGAGGGAGGGAAGGAAGGAAGGAAGGAAGGAAGGAAGGGAGGGAGGGAGGGAGGGAGGGAGGGAGGGAGGGAGGGAGGAAGGACGGACTAAATGGTTATTCATGGATCCCCAATTCAGAAATCCCAATCTGGAATAAAAATGAGAATTATAGGCGGGCCTGGTGGCTCAGTGGGTTAAAGCCTCTGCCTTGGGCTCAGGTCATGATCTCAGGGTCCTGGGATCAAGCCCCATATCGGGATCTCTGCTCAGCAGAGAGCCTGCTTCTCCCTCTCTCTCTGCTTGCCTCTCTGCCTACTTGTAATGTCTCTCTCTCTCTCTGTCAAGTAAATAAATAAAATCTTTTAAAAAAAATGAGAATTATAAGCCAAAAAACAAAGTCATATTGTTTCTTCTAAAGCTTACCACAAAATCTATGCCCTTTATTTCTTTTTTAAGATTTTATTTATTTGAGAAAGAGGGGGAGAGCACACAGAGGAAGAGGGAGAGGCGGAAGCAGATGCCCCGCTGAGCAGGGAGCCCAATGTGGGGCTCAATCCCAGGACCCTGGGATCATGACCTGAGCTGAAGTCAGACACTTAACCGACTGAGCCACCCGGGTGCCCCAAAACCTGTGCCCTTTAGCCGTGTTTATAAGACAGTTCACTCTCTCACAGAGTCTATTTAGTCTTATTTGGTAACAAAGGCTAATAAAACATGATGTCTGGTTTCTATATCCATAGTAGGTAGATTACATAAGACCGTAGGGAGGAGGCAGTTTTTAGGGGGCTGCTACGCTCACAGTAATGACAGCAAAAGCTAACCCGATAGTAAGCAGCATCTAAAACGTACTCAACTCCTAGTAGTTACCTATCAATAAAAACTGACTGAATAAATTAAAACCACTAAAAGATAACAAGATATTTAGCCAACAGGCACCATCTGCTACATAAAGAGAGAGTCCTTCATTCCTTAGAAGCAGCTAAAACCATCCCTGAATTACTGTACAGCAAATGAACTTATAATAATAGAGTCTGAGTATTACAGAAGAAAAAAGCAAATCATAAGCAGTAAACTTTTCAAAAAGGCAGAAATGCAGATTCACCTTAGAAAAGTTTGGCAAATTATAAAACTGCATGTGATTTCCCAACTCTTTATAAGAGCTGCCTTCCTAGGATGCCCAAACACAACCAGATAAATGCACCACTCAAGTATACCCATCAAGGAGAACAAGTGTGAAATATACCATCTTTCCTGGTTCTCCAAAAGAAAATTAAATTCTATAACCAAAGAACAAGTCCAAACTAGCAAATTCTTCAATTCATCAACAGGATGTGAACATCCTTAAGGCCAAAATATTAAAATGTATAAATTAATACGTGAAACATTTTATTCAGGGGTGCCTGAGTTGGTTAAACCTCTGCCTTTGGCTCAGATCATGATCCCGGGGTCCTGGGATCAAGCCTCGCATCATCAGGGAGTCTGTTTCTCTCTCTCTCCCTCTGCCTCTCCCCACTGCTTGTTCTCTCTCTCTCTCTCTCTCTCTCTCCCCCCCCCTCAAATAAATAAAATCTTTTAAAAAACACATTTTATTCAAAAACTATAATTCAGGGCGCCTGGGTGGCTCAGTGGGTTAAAGCCTCTGCCTCCGGCTTGGGTCATGATCTCAGGGTCCTGGGATCGAGCCCCATGTTGGACTCTTTGCTCAGCAGAGAGCCTGCTTCCCCCTCTCTCTGCCTGCCTCTCTGCCTGCTTGTGATCTCTGTCAAATAATAAATAAAACCTTTAAAAAAAAACTATAATTCACATACACTATTTCTTATAAAGGAACTCACTGTCAAGTACAAATAACTGTGATCATTCACTAGATGTTTCCAAGTTGTCAGGACCAGGAATAAACAGCACATACTTTCAATACATAAGGTGATATTTTGATGGTTCTCATTCAACATCTGATCCTTTGGTGGTCCTGGAAGTATTTAGATGATTAACAAAACCCAAGGTTTTTTTGTTTGTTTGTTTGTTTGTTTGTTTTTTAAAGATTTTATTTATTTGACAGAGAGAAACACAGCGAGAGAGGGAACACAAGCAGAGGGAATGGTAGCGGGAGAAGCAGGCTTCCTGCAGAGCAGAGAGCCCGATGCCGGGCTCAATCCCAGGCCCCTGGGATCTGACCTGAGCTGAAGGCAGAGGCTTTAACCCACTGAGCCACCCAGGTGCCCCAAAACCCAAGTTTTTTTTAGGTAAATTGAAAGTAAAACTCTGAAAAAGTTTTTTTAAAAGAAACAAGGAATTTGACACGTAGCTTAGAAAGCCCAGTTCAAATCAGGGAGTCAGAAAGGAACTCCCTGCAGATCGCATCCACCTTCTCAGTTTTTAAACAAGTAAATATCTAAAACTCCTGAGCAGGCACTGTCTGTTTTCTCCTTAAAGATCACAAAAGATAAAGATTCCTCCTTTTACTTTCATTATAAACTCCCCTTTCTACTTCCTTTCCCTATCCCCAAAACAAAACCAAGCATTAAAAAGGCACACCTTCTTTCTGATTTACATAATGCCCACTATAAGGTGTCTCTTCGTCCCAGTCACCCAGGCCAGAAACCTTGAACTTACATGTTCAATTCCTCACCCCGCTCCCTGACCTGGTCAATCCCAAATACAATCGATCCATCCCTTCTAGCCTCTTCCTCCAGCTCCCCTCTGGCCTTTCTGTTCCCACTGCTACAACCCTAATCCAATCCTCTCACAGCCTAAATAGACCCCCACCTCCCAGCCTACACCAGAGCTCTGCCCAGTCTCTCTGCCACTGATAAACCAGCACAACTGAGGTCCAAACAGTTTTCCATGTTGTCTCCAACTATATGTCCAGCCTCACCTGGGACCTCTCTGCATTCAAATATTTTGCCTCCCCTAACAGAATCTTGCTAACTCCAAACACTGCAATCTCTACTTTCTTTCCTTCCTCTTTCGCTCACTCATTCATTCACACAGCTAAAATTTCTTGAGCACCAGCTGTGTGTCAGGCACTATGCTGGGTTGTAGAGATACAATGGTAAGCAAAACGGGTAGTACCTGTCCTCATAGAGATGATAAAATACACTCTTTGCTCTTCCAAACCCTTCAAAAGCGAGTTCAAACCCCTCTGTGAAGTCTTTATCACCCTGGGCAGTAATAATCTCTGCGTCTCTTGGATTCCTAACAAGTACCTTTGCAGTTTTTGTCATATTGCCCTTCACTGTATTTGTATTCATTGCCTTCTTCATGTATTTGTGTACCCCCAGAGCATAGGCACAGAGTCTACACCGAAAGCTAGCCCACCTAAATGGCAGTTCCTTCTCCAGCAATTTTCAGCCATTTCTAAGTTTTAAGTTTCGCTTTTTTCACTTCCTATGAGAATGTGTCAAGGGTCTTTTTTCTTTTCCTCCTTTTTTTAAGCACAAAGGTGTATTAAAGCTGTGGGTAAGTAAAAGTCATTTGCTTTGGGCTTTGGAATGTGTTTATGAACTTACAAATGAGAACATCTGATGTCTTAGGAATCTACTTCAAACAAAATAATGAAGCCGCCCCATGGTGACTTGGCACAGAAAGAACTTGGACGGCAGACAGCTCCCCACTGGACACTCCGACAGCCCATTTGGATCCCTCTGTCAAGCCGCCTCATTAAGACCAGCACTGAGTTTTAACTGAGTCCTTAGCACCTTGGTTAAATTTTATGTTTTTGTCAGGCTTGTCTCAAGCAAATTGAAAAAACTGAATTATAATTTGTCCCTAAGAAGATTAGAGATAGACTACCCACTATGAAGGCCTAATAATAGGTCAAAAGCAAGTATTTTTTTAATGATTTATTTATGAGAGAGAGAGAGAGAGTGCTCAGTAGGGAGGGGCAAAGGGAGAGAAACTCAAGCAGACTCCACACTGAGTGGGGAGCTTGACTCGGGGCTCAATCCCATGACCCTGAGATCACAACCTGAGCTGAAACCAAGAGTCGGCCGCCCAACAGACTATGCCACCAATGCACCCCAAAACAGCGTGTATTTAATTAAATCAATACCTAGAAAGTAAAATTTGACTCTAGTATGTCACTGAATTTAGAATTGACTAGTTAGTATATACAAAGAAATGTGCATTTCCTCATCACATGTACTATGTGGTACTCTTGGTTATATATACACATAAACATACATACACACCTAAAACGCATGCGTTTAAAACAGAGGAGGAAAAAAAGTAGCCCTGAACAATGCTGGGTTATTTTTGCAAGGTTAGGATGGAAGAAAGGAGAAAGGGAGAAGAAAGTGTAAACACACCATCTTTTAAAGCTAAAAAGTTTTCTTTCTGCGTTTTAGGAGAATTCTATGTAGAAACGATTATATCTTACACTACATCATTTAAGAAGCAACAACATTTCACTAGACAGCCTGCAAAAGAAGCTTTCAGAAGTTGGGCTTCTTTTGTTTTCGTCCATCCCATTAATATAGAATGATAATTAATCCTATTTATTTATTTATTTATTTAGTCCACTGAAAGTGGAGGAAAAAGCAAAATTACACCCACAAAAGTGGAAGTGGAAAGATCATTTTCATTACCACCACACATTCCCAGATATGGCCCGGACACTTGGTACCCGCACTGTCAGTGACACGCTTCTTATCAAAGCCATCACCGCCCAAGTTAGAAGGGCCCATGCTGGGGAGGGGCAAAGCTGTTCTGCACCCTCTCCACCAGCCTCCAATTCAAGACAACTGGGAACTTGCTAGAAGCCCAAGAGCATGAATTCCAGGGCCAATTACCCGCGGCTTGAATCCAAGCTCAACAACTTAACTACGACTTCAATGACCTCCGGTGCTGCTTACACTCTGAGCCTCAGCTTCCTCATCTGTAAAATGGTCATAATAATGGCACCTAACTCACAGGGTTCTTCTGAAGACTGAGTGAACGCATAGAGAACACAAGAACACTACCTAGCACGGCTCTATAAATGTAAGCTATTGTTACAATTTGCTTTTTATTCCTAAATTCAACTATATCTCCTCTTCTGTCACTATCATAGTAACTGATAATGACAGCTGACATACCAAATGATGGCCCTAAGACTCTACAAGATCATATGTTTGTGCATGCCTATAAATGCCATTAGTTTTTCCATTAAACTAACCTATTTGCCATATTATATAAAAAATTTTAGATTTATTTATTTGAGAGAGAGAGAGAGAGAGCACGAGCAGGATGGGCAGAGGCAGAGGGAGAGAGAGAAACTCCATCTGTCGCCCTGCTGAGCACAGAGCCAAATAGGGGATTGATCTCACAACCCTGAGATCACAACGGGAGCCGAAACCAAGAGGCGGTCACCCAAAGGACTGTGTCATCCAGACACTCCTGCCACATATTAAATTGAAAACAAAAAGTGTTCCTTCTCACTGCATTCCCACCAATATTTCCAGGCAAGGGAAGATTTTCTGTATTTCTCTCAAAGATGTCCTAGATCTACATTCTGACTCATACCTATTCTACAGGCTATAGAAGACATCATTCTTCTATACATTATTTACCCAAGAATCCCTGGTTGCATTAATATCAGGGTGCATTAATACAGTTTAAGTGAAAACTGAACATTTTAAATTATTTAAATCTTCAATTTAGCTAATTAGTCCTCATTAGAGGCTGCTCATTCTTCCATGCTAAAACATTTGGTGAAATGCTTCGAGTCACTTCAGAAACTGCTTAATATTCAGTCCCCAGAGTATACCCATGAAAAGTC
Organism: Procyon lotor; assembly: GCA_028646535.1. NCBI lineage: Eukaryota > Metazoa > Chordata > Mammalia > Carnivora > Procyonidae > Procyon > Procyon lotor. The sequence goes on along the minus strand of CM053606.1, from coordinate 73,962,427 downwards.
CTCTCCTGCATTCTCAATATCTTTCCTTTGCAAACATAGTGAGAGGAGAGATGAAAATGGACAAGGCTGGAAATCAAGACCCTCTACACTATCTTTCACAGCAAACTGGTTTTCCATGCCTTAACATCCAACCCTATTCCCATCGTCATAGTCAGGAGGGGCACACAAAGGTCATAACAATTAACATATTTCATCTCACTAACTTTTGAGCCAAAACTATGTGAGCCAAGTTATAAAAAGTAAGCCTCTATTTGGATTACAGGGCCCCATTCCAAAACCAAAGAATTAGCCTTTCTGGAGAGTTGCGTGTTATTTGTAGCTTAATCAAATACAGATAAATCTTTGAAAGCCCCTTTTTATGGGGCTATTTTTGTCCCACAGGTATGTTAGCCTATACCCTGATTTTAATCCTGAGCTGTGAAATCATAACCCAAGGATAAATATATGGCTTTCTTATCAACCACATTTTACTAAAACTGCTCAGGCCTTTATATTAATGTGATAAATTCTGTTTTAAAATCACACAGAAAATTCAGACTTTCATTTCAAATAAAGAGCCTCACCTCAGGGGGCCACTTTGTTAAATTTTCTCCACTGGCTTATCGGAAGGTTGCCACTTCGATCATGGAGCGCTACCATTCTCTTGGAACTAACTAAACATCTACACAAAACACAGCTGGCGTCCAGAGGACCCACAGCCTAATATTTAAAGAGTCTACTTCCTGATTCAAAAATAATGGTTGCATTTCCAAGGTGATAATTTAGCCAGAGAGGCGGCATTTCATTTATACATCCAGTAAGTAAGTACACAGTTACAAGGCTGTAGGAGGCCTGTGTGATAATGTAAGTAAACACACTCCTTTCCTTGGAGAAGTGTACAGTATGATTTCGCAGTGAGGACTTTTCTCCCCACAAGACACCCTCCACAGAGAGGACACAGTACTATACATGCTTCCGGGGGCTTTGCAGACTCTCTCAGCCCACGCTTCCCAAAGAAGTAGCACTGACAAGATGGATTCCCAGGCCTCTGTCCCTCCTCCCTGTCTTCTCTCTCTCTGCCGTTTGTCCATGTCTTTCTCTATTTCCTCCTCCTTCCCTTGCTCCTCTCTTACCAGCCCTGCCTGTGAAATATGGACCTCGATATCTTCCCGGTCTCCTCCCAAATCACATCATTCTCACAGCTTTATCAACCCTTTGGGGAAAATTCCCCAAATGTAAGAACTTCAGGTCTATGGGATGGCCCTTAAATTCTTTAAATTCAACATGATCAAAATGGAATGCCTGATGTCCCCACTAATGCCAATCCTTCCACGCTACTTCTTGCTCAGTGAATGACCCCAGCAGGCTCACTGGGACCCAGGCTGTCATGAGGACTTCTTTGCCTCCTCTTTTTCCTCAGCAACCCCCAATCCACCCACCTAATCTGTTGCCAGTCACATGGATTCAGAGCCCTTCTTTCTACCACCGTTGCCACCAGTCCCAATCTAGGCCCTTATTTCTTCTCCTTGAACATTCCAGAATATTTCTACGTGGGCTTCTACTGCCACCCTATCTTAGGGTGAAATCTATCTTAGATGATGCTATCATATTAACTTTTTGAGAGAAGATATATGTACTCCAGAACCAGAGGGTCTGTTTTTTTAATTTCAGCTCGGCTACCTCTTCATTCTGTGACCTTGGGCAAGTTACCTAACCTCTCTGGACCCTAACTCATCATCTCTGAACACTAAGGATGATAATAGTACTGGCCTCATGGAATTGTTGTGAAAATAACAATTTTCACATTCATGTTGTGAATTCATGATTAATAGTTGCTAGAGGGCGCCTGGGTGGCTCAGTCGTTAAGCATCTGCCTTCGGCCCAGGTCAGATGGAGCCCCGCATCGGGTTCTCTGCTCTGCAGGAAGCCTGCTTCTCCCACTACCATTCCCTCTGCTTGTGTTCCCTCTCTCGCTGTGTTTCTCTGTCAAATAAATAAAAATCTTTAAAAAAAAAAAAAATAGTTGCTAGAGACCTAGAACAGCACCCAGCATGCATTTAAACAGTCAGTAAATGTTTGCCATTAGCCCCAATCCATTGAAACGGCGTATTCCCACCCTGCCATTCAGTCTGCACCCCGCTGCCCTTTCAACTTCATATTGCACACCCCCATGGGACCTGAATACATAGCAAGCAAACTGGTGAACTTACTAGTCCCTGAGCCCATTCTGGAGCCTCCCTCCTCATCCTGGCTGTTCTTGTTTCTGGGATCTCTCCTCTCACACCTCTGCCTGATAAAACTCTGTCCACCCTTCAAACCAACTGTAACTCCTCCGGGAAGCCCTTTTCTAAACACTTCAACCAAATGTGCTCCCATCTGCCTGGAAACTCCTCTTAGCACAGGGCCTATGTTAACCTGAAGACAGTTCTCTTTCTGCACCTCTCACTGCACTGCCGTCATGATCCCTACAGGCTTGTGGCTCCTCGAAGGTCCTAGGTGCATTCATCGTCAACGTATTCTCTCCAATATCTAGCCACGAGTAATATGTTGGGGGGTCAGAAAAAAGATAGAATCATGGCTAATCAGAACCACAGCCACCACTGTGGCAAGGTAGCTGGGCAAGCCCAAACCAAGAGAAGCATACACTCTGCCCATATTGGAATCCTCGTCACAGTTTCAGATGACATCAAAACTTACAACAGAAATGGGATGGTCTCTCCAGCGAGTCCTTCTTTACAAGATACCAGAAATACAGTAGAATAAATGTAAGAGGAATGGGATTTGTCACCCTATCCTAAAATACCAACATTAAAATACACAAAAACTGTTCTTCGCATATCCTCAATACTACAGTTTAAAAACCATCGAGCAACTGTGTTTAGTGGCTAAAGGTAATTTCCTGCTAGATCTACCACTTTAGCCATCCTTAAAGAAGTAACTCAGACCTCAACGACGGAAGTGTGTTCTGTGATATATTAACAGCCTCTGGCATGTCAGTCACTGCAGAATGGAACACAATGACACATACACAGTCCCTACCCTTAGACGCACAAGAGGTCCCCAAACCCTAAGCTCACAAAAAGAAAGCCACAACAATGCACATTGCCAACAATAGAGTGCACACTCAATAAACACTGCTAGCAGTGACATCATCCAGGTACCCGGGATCAGGGAGCAGAGGGCAGGCTGTGCAGTCCTCCATTCTGTCTAGGGGCAGAGCTGTAATCTGACACCAGGGATTTAGACCTCATTGCGGCAGCAACTCTGGGCATTCATAAGCAGCAGCAAAGGGCTCTTTCATTCCCACTTCGGCCTTTAGCCATTCAAGAAGCATCCTGCCTCCAGCACCACTAGGAGAAATTCCCCAAGACATCAGTTTCAAGAATCCCTATGGTGAAGCTGCAGTTAAAGATGGTTTGCCCTCAAATAAAAGATAACGCACTTAAAAGTAGAGAATACTTTCACTCTTCAAATACCTGGGGGGTACCCACAAATCCTTAGGCAGATCAGCCAAAATCCCTTTTAACGGAACAAGTCCGAGGAAGCTTTCTATGCTCATGTAATTGCATGTTTGGTTAAACAACAAGAAAGTCAAATTAAATGTTTAAGTTAAAATATATTGGACGGCTCTGAAACACCAGCTCTTTTAAGGAGAATATACTCAAGTCAATTCAGCCTTCCTATTCTTTATTATCTGTTGCTTTTATTGAGTGGAGGTTTATCTCTCTTTAATTAAATTTGTATTGCCCCTAAAAGTATTAAGATATCCTTTTCCTGTAAATTAATTGCCTTTCACAGAAAACAGTTCCCTATTCTTATTTTACACTCTCAAATCCTAATCCCAAAGAGGCAAAGTAACCAAAGAAAGAAAATCAGCCCTCCTATACCACTTCCTCAAAGACAAAGAAAGTAATACCCTGAAGCTTGGGGGCACCCAAAGAAAATCATCCAGTAATTTCTCACACCGGTAAAACCTTACTCCAGCTACCTCCAGCTAAACATGTCCCACTTTCCAAAAACAAGCTGCAGAAACAAAAACATCCTGCGAGACAACAGAAGCCTTGTGAACCGAAAAGCTGAAGTGCTTGTAATACACACACTTCCCTGTACTCTGTGGGTGCCCCATAAATACTCCGGGGCTGATTCACAGGCCAATTACAGTGGCTAGCGAGGACAGTCTCCCTGGTCCTACTCTGGGGAGTGTCAGGTATCTACCTTTGCAATTTGTGGTGGTGGCAGGAAGAGCTAATATAGACAAAGATTTAAAAGGATTGGGCTGTTGACAGGTTCACATTATGTTAACTTTGCACCTCTCCACAAACATGAGTCTTTAAAAAAGGGTATTGTTACTTGCACCACTGGGGGGTAAGTGAATAAAACTGCCATAAAGGTACATAGGGTTCCCTCACCAAAGAGCCGACAGGCTAAAAGGTTGAGAAAAATAAAAAATAAAAACTTACTTTTCATAGACCAGCTCCTCATCGATGGAGAAATAGTGGGTATTTACTGTGCTTTTTGGTCTATTCCTTAAAGTAGCAAAATATAACCGATCTGAAAGACAAGTTTAAAAGACGAGAAAACATATGAGAAGTAGGGAAGCTGAACGTGGGGAGTGGTGATAATACACGAAAGATCAAAACAGTAACTGCTACCCATTATTTAAAGACCCCATTAACAAGTGGAATTCTTGCAGAAACCTGATCTCTCCCAGAAACCCAGAGACCCAAGAGCACAACAGAGGTGAGAAGGGGCCCCGACTGAGACACTCAGCTGGGGGGCAGAGTTGCCGTATCTCCCCTGTTTCAGGCCAGCCGGAGCAGACAGAAGCTGGGGGTACTCGTAGAACTGGAGATGCAAGTTTAGCTCAGAAATCTCCAGACCTCAGCAGCTGCGGAAGGGGAAGAGAGGCGAGCCTGCAGCTCCGAAGACTTCAAGAGGAAGGGAGGAAGAGACAGGGAGGTGTGACTTGGGGGTGTCCCGAAAACCAAGGCGAGCAAGAGCGGGATAAAGGAGACCGAAAAAATCAGCTCGAGCAGGATCCCCACCCCCTGCTGCGTGCAGAAGCCGGACCAAACCCGGCGCCGTCCCATTACCGGGAGGGAAGGCCATTCAAGGGAGCTGCAGAGGGAACCAGGGATGCAAGAAAGACAGAGAAGCCGGAAGCAGGGGGTCCTCGGGGGAAAAGGTAGTACGGAGAGGGGACGAGAGCGCGCGCAGCGGCTGCAGGACATCAGGGGCCCCGGGAGAAGCCGGAGACAGAGGTTGGGACGTAGCGGTTAGAAGTGAAGAGTTGGGGGCGAGGGAGGGTTGGAGGATGTGGGGCCGCTGCTCCTCACCTTTCATGAACTCGCAAGCCCCGATTAGTTCCCCTGACTCCGCTGCCATCTTAAGCGAGATACGCACGGGGGAGGACTGGGTCGTGGCCAGCTGAGGTCACCCGCCCCCGGGGGCTTCCCCACTGCCCAGGAGCCGGGAAGCTTGCAGTCCCGAACACTGAGCCCGCCCGAGAGAGGTAGCAGGCGCCGAAGGCGGAGGCGGCTGGGGGGTCAGCGCGCGGGGCGCCCCGGGGACATTCCGTGGGGAACCCGAGCCCGCTCCGCGCGGGGCGCACACGCCCCAGGCTGTGGCCGCTCCGATTCGGACCCGGCTGCTGCCGCTGCTCCGCCGCCGCTGCGCCAGGGAAACGCAGACCAGCTCTCACGGCCGGGCAAAGTCTTCCCCCCGCTCCCAAAGTGATCATGGAGGAGGAGACGTCTGGCCCCGATCGCGCCCGTGGCTACTCGTGCGGCAGCGGGCAGGACTCCGGTGCCCGCGGGCTGGCAGCAGCTGCTCCGGCTCCTCCTTCGCCACCTCCTTTCAGCAGCAACTCTTCCTCCTCCTCCCCCCTAGGTCCGCCCTCAGACCTTCCTCCCCGCCCTCCCTCAGCCCCCTCCACTTTCACGGCTCCGCGGCCATCCCTTAAAGGGACAGCCCCGCTCCTTTCTCGGTGCGGGCCCCGCGCCCCAGTTACCAGGCGCCCCGCGGGTCACTAGGAGCCAGTTGCTAAGGCTTTGTTGCCGTCCACCAATTGCTGTACAGGAAACGGGGCCCTCGGCCCGGGGGAGCCGGGCGGGGCCTCCAGACTAGAAACTTATGAATGAAACCGTGGAGTAAGGAGTGGATTTCGAGAAGGGCGCTACTGCGGCTTCATTGGCGAGGATGCGCCGGCGCCCCTTCGTTTCCAGCACCCACTAAGTCTTAGCTTTTTCTTCTGTCTCTCCCTCGTCCCCTCACCCACGTTCTCCTAAACTCATGCGCGAGCGCGCGCGCACACACACACACACACTTAAAGACCTCAGATCTCTGTGCCCTGCCTCCTATTAGCAAGTCTTTCAAGCACTCCGCATTCCCCGCACCACTGACGGATCTCCATCTTTATTTTTAAAAAATAATAAAATTTAAAAAGAAGCGCTACCTCCTCGCTCAAAAGAACATATACCGGTTTCCTCTACACATACTGGACTTTGATAGAACTTGTGCTTTGTTCTTACAGGGGAAAACGTTCCCATCCGGTCCCCCCACGTCCTCTCAGTGGGGCCACCACTGCGGGCACAAAATGCCTAACATCTATATTGCTCTGGCCCAGGAGGGAGGCGAGGGAGCGAGGCCAACAGGGGGCGGGGAGGGGGGGACGAAACAGGCGACACAGGAGAGAGCCACTTGAACACTGGCGAAATTAACACAAAGGAATCTCTTTATGTGGTCTTAGCTGAAGCGCTGCAGGGAGTGGGTCATCTCCAAAAACTCTTGTCTTGTTTTTGTAAAGCTCCTCACGCTGAACAACTTTAATACCGGGTGCCCTACGGATGCACCTAATTAGAGGACAGTTGCTACCATATGAAAATGGCGCTACTGCTCCAACATCATAGGAGCATGCGCCCTGAGTGGTCTCTCCAGAAACAGAAAGGGCTTTGGGCCCGCCTTTGGGAGAAAGGGGGCGCACGAGGGAAGAGCAACCCGCCGACTTCGAAGAGCGCTGTGAGGCGGGCGTGTAGAACTCAACTCCTTGGTCTTAGCCGGTTAGTCAGCTTTGCTGACTCTCCAAAAAGCGAAACAGTAACGGGAAATAGATATAAGATGCTTTTGGAAACCTGAGTGGTTTGATTTCTTTTTAATTGCTCGCAAAAGAAAAAATATGTATTTCTTAGATATTCAAAAAAATAGAACATCTCAATTCTAATCAAATATGTCCTTCTAAGAGAGTAAAAAGGAAAACCTAACATCCAATTCTTTAGACCACATAAATTTAAAGCTGGAAGAATCATTAGAGTACCTCCTATATTCTATGACCAAACAGCATCGTCTATTCTCTAATCTTCATATCTAAAAAAAAAAAAAAAACCTCAAGAGTTTTTGAAACTATAAAAGTCCTGAAAGATGAATTGTAATGAGTGTTCTATGTTGAGATGCATTCCGTGTCTTACATGTAGGCCACTGGCCATGGCTATGGAGTTCTAAAGGAGGAAAACATCTCTCAAATATGTTGTCCACACTCCTACAATTATTTGAATTTTGCCAGTTATTCCCCCAGTCTTGTTGTCAACAATCATGATGGCCAAATAAATTATTTTATTGAAAATTTCTAACAGTTTTTGTATGTGAAAGATGGCAAAGGAAAGCAAATGAATGTCGCAGGAAACTTAACCCCTTTGTTTAAAAGTCCGAATTCAGCAGTGGTAATCTGTTTCCAAATTTGCCGATTTAACATTCACGTAGAATCTAAATTCATTTGCAAATTTCCAAAAAACCTCTCATCTCAGTACTGTATTAGAAAAATTGTGTAGAAAAAAAGAAGTCCACGTTCTCATACAACACATAAACTTTTAATTTCAGGAAGTAAATAGTCTAATGAAATGAACTCTAAATCTGCATTTTCAGAGGAAGCAGCTTTAATTGAACATCCTCTTCTTATTTTCTAAAATGAATTTACAAAAATTTTTCATATGATTCTCTGCCTTAGAAATTTGGTCATGAAGAGTGAATTATGACCAGAACAAATAGGAGTTCTTAAAATTAAGAATTCAAAATGAAAAACTTTCTTCTTTAACATATTTACAATATGGATATTATAATGAAATTCTTGAAGACTCTCTGAATTTTTAATGTTGCACAAAAGACAAATAAGTGATTATCAGTATAATCAAATCTCTCTTAACCAAAATCTGTACAATTTTAAGGATATGGAATATTCTACAAGAAAAATTGTAAACAAGCTAGTGCACACACAGCACATATCCATGTCAAGGTTCTAATGAGATCATAAAACACTTTGTTCCCTCAATTATCATGAGGTCAGTGTTCCTATGGGCTGCAGTTTCATAATAAAGGCATGATTGCAGTCAATGGAGAAAGATAATGGAAGAAACTTCTTTCCAGGGGGTTCCTGGGTGGCTCAGTGGGTTAAAGGCTCTGCCTTCGGCTCAGGTTATGATCTCAGGGTCCTGATATTGAGTCCCACATCGGGATCTCTGCTCAGCGGGGAGCCTGCTTCCCTCTCTCTCTGCCTGCCTCTGCCTACTTGTGATCTCTCCTCTCTCTGTCAAATAAATAAATAAAATCTTTTTAAAAAAAAAGAAAGAAAAGAAACTTCTTTCCATTCATCCAACTAAATAGAAGTATTAGGAAATGACTCTAATTTTAAACAACAATAAAGAAAGCTATTTCACAAGAAAAGAAAATACTAAGAGAATTAAGATGTCACTCAATGAAGAAAAGGAAGGTAATGTTATACATAAAAATCTAACAGTTAAGTACAAAAGTGTCTCAACGACATTACCTCTACGAACATCACTTGAATCCTGTCCCTCACACACTGAGAGGCAGTCTACATACTATGTATGTGTATTGCAGTACTAGAAAACTCACTGTAGAAGGCAGCTCCAAAATAATGTCACCAAAATACATCTGGTTCTAATTCTGACCCTTGAGGCCATACTGAACACCCTTGGTCATTCTGGAACATAACACCTCTTCAAAAATGCAAAGGCAGCTCCCCTGGACCATAGCTTCCTCGTAGTCTTCCCCAGATTAAAATCCTCATTTTTTTGCAACCTTTTCTTAAATTACATGGCTTCAAGTCCAGTCACTGTCTTCTCCAATTTGTCTATATCGCTTATAAAATGTGTCCCAGAACTGAATGCAGGCCAGTGATGACCAAGTGTGACTAGATCTAAGATTGGAAAAAAAGCACTGATAGAAGATTCAGATGAGAACAAACGTGATGAAAACCGTAAAAGAACCAAGTTTTATCATTTAGCTGCAAAAAGAAGGCAACTATTCTCTCTTGTTGGAGAAGGGCAAGGAAAAAGTTGCTTAGGCTAATCAAAGACCTGATAACTGTGATATTTACATATTCTATTCAAAGTATCATTTCTTACTAGAATATATAGATATATAATATAGAATATATTATGGGAATATGCTCTTGTAGTTGCTTTTTCAGTCGTGATGATGTCATATAAGCAAGTAAAAAAATACGTAGAATATGTACTTTGAATTCTTTCTAAAAATTAATTTTCCCTCTGACCTTTTCCCTACCACACTCTCTCTCTCTCACAGATAAATGTTTTTAAAAAAGAACTTACAGAATTCATCTATCTACATTTGTCATTTCTACTCTTTTTTGGAGAGGAAATAAAAAAGTGAATGCTTTTTCTCCAAAAATATATAAAATAATACTCTGTGTGCCGCTCCTCACCCCCATCACCACTGCCTCGACTTCCACCACCCTCATCACCACCACTTTGGTGACACATTTTGATCTCAAGTTTCCAATGTTCCCTCACATGCCAACTTAATACTTGTCCCTACTATACTCTGTACACGTTTCTATCAGGAAAATAAAATAGTTAACAGTTAAGTTTTATTGAAAACCATGCACTCAGTTTATACCTGAAGTTTACACCTTAACATACTTTAACATACCTTAATATACCTTAACACACCTTAACAGTTTATACCTTAAGTTTATACCATAACATCAGTTGCCTATGAGGTAAGTACTAATATTATTCCCATATTTTAGATGAAGAAACTGCCACAACATGGATGCCCTACAAATACGTGGAGCATGAATAGATAAGTGAATAATTAAAATGTTGGGAAATGAACTTACCCGAATCACTTCAATATGTAAAGCAGTCCTTTACAGCTGCAGTCATGAAAAAAATACTGGATTTATCATCAGAAGCCAGGTTTCAGGCATCGCTCTATGACCAACTGTGTGTATTATCTTAGACGTTTCCTCTGACATTAAGTAGGTATTATAATAATTTCTAATTCACAGGAATAATAGTAGAATTAAATAAGAGTGTCATGATGTGCTGCCATTGTATAAATATTTGTGATTAATGTTAAAGCCTATATTAAATACAAAATTATTTCCCAAATCAGATATTCACAAGCTTCAAACTATGGTATTTCTTTGGATCTAGGTATGTGTCCTTAACTTACCCCTAGCCAATAACATAAGCAAAATAGACACTCACAGAGAAGTTCTTTTTATCAACTGAGGATACCCCACAAGGTACAAGTTAACATTGTCTTTCATTTCTGACTGCTTGCAGCCATGATACGATCTCTAGAGTGTGATGGGGGCCAAGGACCCCAGTCAGGCATCCTCAGTGGATTCTTAAACTCCCCTGCTCTGGCTCACATTCTTTTAATCGTTCTGTTCCAGAAGCCTGGGGCACAAATGTTGTTCCCTAAGGTTCCCATGGGGACCCTTGATGCCCCTTTGGAACTCTAGGTTTCTGGTGCCCACTGCTGTGTAGCAACTCTAGGAGAAAATAATCTTTTCAGTAAACTAACAGGAGGCCCCTGGTATCCACTTTTCCGATCACAAAATACTGTATAATCACTGAACTGATGGTCATTCTTGCTGTTATATTGATTCCCATGGGGGAAAAACATACTTTATATCTTCCATGGACCAAGCCTTCCTATGTTAGGATCTATGTCATTCTTCAAAGTATATCCGAAGTATAATTTGGATTTGTGAATTTAGGATAAATGTAATATGAGTGATCTGACATGCACATAAACAAAAATAATTTCTCCTTATCCTAAAATATATTAGTATATTTTAGATTAAATATTTCTCTTCATAACTATGTTTTATTTCTTATAACATCAAAGATACATTTTCATATTTATGCATCCATTAATTTAGCAAATATTAACTGTGTACCATGTTAGTTAGTTAGCATTGTGCCAAGTTCTAGAATAAAAATCAAGAACACAGCCGACTTCTTGTTCTTAAAGAGACAACATTCTAGAGAGGGATGTAGGTAAGCAAGCAGACTTCATAAGTTGGATACACGACAGGTAGAGTATGCACAGAGCATTAGGAAACCTTTGAATAGAATCCAAGCTGAGGAGCAAGAGAAGAGTTCCCTAAAGAATCCTAGATTTGGGATGCCTGGCTGGCTCAGTCAGTGGAGCATGCAACTCTTGTTTTTTTTTAAAGATTTATTTATCTGAGAGAGAGCAAGCGAGCAGGGGGAGTGGCAGAGGGAGAGAAACTTCAAGCAGACTTCCTGTGGAGCTTGGAACCCAACATAGGGCTAGATCCCACGACCAGTGAGATCATGACCTGAGTCGAAACCAAAAGTAGGATGCCCAATCAACTGAGCCAGCCACGTGCCCCAAACATGTAACTCTTCATTTCAAGGTCATGAGTTCAAACCCCACATTGGGCATAGAGCTTACTTAAAACAAACAAACAAAATAAACCAACCAACAAACAAAAACACCAGAGAATCCTAGACTTGAAGGTTGAAGCTAACCAGGTGGAGGAAGCCACCCCACAGAGGGAGAAAGGTGGCAGGAAGATGGGAAGGAGAGGGGCACCTGGGTGGCTCAGTGGGTTAAAGCCTCTGCCTTAGGCTCAGGTCATGATCCCAGGGTCCTGCGATCAAGCCGCAGGGATCTAGCCCCAAGGATCTAGCCCCAGGAAACTAGCCCCACATCGGTCTCTCTGCTCAGCAGGGAGCCTGCTTCCCCCTCTCTCTCTGCCTGCCTCTCTGCCACTTGTGATCTCTCTCCTCTCTGTCAAATAAAGTCTTAAAAAAAAAAAAAAAAGATGGAAAGGAGAAAGACATAAAGAGAAAGATCCAGACTGAGGGAAGTATATGTGCATAGGCCGGGATGCAATAGAGAAAAGGCTAGTTTCAAGTTCCCTTTGGCTCCAGCATAAAGAATGAAGTGGGAGGAAAGGGAAAAGAATCTTGGTACAAAAGGTTAAGAATTTGGACTTTATCCAGGGGGTAATGGGGCCCCACAATGAAATAAGTAGGCAAATCCTAGTCAGGTAGGGATTTAAAAATTACCAAAAATAGTCCGCAAAGTATTTAAACTAATTGTAAACAGATTGGAGCTTACTCCATTAATCCTCAAAGAAGCAGAATTATAACAAGAATACAGACTTCAGCTCACTTAATAGGATCTTCCATTCTTTCTTTTTTTTCCCTCTCACTTGACAGAGCAGAACTCACTTGTTTTTTTACAGAACATAATTAGGTGCATAAAGGGAAGAGTTGTCTTGAGATTCCTGAAATTTAATTTGAATATATTGGAGATAAGTGGGGAAAGACAATGTATATTTCTTCTATACTGTATTTTTAGTACAAAGACCCTAAGCACATGTAAAAAACAGGATATACAAGAATTACACTTGATTAAAATATTTTAATTAACTGACAAAAGGATTTGTAAGCATTTGATTTCTAAAAAACTTTAAAAAATACTTTTAGAAATAATAAATTAACACAAATGATTTGATTATTTAACTTCTTCTATGGCATGTTGATTGCCCCTAACTACTTTGACTATAAAATAATCTATTCACATTCTAGGTTGAATAACTTTCTAAAGTGTTCCAAAAGGAAAACTCTTAAGAGCACTGAGTATTACTGTCTAATTAATAATTTCCTAGATTTTACATGATTAGAAACCACAGATACAGAATGAATATACCTGGTCTGAAATCAGATCTTTGCTCTCGTCCCTGTAGCAGGCAAAGCTCATAGTGTGCTGATGCCTTTAAAATGCAGAAATCATACCCATTTATTTTTTTTTAATTACACTGTAATTTTATTACCCATCAGTTATTTACTGTCAATAGCACATGAGTTAGGTAAAAATCTTCTTTAAACAACAGATGAGATGGTCATTGTTGTAGAAATAGGTAGGAAATAAAGGCAAGAAAAATACATTTTATGGAATAAGTATATAATGATTAACAATTACACGTATTTTTATTGTTATTCATACAAGCATAGCCAACTTATCAGAAACCTATCTATACACAATAATAATTAAATTTGGTAGTTGATAATCTGTCAGCTTTCCGATACATAAAAACTGTAGCTTAATACCAAAATTTCAATTTTGTCCTCATGAGGACGTCCTTGCTATAGAAATCATACCCTTTTAAAAGAATTTAGGCTTTTGGTAGTTCTCTCCTGTTTCTACCCACAAAACTTCTCACACCAAACACGAGGGTGCTTTCCAAATCAAGCAACTGTCCACTTCCCGGCAGACACCAGCTTCGATTCTGCCACCATCTACTGGAGTTGGCACAGATCCCGCAGGTGAAGGGCTCAGTTCCACCAGACAGCCCTGCTTCAGATGCCAGTCACGAGTTCAAGACTGTCCCCTTATACTGACCAACTGGCTATAAATCAGGAGTCCCCACAACCCCCTCCTCAGGTTCAATAATTTCCTAGAAAAGCTGACAGCCCACAGGAAAACATTTTCTTTCCCACTACCAGTTATTACAAAGCCCAGAAATCGCGAACCGCCAAATGGTACCTAAGGCCATGTATGGGGGAGGGGCTCAGAGCTTCCCTCCCCTTTCCCCTTTCTGGGGGCTTCGCCCTGCCAGCACCTCCATGTGTTCACCAACTCAGAAGCTCTCTGGTTCCCATCTTTAATTATTGGTCATTAGCGACCCAACTCAATCTCCAGCCTCTCTCCCCTCCCCCTGAGGTCTAGGGGTGAGGCTGAAAGTTCCAACCCTCTAATCACGTGGTCCGTTCCTCCCGTAACCAGCGCCATCCTGAGGCGACCTAGGAGCCCACCAGGAACCACCTCATAGCATAAACTCAGGTATGACTTGTAATGAATAAGCAAAGACGCTCTTGTCACCCTTATCCTTCAGGAAATTCCGAAGTCTTAGAAGCTCCGTGTCAGAAACGGGAAGAAGACTGGGATTCCTAGGTGCTTCAGTCAGTTAAGAGACCAACTCTCGATCTTGATTTCCGCTGAGGTCGTGATCTCAGGGTTGGGAAATCGGGCCCCACGTGGGGCTCTGGGCTCAACTCTCTGCCTGGCGTCAGCTTAAGATTCTCTCTCTCCCTCTCCCACTGTCCCTCCCCCAAATCATGCACACTTTCCCTTTAAATAAGTAAATAAGTAAGTAAATAAATAAAATATTTTTTAAAAAAGAAATGAGAAGAAGACAAAATATATATTTCTTATTTTCACGGGTAGAAAAAGAAAAGCCTAAGGATTATTTGGGAAAGGCAGCTTTCTCGATCTTTCCATTTTATAATTGCCCAAAACTGTTTGTTAAGAAGGGGCTTTTAACTGCAAATATGTGAACTATACACTGAAAGTCAGAATGTAGCGTATAACATGGGTCCATTGAGGCTGTATTAAGTTTTAGATTATGTCTGACGACACAGCGTCTTTGTTTAGGTTCCCCAAGAATCAGAATCTGGAAAAAGGATTCAAGTGCAAGCCATCTATTTGGGAGGAGCAGAGAATGCCACCCGAAGAGTGGGGAATGGATCAGGGACGGGAAAACAACCAGTAACAGTATGTCTTCAGACCCAGCTACCATTCATTGTAGGCCACTGGAGCGGAATCCCCTGGGTGGATTGGGTCATGGTGTAAGACACCTGCCTCCCAATTCACCCAGAGGGCAAAGGAGCTCTGATATTTATCTACCACCTCCTCCCAGCCATTGTTTGAGGGCTCCTCCTGGGAAGGTCGATTCTCTCACAGCCAGGGGAGGTGTGAGTACGTAATGTCAAAAATAACAGATGAGAAAATTAAAAGTGACAAGTGTCTTTTCATTAGAGGTGATTTCACTGCTGCCTTTCATGGCAAAACTCCTCAAAATTTTTCTATCTTCTCTGTCTCCAATTCTCCTTTCATTCTGTCTTGAGCACACTCGAGTCAGGCTTCCGTACCCACCATTCCACTAAAACTGCTCTTGTCAAGGTTACCAGTGACCCACATAATGCTAAATTCAACAGTCAATTCTCAGCATCCTCCTTAACCTACTAGCAACACTGAACCCCATTGTTTGCTTCCTTCCCTCGAATCACTTTCCTCACTTGGCTCCCATGACATCATATTCCTGCCGTCCCTTTCGTCTCAACTGCTGCTTCTTTAGACTGTTCCTCCTCATTTTCTCAACCTCTCAAAACTGAAGTCTCCCAAGTCTATACATTTCTCCTCTCTATCTTAGCCACTCCTGCTATGATCTTCTCTCGTCATGTGGATTTAACTCTGATCGTATGCTGACCTCCACATGTTTATCTCCAACCCTGACATCTCCACTGATCCCCCAATTTATATATCCAACTGCACACTGGACATTTTCACTTGAATATTTCAACACCTCAAGCATTGTGCCCCCAAACAAACTCCTCTTCTCTCTCCTAAAACTTGCTCCAAATACAAGCTTTCTCATCTCAGGCACTTCTACCTTTTTCAGTGGCTCAGCCAAAAACTTAGGATTTATCCTTGACTCCCCTCCTA
Organism: Procyon lotor; assembly: GCA_028646535.1. Classification (NCBI taxonomy): domain Eukaryota; kingdom Metazoa; phylum Chordata; class Mammalia; order Carnivora; family Procyonidae; genus Procyon; species Procyon lotor. The sequence goes on along the minus strand of CM053606.1, from coordinate 73,946,638 downwards.
ATATCATATACCACATCTAAACTGTAGCACCTCTACTTGCAAAATATATTCAGAACTCGAACAGTTCTTCACTAACAAACCACATCCAAGCCATCATCATCTAAGAAGAACTACAACAATCTCCTTACTGGCTTCCCTCATTCAGCCCTTGTCAAGTATGGCCTAGTCTTAACAGAGCAGCCGGAGGATCAAAATGCTAAGTCAGGGGTGCTTGGGTGGCTCAGTCAGTTAATTTTGGCTCAGGTCATGATCTCAGGGTCTTGAGACCAAGCCCCACATGCAAAATGGAGCCTGCTTAAGATTCTCTCTCTCCCTCTCCTGTCCACACCTCACCCCATGCACACACTCTTTCTAGATAGAGATAGATAGGTAGGTAGGTAGGTAGGTAGGTAGGTAGGTAGGTAGGTAGATAAAATGAAATAAAATGCTAAGTCAGATCCTATCACTTCTTAGCTCAAAACCCTCTAATAGTGTCCCAACTCATTCATAGTAAAAGCCAAAACCCTTAAAATGGCATGAAAAAGGCTCCAAGGGATGGGACATAGCCTCTCATTACCCCTCCAACTCCTTCTGTCACTTGCCCCTGACTCCTGCTCACTCCAGCCACACTGCTCCTTGCAGTTTCTTGAACATCCCAGACACACTCCCACTTCAGGGCTCTTGCCTTTCCTGTTCCCTCTGGCAGGGAGGGACTCATCCTCATCTCCCTTCCATCTTTGCTCAAATGTCATTTTCTCAGAGAATCATTGCACGACCACTTCTAAAATCTGAACCTCTCAACCCCCACCAGTGCTCCCTGTCTCCCTTCCCTTACTGATTTGTCTCCTCCATAGCATTTACCATTTTCTGACATACTGGATATTTTACTTATTTTGTTTCATGTCTGCCTCCCCCTCTAGATTATAAATTTCACATGGCAAGGACTTCTGCCAATTTGGCTCCATTCTGTCCTCAGAATCTAAAATCTAACGGTGCTACCCCAATAAATATTTTAGTTAATTCACTAAATGTGTGATTAATTAAATCAACTGATTAGTTTACTTAATTAACTAATAAAAACTGGGGAGGACAGAAGTAAGACTAAGTGGTTTGAGAAGTGACTAGAAGGTGAGGAGTATGAGATCATGAAAACAACATTTTTAAGCAGCTTGGGTCAGAAGGAAGATGAGAGATAAGGTAGGCATGTGAGAGTGTTGAAGGACAAAGGGAATGTTTTGTTTTGTTTTGTCTTATTGTTTTAAGGATGGTATCTTCGAGCACACGGATAGATTAGAGGGAAAGAGGACAGTGGAGTTGCAAAGGCCAAGGCAAGATGGAAAGCCCGACTAATCTGAAGAAATGGAAGAGGACGAGGTTAAGAATGAGAAAGATTAGCCTTGATTGTGTGAGGATCACTGCATTTTCTAAGGCAGGGAACAACAAATTCTTTAAAAAGCCAGATAATAAATATTTTAGGCTTTTTAGGTTACAAGGTCTCTGTTGCAACTACTCAGCTCCCCTTTGGATTGCAAAAGGAGCCATAGGCAATACATAAACAAATGGGCATAGCTGTTTTCGAATACAATTTTATTTACAAAAACATATGGCAGGCTCCCAGACAGTCGGTTGCCAATCCCAACTCTAAGATTATAGGGGAGGTGGTATGAATGAAAGCAAATATACTTAAGTTTATGAATTGGATTGGCGAGGGGTAGAAATGGTATACTTGCCCCTCATTACCTCTATTTTCTTTATGAATTAGAAGTCGGGATCACCTAAGAGAGAGTGGGACAAGGTAGGGGTTTTGCAGAGAATGATGACTATTTGAAATATAGAAAGCGGTGGGGGTAGGGGGGCACCTGGGTGGCTCAGTTAGTTAAGCATCTGCCTTCGGCTCAGGTTATGATCCCAGGGTCCTGGGATGGAATTCCGCATTGGGCTCCCTGCTCACCGAAGCCTGCTTCTCCCTCTGCCTGCCACTCCCCTTGCTTGTGCTTTTTCTGTCTCTGTCTCTGTCTCATTCTCTGACAAATAAATAAATAAAATCTTAATAAAGAAAAAAATAAAGAAAAGAAAAGAAAAGAAATACAGAAAGGAATGGGGAGAAATATTGCCAAATAGAGACTAGAAACCAATCCACACCATTGTGCTTTACCAGGACATTTTTTTGGGAACAGAAAAACGTCAATTATCTGAAAGAGAAAGACTTCATGAGGTTAGTCTTATGTTGGCTGCCTTCCTCTCTCCTTCTTTCTCCAACAGCACCCTAATTTGCTTTTGAAACATTCACCCCTCAACCACTACCAAATATGTGGTTATGGCAGCATTAACCTCAGCCTTCCCCCTCAGCTCTAGACTGGGTTCTGGCTGGCTTAGCCATTCAGCATATCCTATCCCCCATAATGGTTTCAATGACTAAGTTGGGAATGAAGAAAGAACATGGTCTAGGCCTGTGTTAATCAGTCTAACGCCATTTTGGACAAATCTGCCCTGACGATCATTCTGTGACCTGAAGCCTTCTAGAACACAGCACCCCTCCACATTCTTTCTAACCACACCCTTAAGTATACCCTTGAGGCATAACATCCTTGATCTGCTCTGGAGATAGGACTATGATTTAAACATTTCCTTCCAAGTGGTCTCCTAGCATGCAGTACCCAGGCTCTAGTGTTTAAAAGCAGGGTTTTTTAAAGCAGGGGGTGGAGATCTACTCATCTTGCAGCTACCAAAGACATGCTTCTGTCCCTAAGTCCTCTTAATAAACGATTTATCAAGCTGGACTTGTCTGCCCCTTTCTTCCTTCTTACTGCTCCTTAGGTCTTTCACGGAATGGGACCAAAGAGCAAGAATAAATCCCAAATTCTATGCCAGAGCAACTTCCAAAAAGCAGAATGATGAATGATGTGAGGAGAAAAGTTAATATCTAGAACTATAGCTACCTTTTTGCCACCAAGTAGAATTCAAGAATAAAGGCAGCCCGTGAAAGGCAGAGCAGAGAGAGAAATAGAAACAGGACTTGGTGACATCCCTGGGTCAACCATGAAGGAAGAAACTACACATATTTTTTATTTTTGAGCCACTAAATTCTCCTTTTGAGTCCATTTGAGTTTTAGCATCTGTAACTAGTACAGAAGAGTCTGAAAATGTTTTTAAACCTTACTGTTTTTAAACATGTGATCTGGGATTATTAGCATAATTATATCTGGGGGTAAGTACTAGAAATCTATATTTTTAAACAAGCATTCCAGGTGGTGCTCTGGCACATGGCCTTAAAGATAAGAAAAACTTGGGGCACCTGGGTGGCTCAGTGGGTAAAGCCTCTGCCTTCGGTTCAGGTCATGATCTCAGGGTCCTGGGGTCGAGCCCCACATCAGGCTCTCTGCTCAGTGGGGAGCCTGCTTCCTCCTCTCTCTCTGCCTGCCTCTTTGCCCACTTGTGATCTCTCTCTCTGTGTCAAATAAATAAATAAAATATTTAAAAAAAAAAAAGATAAGAAAAACTTGAAAAAGATAAAAGGTGGGCACGCTAAGTGTCTCCAGAGGCTGAAAATTCACATTTTTTTTTTAAAAGATTTTATTTATTTATTTGACACAGAGAGAGAATCACAAGTAGGCAGAGAGAGGGGGAAGCAGGCTCCCCTGCTGAGCAGAGAGCCCGATGCGGGGCTCGATCCCAGGACCCTGAGATCATGACCTGAGCCGAAGGCAAAGGCTTTAACCCACTGAGCCACCCAGGCGCCCCTGAAAATTCACATTTTAAGTAATCCATTAATTGAACAAATATATAATGAGCATCTGCTTTACACCAGTCATAGTTCTTGATGCTGGAAATAGAACAGTGAACAACAAATCAAAAAACAAAACAAAATAAAAAAAACCTTCCTTTAAGGAGGTTGCATTTCTGGGGCACCTGGGTGGCTCAGTTGTTAAGCCTCTGCCTTTGGCTCAGGTCATGATCCCAGAGTCCTGGGATCGAGCCCCGCATCGGGCTCCCTGCTCGGCAGGGAGCCTGCTTCTCCCACTACCATTCCCTCTGCTTGTGTTCCCTCTCTTGCTGTGTTTCTCTCTGTAAAATAAATAAAATCTTAAAAAAAAAAAAAAAAGGTTACATTTCAGGTGAGGAAGAAAGGAAGGGAAGAGAAGTACAGTAAAATAAATAAATGATATGTCAGATGGTGATGAGGGTCATAAAAAAAATAAATCTGGGTCCAAGGATACATAGTAAGGGGGTGCTGTTTTACATAGGTAGTGTAAAATGGAATAAAGGAAGCCTCATTTAAAATGGAGTTGGGAGGTGAGAAGAGGGAACTCTCATGCATCACCACTCATTGTCAGTTGAAGACCCCAATGGGAAGGGATTTACTTACATTCCCAATATAGAGAAGTCTACTTTACTTCTCCAGCAAGAGCAAGAATTTCTTCTTACCTGGTAAGACCAATAAGAAAATACCACAACCTGGGGTACCTGGGTGGTTCAGTCGAAACATCCCAACTCTTGATTTCAGCTCAGAACATGATCTCAGGGTGGTGAGATAGAGTCCTGAATTGGGTTCTGTGCTCAGGGAAGAGACTGCTTAAGATTCTCACCCTCTGGGGCACGTGGGTGGCTCAGTCGGTTAAGCATCTGCCTTCTGATCAGGTCATGATCCTAGGGTCCTGGGATCGAGTCCCGCATTGGGCTCCCTGTTCATCAGGGAGTCTGCTTCTCCCTCTCCCTCTGCCACTCCCCCTGCCTGTGCTCTCTTTCACTCTTTCTTAAATAATTAAATAAAATCTTAAAAAAAATTCTCTCCCTCTCCTTCTGCTACCTCCTCCCCGCCCTGAGTACACATGCTCACTTCACTCTCAGAAAGAAAGAAAGAAAGAAAGAAAGAAAGAAAGAAAGAAAGAAAGAAAGAAAGAAAGAAAGAAAGAAAGAAAGAAAGAACACACCAATGAGAAACTGTCATCACCCTGAACTCCTCCTTTCCTTCAATGGACTCTCATTCAGAGAAGCAACCTTCCAGTGTTCACCTTTTCTCTATAAATTCTCTCTCCTTTTATCTCCAGACTTGCCTATGGTTTGCCACAGTATGCAGTTCCTGAACTGCAATTCCTTTGCTACTCTTTAATAAACCCATTTTGCTGCTAAAATAAATGGTTGTTTTACTTATATATATATATATATTTTAAGATTGTGCCTATTTTAGAGAGAGTGCACAGGCACGTGCAAGCGGGGAAAGGGACGGGGGGGGGAGGGAGAGGGAGAGAGAGCCTGAAACAGACTTCACCCCTAGTGTGGAGCCCGGCTTGGGGCTCAGTCCTGATCACCACAAGATCACCGCAAGATCACCACCTGAACTGAAACCAAGAGTTGGATCCTCAACCAAGTGAGGCGCCCAGGCACCCCGGGCTGTTTTACCTTTAAGGTCAACAGTAGTCAGAAGCATGTCCCCAATGAAGTGTTACTTGAGGAAAGACCTAAAAGAAAAAAGAGGAGTGTGCTATGCATTTATATAGGGAATAATTTTTCCAGGTAGAGAAAACATCAAGTGCCAACCAGTGAGCCCTGGGCATTTTGGGAGCAGTTAAGGAAACTCAGGATGGATGGAGCTGAGTGAATGAAGGAGAGAGGGGGAGGGAGTGAGAGCAGAAAGGAAGTTGGGACGATGGGTACACAGATCTCAGACAATCTGTAGACCTTGGAAAGCTCCTTGGAGCTTAATGGCATCTGTGCCTCTAGAACCAAATCCACATTCCTTATCAGGAACTTGAGGCCCTTGGCCCTCTCTCCACCAACACCTTGCAAGCTTGTCTTCAGCTATGTCTGACTTCATACCTGTCCTCTTCCATGCCATGACGGTGTCTCATCCCTGGATACCCCATGCCCTTCATAGCTCAGTGCCTTCCATGATGCCCTTTCTACCATCTCCACCTGCCAAAATCCTCTTGGCCAAAAACCAGCTCAAATGCTACGGAGACGTAGAAGCCGAGGACTTAGGTAGACTTCATTATTTCCTCTCCTGAGCTCCCCCAGAAATTTATCTGTACCTCTCTTTGGGGACGTTTATACTAAAATCTGCAATAAAGGCATCTTGATGGACGACTACCATTCCCACTAGATGGTGGACTGTTTATTCTCCTTTAGATTTCCCCAAATTTAAGGAGTGCCTCGCATTTATTAAATCCTAGACAAATTTGTTACATTAAAAAGTGAAGCATGTCAGGGGTATGCCGAGTGTGGCTGGAGCAATTGGCCCATGAAAGGAAGTTCAGGAATATAAAACTAGAAAAATAATAGAGACTTTCTAACACCAGGCGGAGGCCTTTGAACTCTTGCAGCACAAACTTGTGCCTCCTGATCACTTGACCTTCCATTTGCAGTAAAGAAGGCTAATAGTGGGGCGCCTGAGTGGCTCAGTGGGTTAAAGCCTCTGCCTTCGCTCCGGTCATGATCTCAGCATCTTGGGATCAAGCCCCGCATTGGGCTCTCTGCTCAGCAGGGAGCCTGCTTTGCCCCCTCTCTCTGCCTGCCTCTCTGCCTACTTGTAATCTCTCTCTGTCAAATAAATAAATAAAATCTTTTTTAAAATTTTTAAAAAAAGAAGCCTAATAGTGTTTTTTAAAACCGTAAGCCTGGGTCAGGGTTAAAAAAGAAAGCATTCAGATTTTTAGCAGAGAATAAAAGAAAAAATGCTGTCATACACGTCACCCTCATTCCTCCGAAGCCCAGACACCTTTGAGGCAAAGCTGGACATACTGACCTGGAATGAGACCTGTGACCTGAGTCTAGACTGTCACTAACTGTGTGATCTGACCTAGCTTCCAAACTCCTCTATGCATCTGTTTTATCATCTGTAAAATGGGGATGGAACTAATACCTACATATTGCGCTGTGAGGATGAATGACATAATGCGATGTAAAGTACCAAGCCTTCACACAGGGCCAGATAGTTGAGTGTTCAATAACCATTAGCTGTTCTTATACATTACAGTGAAGCACCATCTTCTCCCCCCCCAACCCTACAACCTCCTCTTGCAGGTGAATCGGGTGAAAATTTTGCTGGTATAACAGCTGAGTCAAAAGCAGATGAGAGTCAAGAAGTATGAGAAAACATTCAAGAATCTACATGTCCTATTTTCTTCTAAAGTTTTATGGTCTGAGTAAAGACCACACAGACTATGTATTATGAAACGTCCTTCTAAAGACATCTAGAATTTTGCATAGAAATTATAACTCAATGACCAGTAGTAATTAACCATTTTTTTTAAAGATTTTCTTTCTTTCTTTCTTCTTTCTTTCTTTCTTTCTTTCTTTCTTTCTTTCTTTCTTTCTTTCTTTCTTTCTTTTTCTTTTCTTTTCTTTTCTTTCCTTTTCTTTCTTTTTCTTTCTCTCTCTCTCTCTTCCTTCCTTCCTTCCTTCCTTCCTTTCTTTCTTTCTTTCTTTGTTTCTTTCTTTTCTTATTTGCTTATTTATTTGAAAGAAAGAGAGAAAGCACAAGAAAGGGGAGCAGCAGGCAGAGGGAGAAGCAGATTCCCCCCGAACAGGGAACCAGACGCAGGGCTCAATCCCAGGACCCTGGGATCATGACCTGAACCAAAAGCAGATGCTTAACTGGCTGAGCCACCCAGGCGCCCCATAATTAAGTCTCCTAATTAAGAATCTTAATTAAGTTTCTATTTGCCTCTTAATGGGAAAAGGACAGGGTAGGGAAATTCTATCTGAAATAAGCCTGAGATCTATAACACTAGGAAAAGGTTTTAAGTGTCTGCCCTTAAAAATGAAATCCACAAATACTGTTTTATCTATCTAGAAAGTGCCATCTGTCTTCCCAGAGCAATTTGCCCCTTTTAGAATTGTCGTGAAATGCAGAAGCAGAGCCTGGCTGAGAAAAATTAGAAACAAACTGATATCCAATCAGTCTTGTGGAAGAAAGCTCCACTCCT
>CM053606.1:73922275-73938234 GCA_028646535.1 Procyon lotor | reverse complement strand
TGCCTTTTGCTCACAGCTCCGTTTTCCCCTCAGGCTATCCTCTTCACGCCCCTGAAGCCTACTTTCCTTATTTCAAAAAGCATAACGTGACGGCGGTCGTGAGGCTGAACAAAAAGATTTATGAGGCGAAGCGCTTCACAGACGCGGGCTTCGAGCACTACGACCTCTTCTTCATAGACGGCAGCACGCCCAGCGACAACATCGTGCGGAGGTTCCTGAACATCTGCGAGAACACGGACGGGGCGATCGCGGTTCACTGCAAAGGTGCGTGCGGCCTGGGCGGCCTCCCTGGGACGCCAGGTGGCCTGACAGCGGCCATCGTGCAAAACCAAACCAGCTAGTGTCTTAGGGAAAAGAATGCGAGTCTTTTTGTTTGAGGAAACTGGAACACAAACCCATTTAAATAACCCCTTCCTGAGGCAGGGTTTGCTTGGATGTGGATAATGTGGAGGTCTGGTTTTCCCTGGCCTTACCTCACCCAGCTCCTGCTCGCTGACGCCAGGCAACCACCACGCGGCCTGTTTGTGGGCTGGCAGGAACGCCTTGACTAGGTGTCAAGAGGCGCGGGTTATTAATGTTTTTTTTTCCTCTTCCTCCCCCCCCCAGAATTTCTGATCTCCTTTCTACCCTCCTCCACCCTTGTGATATTTAATGCTCCCCTTTTACAACCTAGGCATCTGGACCCCCACTTTGTCCTCTACTCCCCACTTCCCTTACTGGTCTTTTGCATAAGGAACCAGAGTGTCTTCCCTGCCCATTGCTAGGGGATGGATGGCAGCATCTTGCTGGCGAGTTTGCTTGCTGCAGATGTGTTAACTGTTTCTTTGAGTGAACTTGGTTATGTAAAGTCTTGGTTATATAAGCGAGTCTCTGCTCTCTAGGGGTGGGTACTTTCTGGGGCAGGGGTCTTTCAGATTATAGGAGCCCTAAGGTTGCCAGATTCAGCAAATAAAAACACGGGATGCCTCGTTAAATTTGAATTTTTGATAAACGAACGAATACTTTTTTAGTATGTTTCCAGTATGTCACAGAACATACATTCTGCATTTTATCTGGCAACCACATGTTGGCTACTCAGAAAATGTGAAATAACATTTTCTCTAAGCCTAGCTGTTAGACTCTGAGGAGGATCAAATTCCACTGTAGATTTTCCAGCACATTGGGAGGTCTTTTACTGGGGTCTTTGGAGTGACAGGAGCCATCTCTGGCCACACTGGGATGGAGACTAGGTTCCTCACATGCAGCATCTCGTGACGCCACTGGGTGGCGCCGCTCTCACGATTTTGAGTCCGATGACTGGTTTCTGTGGAGTTTATGCTAATTGTCTAGTAGGTGTTGGGGATTGTACTGTTCTTTTCAAGTGCCTAGTGCTGCTGTAACTGACTTATTCAGACAAGCATGGCTTTGGTTCTGACAGAAATTAAAATACCATTTTGTAGGTCTTTGTTTCTATGTTTAAGATTTGAGTAGGCGGAGGTACTTGGCTGACATGTGAGCGGCACCGGGAAGCCGCGTTTTGCCGGAGACCCGGAGAGATGCACTGAGCTGCACGTGGCCCGGAGTCGGATGGGGGCCCCTTGTGTCAGGCTCCGTCCACATCAGCGGAGCCGCGCCACCCCACCTCTCCCCGTTTCTTAGCAGGATGGGGCCCTGCCGGCCGGGACGTCCTATCTCTCCGATGGGGTGTGTGTGTGTGGGGGGGTCGGCCTAAGAAGGTGCCTTGTTCAGTCTGGGGGCTTTCAGTTCTAACAGGTCGCGGTGGGGTGGTGGTGGGCTGGCTGGCCCTGTTGGGGTCCACTTGCGCTCTGACTTCGCCCTTCCAGCTCATTTTGTTGGAGAGGGCCCTGGTCTGAGAAAAAGCCCATGTTTCGCACATTTCAGGTATCAGTGGACCTTGAGAGCTAGTGGGACTAGAGCAGCTACCAACGTTCAGTAGATGTTCGTGGGCTCTTTTTCAAAGTTTGTTTTTGTGTCACAAAAATTAGTATTTTTCCTCGGATTAATTTGGCCTTATTTCCTAGTCAACTAATTTTATGATTACCAAGTCGTTGAGCTTATCTGTGTGTCACATGTTGGATCGACAAATTCATGGTAGAAGAAATGCAAGACTGTCACTGAAAGTCAGTATCTTTCTCGTTTTAACCGAAGTATTCTTGATTCACAATGTTATATTAGTTTCAAGTGTATAGCGATCGGACAAGTTTATACATTATGCTTTGCTCACCATAAGCGCAGCTCCCATCTGTCACCATACAATGCTATTATAATACCATTGACTCTGTTCCCTCTGCTGTGCCTTTTATTCCTGTGATTTATTCATTCCATAACTGGAGGCCTGTACCTCCCACTCCCCTTCAGCCATTTTCCCTCTCCCTTCATTCCCCTCCACTCTGGCAACCACCAGTTTGTTCTCTGTATTTATGGGTCTGTTTCTGCTTTTTCTTTCTTTCTTTTTTTCTTAGATTCCACATATAAGTGAAATGGTGTGTTATTTGTCTTTCTGACATATTTCACTTAGCATAATAACCTCTAGGTCCATTCGTGTTGTCACAAAGGGCAAAATCTCATTCTTTTTTTTTTTTTTTTAAAGATTTTATTTATTTATTTGATAGAGAGAGATCACAGTAGGCAGAGAAGCAGGCAGAGAGAGAAGGAGAAGCAGGCTCCCTGCTGAGCAGAGAGCCCAATGCAGGGCTCGATCCCAGGACCCAGAGATCAGAGAGCCGAAGGCAGAGGCTTTAACCCTCTGAGCCACCCAGGTGCCCCAAAATCTCATTCTTTTTTATAGCTGACTAACATTATATTATCTAGACATATATACATATATCTCTATCTATGTACATGTATACTTCCTTATTCATTTATCTGTCGATGGACACTTAGGTTGCTTCCATATCTTGGTTCTTGTAAACGATGCTGTAATGAACAGGGGTGCATGTATCTTTTTGAATTAGTGTTTTCATTTTCTTTTGGGTATCTGCATCTCTCTTGACAGCATTTCTCACCTAACTGAAATTATAAAAATGAAACTCTTCTTATTACAGGTATTCTCTGTTTTATATCCTAGATTTGTGAATATTAACATTTAAGAAAAGACAGGGTGGGCATATGAGTTATGTGTGTATATGTATTTTGCACTGCAGAGGTTTATGTATTTTTATTTAAAATCAGAACTATCAGCACTAAGGTGAGGTCTTGTATGGAAAGGTCACATTCACATGTGGTGACATCTTTTGGATAATGTTATTTCATTTGCTTCCACTTGTACACACATGTAGGACTCCTTTATAAAGATTACACCTTCGGTTTAATTACAGCTGTATTGCTTTTAATAGCATACTTATCTACTAGAGGCCTGTTAATTATTTTGACATCTGCCCTAATTAAGTCAGTTTAATTTTCTGGGAATTGAAGCATCACTGAGCATTTTAACTGAAGTACAAGGAGGAGGGAGAGAGAATCTTAGCCTATATCACATGAACTTTCGTAGCTGCTGGAAAGGGAATGAAGATACCGTGCCTCCACATAGAGTGCTAGATAGAAACAGACTGGAAATTGATTTGCTGGGAATGTGTGAAATCTTACCAATGATCTAGTATCTGTAGTTCACCCTCTGGTTGATAAAAGAGATGGCTATGATTTTTTTTTTTAATTTCTAGCACAAGTACTAATTTAAAAAAATGGGAACACTGATGTTCTGGTATGTGATTGTTGATATTCTATAGGATTTCAGAAAATGCCCGGAACTATAAGGGAATCAGCATTTAACTTGGTATAAATAGAGTACTTTTCAATGTCTTGTCTTGCTGTGTCAGGGAGCCCTTTAATTATGAATGCTTTAAGAAATTTGTTAAAGTTTTTATAGAAACTTAGTGAAATGTTCCTATTCTGTTGAATCGTGGTAAGAGCTCCGAACTATTGAGTGCTAAGTACGTTCTTTTTATAGATCTAAATTATAGACTCTTTTTAAAAGGGGGAAGCAACTTCAGTTTCAGAGAAATTTGAAAATTTTCTGCACCACCTTTTTTGGTTGTGAGTGTGTGTGACTAGGAGCCTAACCGAGGGAATAGGACAGCCCCTTCTTCGCACGGGGCGGGGAGCAGTGAAAAGGAAGGCTGCCTATCTCCTCTCCAGACTGACACCCACCTTGGTGACTCCAAGGAGGGACTCCAGAAGGTCCCTGCGTGCTGGCTCCAAAGCAGGTTCCTACAGCAGGCTGTCTTGCTGTGTTTTATCCACACGATTACCTGTAGTCTTGTCAGATGTCTGAGACTTAATTCTGCAGAGGCAGAGAGTATCTGCTCTGGACAGAAACAGAAAGGCAAATTACTCTTCACTCTAATATTAAAGGAAGAGCCCCTCTGAGAGCACAATTAAATTTTACTCTTTTTTAAAGAACGTTGACGTTTGGTCTGGGGCAAAAGGGACTTCAGATGGAAACAGGCTACACGCACATCCCCCCAATCTAATAAAGCATTATAAATATAATTTTAAAAAAGGCTTAATGGGAAGGGAATATCAAGCATCTGTAAACATGAGCTTGATTATAATTTCATTTGCATTTTTAAAATAAAGATTTTATTTTTAAGTAATCTCTATGCCTAATGTGGGGCTTGAACTCACAATCCCAACACCAAGAGTCACATGTTCCTCTGACTGAGCCTGCCAGGAGCTCCTCATTTGCATTTTAATGTGTACTTTCCACCTGGCATTGTTGCCCCCAAGGAGGGAGAATTGGGGTTTTTTTTGCAGGGTTGGGGTGTGAGGAGGAACCATTCTTTTTCTGTGTAAAGCACAGATTTACATACAGTACCTAGAGATATGTGATATACTGTGGCAGTAACATTTCACGGAGACGATCAGGAAAAATGTCTTAAAAAGAGGCTCTTGGAGGAGGCAAAAGGAAAAAAAGATTGAGAAACACTGATTTAGAGACCAGCTTTTTCACACTTTCACATTTGCAGAAGTAGGATGGATCTGAAAATTGGTAGCATGTCATAGTTTAATTTTTTCTTATTTAGGTAGAACTGAACTAACGGTGCATATCATACAGTTAGGCAACTTGATGGTATCTTTGATTTGCTGAGACAGCTGTGTATACTGGAGAATTAGAGAAGATGCTCTTTATTACTTGACCAGTGAAGCTGACGAAAGGGCTCTTCCTTTTGGGGGAGAAGATTCTTAAGCATATTAAAAACAAAGCTGTCAACTTTCCTGTTTCCTTTTCTAACCAAATGTTTTTATGGAGGAAAATGGCCTTGGATCGCTTTTCCAGGCCAGAAATATCAGTCATCTTTGACTTTCCCTGTGACCAGTGCACGTGTCTTTCTCATTCAGCTTCTCTTTTTGAGCACCGCGGTCAGTCCAGCCCCGTCTGCACCTGCGCCCTGACCGACTGGCCGCCTTGCCCTCCTGCCCACCGCGCCCTTCTGCCCCAGCCTCCAGCGGCTCCCCGGCTCCCCACTCTGTATTTTCCAGCATTGTCCGTGTGCCGCTGCCAGATCCATCTGCTTTTATCACAGCACTTTTTTGCCCCCAAATACCTGCAACTTTATTTTGCCCTTTCTTTTGGTTAAAGGAAAAAATACAGATTTTTTTTTTTTTTTTACATGATAGCAGTTGTATGTCTATTGGCTGTTGATCAGATCAGGAATTCTGTAATACTTTTAAAATGAGTTGAATTTTGTTCATCAAAGCACCATCCACATATATCTGAGGAGTAATAATGCACATCCCCAGGAGATGGGACTTAATCAGTGCTTAGACCATGGACCTGGCTTTGGGGGCTCCTAATGATAACTCAGCGGGTCTTTGTGCCATTGGCCGGCGATTGAGAACCTACCTCACCTAAGCCTGGGCCCTTCCACTTGACTCAGAGGTGTTTTTTTTTTCTGGTCTTTTCCACCCATCCGACCTTATTCTGCACTCGACACACACTGACACGTTCTCCAGCCAGGCTTTCATTCATACCCCCTTTGCTGAAAATATTCTGGGACCTTCCTATTCTTTAGAGTCTGCTAAATCCCTCGTCAGCAACGACACATTCTTTGAAGACACCAGCAGCTCGCACAGGAACCCCCTCCTTTCTCTGAGAGCCCAGTTTCAGTTCAAACTTCATTTCTTTGTTATTGTTTCTTGCTTAATATGCTGCAACTAGTGTGATACTCATCGTGGTCAAAACTTATATCCAATACGTGCTTACATCCTTGTCCTTTGAACAGAACCTTGTCCTGGGCATCTCGAATAAGCATTTGACCGGTTGAATTTAATGTTTAAAAACAAAGAAAGAGCTACTTTCTTTTTCTTTTCTTCTTTAAAAATTTATTTATTTGAGAGAGAGAGAGTGTGAGTGTGAGTGGGCAGAGGGGCAGAGGGAGAGAATCTTCAAGCAGACTCCCCACTGAGTGCAGGCTCCGACGTGGGGCTCAATCCCATGACCCATGAGATTGCGACCGGAGCTGAGACCAAAAGCCAGATGCTCAACTGTCTGAGTCACCCAGGCAACCCAGAGCTACTTTATTCTTCTATAAGAAAAAGTGTAGGGATGCCTGGGTGGCTAAGTTGGTTAAATGTCTGCCTTTGGCTCAGGTTATGATCCCAGGGTCCAGGGATTGAGCCCACATCAGGCTCCTTGCTCAATGGGGAGCCTACTTCTCCCCCTGCCTGCCAATCCTCCTGCTTGTACTTGCACTCCCCCCTCTCTAACAAATAAATAAATAAAAACTGGGGAAAAAAAGGGAATGGTGTATAGGATACAAACAGATTTTAAGTAGTGGAAAAATAACTGCATACTGCAGAACTTACAGTACTGAATCTAACTCCAAGAAGTCAGATATGGAAAGATTTAGAAAATGTTTGTAAATGAGCATTATCGTTTCAGTCCTATATACTTCCTGAGGGAAGGCATCCTGCTTGTCTTCATATTTCTGTTTCCAGATCTTTCATGGTGCCTTGTATACAGTGTGTCTCAGTCAGTACCTGTAAAATGGTACTCACAGATGTGAGCCAAGAGTGGAAAGAATTCTGGGATGAGAATCAGGACCATGGGGGGAGTTTTAGTCCTGAATTCCGTACTCACTTGTTGTATGAGCCAGTTGGTTGCTATCTTTGGGCCTTCATTGTTCTGGTATATGAACAACCACAACTCTCAAGAACCTGTGGCTTGGGGCGCCTCGGTGGCTCAGTGGGTTAAAGCCTCTGCCTTCGGCTCAGGTCATGATCTCGGGGTCCTGGGATCAAGCCCTGCATCAGGCTCTCTGCTCAGCGGGGAGCCTGCTTCCCCCTATCTCTCTGCTTGCCTCTCTGCCTACTTGTGATCGCTCTCTCTAATAAATAAATAAATAAATCTTAAAAAAAAAAGAAAGAACCTGTGGCTTGATAAAGCTTTTGAATATTTTTGCAAAAGGAGGAAGCCAGTGTGTATTTTTTTAAAAAAAAAGATTGGTTAAAATGCAAATCAGGTCCTATCACTTTTATTTCTTTGGACAGAGGGAAGAAAATACAGCAATTGGTAAAAACACTTTGAAGAAATCAGAGTTCACAACAACCAGTATTTCGTTGAAAGTAATTTTTTTTTGGAAAGTCATTTCTAACCTTATTACTTAATCTTATGTAATGCAGAGTGCATTCAACATAAAGAACATAAGCTAACACCAAAATTCTCAGAAAATACAGGAGGCCTGGGAAATGAGATTTGAGCACTTCTGTTCGCTTTGTTCTTCTTCAGTGGACTGTGTGCTCTCCCGAGGGCAGCGATCCTGTCTCTTATTTGTCACTGTGCCCCCCAGCTCCTAGCACAGTACCTGGTGGGTCATAAGTTCTCCATCCATACCTACTGACTGAGGAAATCATGAAATCCTGGACTCTGATGGAGTGACAGGAAGGTCAGATGACCATCTGTAAAGGTAGTATTGAAACAACTGTGGGCTAGGGAGTCAATGAGGCTTGATGACATCTATGGTGTCTTCCAACTTTGATCCTATTCCCTTTAACTTATTTACAATAAGTTAAAAAAAAACTCTAACCACTTAAGCAAGATATAACATGGGCCATGATAGTATGATCAGTTACACAGCTGACTGAGATCACACAGACACACTATGAGCTGCAGATTCATCTCAGCCCAGGCTGGGGTCCGGGATGGGGAGGGTGGAGACACCTGACAGGTGATATTCTGCAAGTGCTTGTCATGGAACCTGCATTGCCTTAACAATATCCACAAGGACAGGCAGGCCTTCCCAAAGGCCCCTGGGGGTCAAACTTGATTGTTTTTTCAAGATCCTTGCTCTGATTTCTGTATGTTCTTATATGGGCTTATTTTAATGATATGATCTATTTTTAGAAGATTTTTTGAGTTAGAATTACCTTTTAGCCCCACATCATGTAAAAAAGCATCAAAGTATTGTTTGGGTTTAAAACACTTGCGTTATACTCAAAACCATTGCAGTTTCTGGGCAGGGTTTGATTTCGGTATTTTTGTGGGTGCCTTTGCTATATTTTGTCTTTCTTGGTCTGTTTCCTTTTCTTGCAGCTGGTCTTGGAAGAACAGGGACGTTGATAGCCTGTTATGTCATGAAACATTACAGGTTTACACATGCTGAAATAATTGCTTGGATCAGAATTTGCCGGCCAGGCTCCATTATAGGACCCCAGCAGCACTTCCTGGAAGAGTAAGTATATGGGCTCCATTATCATGTTCTGTCCTCTTTCTGGTCATCTCTACCTGGTGTTCTCCTCCTGCTTGTGGACTAGGTCAAGCCTGTGCTTATAAAATGGCTGTACTGCGAGAGAAGTCTGTGCCTCTAATGGAATATTGTTGATTTGACAGCTAATGCATTTTAACTTTGTACCTTTTTTATCTCTCAGATCAGGTGAGAGAAGAAAATCACAGAGCCATCTCTGCCTACCTCTTTTCTGTCATTTTCTATGTGTGATCTGGCTACAGTGCAATTTTCTTATGTCATCCTACTTGACACTTTTCATTCTTTTCTTTTGTTTGCGTGTCTAAAAGCAGAATGAAAAAAACCACAACTAAGGTCCATCAGTGATGCCGGTGACATTGCTGCTCTCCTGACAATGAACTAAACTGCTAAAGTAGCTACAGCTTATGAGTTACCAAGGAAGAAAAAAAGAGAACTGGGTTTTAGTCCCGGCCATGCCACTAAATGGCTTTATGACCGTTATTTGGAAGGATACTTATAAATCCATCCATCCGTTCATTCGTTCGCATACTCATGAACTATTTGTCAAATCCCAGCCCATAAGGAGGAGAGGTTTAACTCCTAAGAGGACGCTCCTTTCTGATTTCCCTGTAAAATTTTAGAAATTACCACTGATTTGTCCGTTAATAAAGTGAGGACATGAAGTTAACATTAGCTGATTTAGGTCCAGCTCTGAAATGTTATCAATTATATCTTATACAGAAATTTCATTTTTTTCTTTTTATGCTGCATGTCTGTATCTTGAATAGCATTCTTTTTTATATAATTAATTCTTTTCCTGTTTAAATCGTTTTCTGTTGGTGAGAAACAATTGTGACTTTCACAGGAAGATGCTAGAAGTAAGGCATAAGCATCTGAAATGGTTAAAAGGATTTGAGGAATCCTGCTGAGGGATTACTTTAGTTGGGGTGGGGTGTAGATAAGAAAACAGTGCTGGAAATGTGAGTTTATATCTTTGTGTCAAAGAATGAAATAGAAGTATAATGAACACACAAGAAAAAAATACCAAGAAGCAGGATCATTAAGAAGACAGAGGTTCCTAGGGTTGGCCTATGAGATACAAATAAAGTAATTCTGTTATTTTAGAGATTTATTCTTTATCAGCTTCTCAGCCAGGGTTTCCTCTATTTTGCTTTATGTGCACGTGGAGCGTGGAGCTTGGAGCTGTGTACCTGCCAGCAAGTGGCTTGTTCTACTAATTGCTCACTGAAGTTAAATAGATGGCCTTAAGATTAGGAAACAGAAACCAAGACACTACTAAGCCTGGTTCTTTAAGACGTTCCATTGTTAAAACCATTGTTGGGAAGAATATTCCTTCATTAGGTACCTACTGAATACTCGTCTTGCTCCCGGTGCGGCTCCCAGGATGAGGAGATGCAGCTGAGAATTGTGCCTCATTTTCCCCAAGGTGTTGGGGTGTCTGATACCACAGCCCTCCTGCTGTGTGCCTGTGCAAACACCCCCCCCCCCCCCCCCCCCCGCTATGCTTTTTCTCTGCCACATCTCAAAATATCAACAGAAAAAATCAGGTTATGAGGCAAGGGCAGTCTATACTGAAGAAAGGGTTTTTTTTTTTTTTTTTTTTTTTTTATTTCTAGATACTTAAGCTAGAAAACTCAAGATATTTCCTTTGGTGTGAGTCCATATTATAGTTTTCTAAATATTTTTCTGTAAGAACTGAGGTGCAAGGAGTGACTTCCTTGAATAACTGAAGCATTAAAACCAGTCATTAATTACAGTTATTAAATGAAAATCGGGCCTCAAATAAGTCATTAATGCTTAGGTCAGAACGTTCCTGAAGGCAGGTTCTTTGTCTAAGACACTGGAACTTCTATGTGGTGCAGTATTTCTTACAGACTTAGTGTGGGGGAAATGCCTGCCTCATTCCCAGGCTTTCCCAGATCACCTCCAAAAAGGTAGCACTGCTTTGTGCTTTGAGTGGTGCCAGAGGAACTCTGTCGTGCTGCCTTGGCTGTGTATACTTCTCTTGTTCTCCTCCCATTGTTTTCCTTCGCAAGCCTGGGTCTTGATGTGCCCTGTAGCAGAAGACGTTGCTTCGTGCGTGCGTGACCTTCATTCTCCCGCCGGCTGTGTGTTCCATGCGCGCTGTCAGGCCGTGCTCTTGGGCCCAGGGTTGCAGCACAGAACACGTCGGACAAGGTGCTTTACTCCCCGGTGTAATATCTCTAGTGGAAGGAGCAGGCAATAAACAAGCATGCAAGTGGATAGACGCGATAATTTCTGACAGCGATGTGAACCATGGAGACTAGCCGTAGGCGAGGGGGGTGATTACAGGGGACAAGAGAGCCCTTTGGTCAAGGCAGGCTTCTTGAAAGGGAGCCGGAACCTCGGGGGTGAGAAGGAGCCGGGGCCGGCAGTCTGAACGGTGTCCTGGGTAGCAGGCATGCAGAGGTCCTGAGATGGGAGCACGTGCTCCATTTCTGAAGCCCAGAAGGAAGGCTGGTGTGAGGAGACCACGATGAGCTGGGAATGGGTGGTCTGAAAGGTCACTCGGCCAGTTTTTGCAAAGTGAACATACCCATGTGACCACTCTTCAGATCAGGAAGTAGAGCAATTAGCAGCATCCAGAAGCTCCCCTGGTGCTCCTTGCATTCACAGCCCAGTTCTTTGGGGAATCTAGCCATCATGCTTACTTCTAACACCGCGGATGAGTTTTGCCATATTGTAACCTTATACAAATAGAATCAGTGTGGATGTCTGGCTTCTTTCAGTCAACATTATTTTATTGTTATGTGTAAAAATAGAGTGTTTATTTTCATTGCTAGATAAAATTCCATTGTTTGAATACAAAATATTTTAGTTCTTCTGTTGATAGATGTTTAAGTTGTGTCCAGTTTGGGGCTATTTCCTAGCTTCGGTACATCTATCTTTTGGATGAATACTTGTGAGCAGAACATTCAGTTATAGCAGTATCACTAAAGACTTTTCCAAAGCAGGTCACCACCTTGGATTCCTGTCAACAGCGGGTGGGAGTTCCACTTTCTTCACTTGATTACTAAGACTTGATATTGTCAGTCTTTTAGATTTAAGTCATTATACTCTGCTTGTAGTGGTAATTCGCTTTGTAGTTTTAATTTGCTACTCTGTGTTAACTAATGTGGTTGAGCTTTTCACGTATTTGTTGGCCATTTGTGTATTCCCTCTCTTTTTAAAAAAAGATTTTATTTATTTATTTGAGAGAGAGAGAGAGAGAGAGAGAGCATGAGTCGGGGGAGGGTCAGAGGAAGAGGGAGAAGCAGGCTCCCCACCGAGCAGGAAGCCCTATGTGGGACTCGATCCCAGGACCCTGGGATTATGACCTCAGCTGAAGGCAGACGCTTAACCAGCTGAGCCACCCAGGCTCCCTTGTGTAATTCTCTTTTATGAAATACATTTTCAGATCTCTTACCCGTCTTTCTATCAAGACTGTCTTTTTCTTGTCAATGTATAGGAGTCTCAATTCCGGCTACATGCACACTGTCCATTCTACATAATGCAGATCTATTCTGCTTCTCTTGGGGTTTGCTGTTTTACTCCATAGTGTCTTTTGAATAAAATTTCTTGTGGTGAGAATTTTTAAGACCTACTCTCTTAGAACTCGAAAATACGTAAATACATATTATTAACCATAGTCATCATGTTGCCTATTAAATCCTCAGATTTAACTTTTAACTGGAAGTTTGTACCTTTTGACCCTCTTCACCTATTTCTCCCACCCCCCACCTCTGGCAGTCACCAATCTATTATCTGTGTCTGAGCTTATTGTTGTTTTTTTTGTGTGTGTGTGTTTTAGATACCGTATATAAATAAGATCATATAGTATTTGTTTTCTCTGTATGACTTTTTTCACTTAGCATAATGCCCTCAAGGTCCATCCATGTTGTCATAAATGACCAGATTTCCTTTGTTTTTATGGCTGAATAATACTTCGTTATATATAAACACATTTTCTCTATCTGTTCATCCATCAGTGGATGGATTGTTTCTATGTTTGACTATTGTAAATAATGCTATAACGAACATGCGGGTGCAGATATATTTTTGAGTTAGTGTTTTCACTTTCTTGGGGTGAATGCACAGAAGTACAAGTGTTGGTTCATGTGGTAGTTCTGTCTTAAATTTTTTTGAGGAACCTCCATACTGTTTTCCATAGTATCTGCACCAATTTACATTCCCACCCACAGCACATAGGGGTTTCCTTTAAATCACTTTCGGGTTTCTAACGCCGTAGATGTGTTTTATTTGTTCTTGGACTTTGTTTTTTTCTCAGAATATTGTTTTTCAGATACATTCATGTTTGGTATGTCAGTAGTTTGTTTCTTTTTATTACTTAGTATTCCACTGTATGAACATATCATGGTGTATTGACTCATATGACTGTTGATGGGTATTTGGGTGAAGTTTAGTTTTCGGTTGTTAGGAGTGAAACCACTGTCACTCTTCTTCTGTCAGTCTTTTTGTGGACATATGTCTTCATTTCCTTTATTTAAATACCGAGGAATGAAGGTCATTGGATCATAGGGTTAGATATAGTTTAACTTTATGAGGAATGACTTTCCCAAGGCAGTTAAATCATTTTATTTACTACTTGTCAGAGTATGAGTTCTAATTGTTCCACATCTTTGCCAACATTTTGTTTTGTAAACTTGTTTTTTGGGCAGGAGTGGAACCATTCTGGTTGGTGTGAAATAGTGTCTCAACTTGTATTTTCCTGATAACTAACGATGTTGAACATTTTTCATACACATATGTATCTTTTGTGAGATGTTTGGCCAAGTCTTTGTCTATTTAAATTTTTTTATTTCTGTTGATTGTAGTTGATTCTTTATATATTTCATGTAATTATTTTATTTTATTTTTATTTTCAAAATACATTTTGTTTCTTTCCAAATGTTTTTTTTGCAGAATTTCCAAGGTATTATTTTATTTTAAAAGTATTTGTTGAAGTTACTATAAAACCATTATTTTTCACAGCACTATATACAGAGTTGATGGAAGGTACATTGTTTTTCTACAAATTAAATAATATTAGAATGAGCAGTTAAAGTTGTATGTCACAGCTTTACAACAGGTATTTTTGCTTTTCATTGAGATTTGTTTTTTAAACAAATTTACTTATTTGAGAGAAAGGGAGAGAGGGAGAGAGAGAGGTAGGGAGTATGAACAGGGGATGGGGCAGAGGGAGAAGGAGAAGCAGACTCCCAGCAGAGCAGGGAGCCCAACGTAGGGCTCAGTCCCAGGACCCTGAGATCATAACCTGAGCCGAAGGCAGAGGCTTAACTGACTGAGCCACCCAAGCTCCTCAGTGAGATTTTTTTAAATTGAAGTGTAACTGACATATAACATATTAATATCAGGCATACAACATAATGATTTGATATTTATTTGTATGTATATTTTAGATACAAGTCTTGTGTCAAATACATTGTGCTGTATGTTTTTTAATGAACAGAATTTAAAATTTTGCTGAAATTGATTTTTGAAAATTAACCATGTATCTTGCAATCTTACTAATTTCACTGATTAGTTCTAGTAGTTTTCCTTATTGCTAAGATTTCCAGTACAGTGTTAGTTAGGGTGGTGAAAATGGACATCCTTGTCTTGCTCTCGATATTAGAGAGCATTCATTCTTTCACCACTCAACGCGATGTTAGCTGCAGGGCTTTCACGGATGACTTTTACCTGAATGAGGAAATTTCGTCCCATTTCTAGTTTATTGAGAGTTTCTATTAATAATGGGTATTGGATTTTGTCAGTTTTTCTACATCTATCAAGATAATCACGTAATTTTTTCTCCTTTATTCTGTTAAATGTGAACTACATTGCTTTTCGAATGTGAAGCTGTAATGGTCATGATGGGCTTTTATGTCTCCATACAGCTGGATCTAATATGCTAATGTTTTCTTAGGGATTTTTGTGTTCATGTCACACGAGAGGTAATGATGTGCGATTTTCTTTTCTTGTAATACTTTTAAGTTTCAGTACCAGGGTTATACAGACTTCATAAGATGAATTGTGAAGTGTTTCCATCTTTATTTTCTGAAAAGGAACATAAGATGAGATTATTGGATTTGAGGGGTAGGATGGGAAATTAGGAGATGTAAGTGCTATTTGGAGATAAGGGTCTAGTTGTTGTTGGATGACCTGGAAGGGTTGGTCTTATGACCAACAGGGGTAAACCAGGCCATGCACCATGATGGGTTTGGTTCTAAAAGTCTTTTAGAGTCAGGTGGGTCATCAACTGAGGCCACGGGCTATGGTCCATCAGATGACTTTCTATTAAGCAGTTCCTGGGGATATGGTGGCCAAGGGGCTGAGCAAAGACCTCTACTAGGACCACTTGCTTATGTGTCTAGAAGGGGAGTGTGGGGTACCTATGTAATCTCTGCTGCATTGCAGGGTGGTGCTGTGGCCCACTGGGGGCAGGTGCCAGCGCATGGGAGCCTGAGGTGCCATGGGGACTACACACTTGTGTTCACTTCCTTCTTTATTTTTTTTAAAGATTTTGTTTATTTATTTATTAGAAAGCACGCACAAGTATGGAGGAGGAAGATGGGAGAGGGAAAAGAGAGAATATCAAGCAGACTCTGTGCTGAGTGTGGGGCCTGTCTCAGGGCTTGATCCCAGGACTCTAAGATCCTGAGCCTGAGCCAAAACCTGAGCCAAAACCAAGAGTTGGAGGCTTAACCAACTAAGCCACCCAGGTATCCCCTGACTGTTGTTAACCACTCTGTCTGGAAAGTTTATTTCACAGTTTGCATGCCTTTCTTTAACCATTATGCACATAACCTCAACCCTTCTCCTAAGCTACATTGTATATATATTTATACACACACACACACACACACACACACACACACACATACATACAAACATACACAAACACATACACTGTTAATTAAAATTTTTATTTTGAGGTAATTGTAGATTAACATACATTTGTAAGGAATATTGGAGAGGGCTCCTATATATTTACCCACTTTCCCCAAATATGAACATCTTGCAAAATTATAGTATAATATCACAATCAAGATATTAACATTGACAGAGTTAAGATACACAGACCTGTCCCCACAAAGTGTTCCTCACATTGCCTTTATAGAGCCACACTTGTGTTTTTTCTGCCCTTATCCCCCTCGTTACCTTCTGACAACTGCTGATCCATTCTCCATTTATATATTTTGTCATTTTGAGAATGTTACATATATGGAATCATAGAGCATGGAGCCTTTTAGGCTT
>CM053606.1:73904293-73921775 GCA_028646535.1 Procyon lotor | reverse complement strand
TATTTTAAATTTCAGAGTCCGTGTGTTCATCACCAGTATGTGTAAGTACAGTTGATTTTCTATTGATGTTTATTTTATATCCTGAAACTTAGGAGTGGGTGTGTGCGTGTGTGTGTGTGCATGTGCGTGCACACACCCACATACATGAATCCCTGGGGATTTCTGCAAAGACAATCATAGGGACAGATTTATTTCCTTTCCAATCTGCATGTCTTGTCTTTCCTCTCTTCTCTTCTCTTCCCTTCCCTTCCCTTCCCTTCCCTTCCCTTCCCTTCTCTTCTTTTCTCCCCTTGGTGCATAGTCTAAACTTTTAGCACTATGATGAATAAAAGTGGTGAGAGCAGACATTCTTCACTTGGTCCTAATCTTGGGGTTAGGGGAAAGCATTCATCATTATATATAATGTTAATTAGAGGTTTGCTATAGATGTACTTTATGAAGTGGAGGAAGTTCCCTTCTCTTTTCCAGAGAGGTGTTTTTTTTGTTCTGTTTTGTTTTTGTTTTTTAAGATTTTATTTATTTATTTGACAGAGAGAGAGAGAGAGAGAGAGAGAGAGAAGAGAGATCACAAGTAGGCAGGCAGAGAGAGGGGGGGAGGCAGGCTCTCTGCTGAGCAGAGAGCCCGATGCGGGGCTCAATCCTAGGATCCTGAGATCATGACCTGAGCTGAAGGCAGAGGCTTAATGCACTGAGCCACCCAGGTGCCCCACCAGAGAGTTTTATCATGAACGAGTATGGAATTTTGTCATGCTTTTTCTGCATTGATTGATCATGTGATTTTCTTCATTAGCCTATTAATTTGGTGGATTGCCTTGATTTTTTTAAAAACATATTAAATAAGTCTTGCATTCCAGGAATAAACCCCACTCAATATGTTATAAATGGGGGTCTTGCGATTGTGATCAAGTTAAAGTTCTTGAAGTGGAATGATTGTCCTGGATTAGTCTGGTAGGTTCAATCTAATCATGGGGACACAGGAGGAGTCCGTGTGTCCCCATGATTATGTGATGATAGTGTGATCATCACATGTGATGTGATGTGAACAGAAATGTGATGATAGAAACAGAGATTGAACTTTGAACTTTGATCAAAAACTTTGAACGTGGAGGAAGGGGCTGTAAACCAAGGAATAAGGGCAGCCACTGAGGCAGCTGAAAAAGCAAGGAAACAGATCCTTCCTGTAGAACCTCCAGAAAGAACCAACCCTGCCAATACCTTGACTCTAGCTCAGTGAAACTGATGTTGACCTTCTGACTTCCAGGACTGCGTGGAATAAATATATCCTCTTCTGAGCCATGAGGTGTTTGGTAATTGTTACAGCAGCTTTGTGAGATATAGGAATCTCCTATAGCTATATAGTGTACACAGGTGTGGATAGTCAGTAAATAGGTACAGTGAGACACACAGATTCTCTGTGAACATGGGCATCCTGAAATTCTCTTATTCATCATATTTCTACTTAGGGCTATTCAAAGTAGGAGAGTCCTGAGATGTAACTTGTTATTTAAGGAATACTGGGTTGCAGCAATGTGTAAGATGAATCAGGTGGAGGGAGATTGAAAAGAGACTATTGTCATCTAAAGGGGTCCGCTCTCGTTGAAGGGGCCAGAAGTTAGACTGAGGAGTTAGAGATGGGGGTGGGGGGTACCAGGGGCATCAAGGAAGTCAGTCTCGGGCTTTGAAGCCTGACTAATGGTAGGAGAGACAAAGGGCTTTGAAGCCTGACTAATGGTATGAAAGATGAAGAGAGTGACACCATCGATGACGCAAAAGCATGAATAAGTAACACATTCATTAGGCAAGAAGTAAGAGGATTAAAAAGTTATCTGACAGGGTTTCATTTGTCAAAAATGACTGCACAGGTTACAGGGATTGTATTCTTTCAGGGGTGAGAAATCCAATCATTGCCTTTTAGGTAATGTTAATTCTAAATCTATGACTTCAGGGAAGAACATCCTGCTAGTCTTTAGAGACTAAAATATGCAGCCAGGTGTTTGATTTCTGCATCTTGAAGAAAATTTCCCCTTATCTCACCAGCAGTGAGAGGGGTGTTTATTAGCATCCTTGTGAGTTGATGAATTTGCGTATTAGCAGATCAAGACTACTTCTTTGTTAAAGTCTGAAATCTTAAATTTAAATTTTTTCCTAGGATATAGATAAAATTGTTTACAAAACAACCATCAAGTGGTTTTTCTTCTACTTAAAACTATTGTTCTTAAGCTCAGAATTCCATTCTGAACCCAAAATATGTGTTCTACCAAACATCCTCAAAGTTTTAAAAATGAGGCACAAAACACATCTCTCATATTATTGAGCCAGGTCTAAACTCATCCTTTTCAGGGACAGCCTGTGGAAATACAGAGGTGGGATCAGGCTGCTTTTATGACTTGTTTGATTCTATTTATTAAACATTCAGTTTGTGGTATTATGTTGACCTGTGGATCATGATCCGTTAATACTTTGAGTCATTAGAAAGGAAGCCTTCAGGGACCAATATTGAGTTCCTATAGGGACTTCAGCCCATGGAGATTTACGATGATGCGTGATATAATGATGTTGTTTTATTTTTATTTATGTATTTATTTTTAATTAAAAAATTTTTATTAAGAATTAATTGACATGTAACATTATATTAGTTTCAGGTGTACAATGTAATATTTGATATTTGTAAATATTGTGAAATAATCACCACCTTAAGTCTAGTCAACATAACATAGTTATGAATTTCTTTTTCTTGTGATGAAAACTTTCAAGATTTGTTCTCCTAACAGCTTGCAGTTATACAGTATGATGTTATTAACTATAGTCAGTTACCATGCTGTTCATTACATCCCCAGGACTCATTTACTTTATAATTGGAAGTTTATACCTTTTGACTCCCTTCAGCCATTTTGCCCACTTCCCATCCCCCATTTCTGGCAGCCACCAATCTGTTCTCTTAATCTATGTATTCTTTTTTTTTTTTCTTTAGAATTCATATATAAGTGAGACCACATGGCATTTGTCTTTCTCTTTTTGGCTTATTTCACTTAGCATAATACTTTCAAGGTCCATCCATGTTAATTGCTAATAGCAAGATTTCCTTCTTTTTTATGGCTGAATAATATTCTTTATTTATATATTTTCATGTATTTGTGTGATTTATGTGCTGATTTTGTGTGTGTGTATGTGTGTATTCACACTTTCTTTGTTCATTCATCTATTCATGGACACTTAGGTTGCTAGCATGTCTTTGTAAATAATGCTGCAATAAACATAGCAGTGTATATATCTTTTCAAATTAGTGTTTTCATTCCATGCATAAGTGGAATTGCTGGATCATATGGTAATCCTATTTAAAATTCTTTGAGGAACTTCCATACTGTTTTCCATAATGGCTACACCAATTTACATTCCCACCAGCAGTGCACAGAGGTTTCCTCTTCTCCACAATCTCTCTGACACTTGCTATTTCTTCTTTGTTTGTTTGTTTTTTTAAAGATTTTATTTATTTATTTGACAGAGAGAGATCACAAGTAGGCATAGAGGCAGGCAGAGAGAGAGGGGGAAGCAGGCTCCCTGCTGAGCAGAGAGCCCGATGTGGGGCTCGATCCCAGGACCCTGAGATCATGACTTGAGCCAAAGGCAGAGGCTTTAACCCACTGAGCCACCCAGGCGCCCCTGTTTGTTTGTTTTGATAATAGCTATTCTTGCAGGTGTAAAATGATATTGTGGTTTTGATTTATATTTTCTTGATAATTAGTGATGGTGAGGCTTTTCATGTACTTGTTGGCCCTCTGTATGTCTTTGGGAAAATGTCTATTTAGATCCTCTGCTCGTTTTTTTAATTTGATTGTTTTTTTGCTATTGAGTTGTGTGAGTTCTTTATATATTATGGATATAAACCCCTTTCGGACATAAGATTTGCAAATATCTTCTCCCATTTGGTAGGCTGCGTTTTCATTTTGTTGAAGGTTTACTTTACTGTGCGGAAACTTTTTAGCTTGATGTAGTCTCACTTGTTTATTTTTGTTTTTGTTGCCTTTGCTTTTGATGTCAGAGCCAAAAACTCACTGCCAAGGCTGATATCAATTGCCTACATTTTCTTATTGCCTATGTTTTCTACTTTGTTTTATGCCTATAGGTCTAATGTTCAGTTCTTCAATTCATTTTGAGTTGACTTTTGTGTATGGTAGAAGACAATGGTCTAGTTTCATTCTTTTGCATATGTCTGCTCAGTTTTCCCAGCATCATTTATTGAAGAGACTGTACTTTCCCCATTGTGTATTCTTGGCTCCTTTGTTGTAAATTATTTTATCTTATATGTGTGGGTTTATTTTTGGGCTCTCTATTCTGTTTCACTGATCTATGTCTGCTTTTATGCCCTTACCATACTGTTTGGATCATTTGAGCTTTGTAATATAGTTTGAAATCAGGAAGTATGAGGCCTCCAGATTTGTTCTTCTTTCTCAGAATTGTTTTGGCTATTTGGGATCTTTTGTGGGTTCCATACAAATTTTAGGGTTGTTTATTTCTGTGAAAGATATCATTGGAATCTTGATAGGGATTGCATCGAGTCTGTAGATTGCTTTGGGTGGTATTGACATTTCAATATTACGTCTTCCAATCCATGTGTGTGGAAGTTCTTTTTACTTTTAAGTTTCCTCCTGACACAGAGAGGACTCACATAAAGGCTAAATCTGGACCCTGCAGGGAGTTTTGTTTTTGTAAAGTAGAGCTTCCATTTTGAATAAAGTCATCTTTAAGGGAGCAATAATTTTGTGGTTAGATTCTCTTTTTATTCCTAAATTCATAAATCAAAAATTCCCCCCTTCTGCTTTATTATCAAAGATATTTTCATCAACTTCCAGTCAGTTGGCTATTTGTCAATATTCTTATTTAGTTGTAAGCCTTCAGTTGTCTGTAGGGCTTCTTAAATATTAAAGTGTGTGAGAATCACTTGGGCATCTTATTAAATGCAGTTTTGGGTTCACCAAGTCTAGGGTGGGACTTGAGATTCTGCATTTCTAATAAGCTCCCAAGTGATATGATGCTGCTAGTCTTTCAACCACATTGTATAACAAGGGTCCATAGGTCATTTTTACCCTGTAAATATTACTTATGCTACGTTTAATTAGGTACTTAGAGCATTTGGTAAGTTTCACAATTGGAATGAGCAATGTCAGAAATTAGTAGTTAAACCATTGCTTTTTATTTTAGGAAATTACCACAAATAAGATGGAGAAAACCTGCTCAAGAAAATGGAAGAATTCTTTTTTTTTAATTTTTTTTTAAGATTTTGTTTTTATTTGTTTGAGAGAGAGAGAGAGCAAGAGTATGAGAGGGGAGAAGTCAGAGGGAGAAGCAGACTCCCCACAGAGCTGGGAGCCTGATGTGGGACTCAGTCCTGGGACTCCGGGATCTGATGCCTGAGCCGAAGACAGTTGCTTAACCAACTGAGCCACCCAGGTGCCTGAAAATGGAAGAATTCTTGAAAATGTCTAAGAGTAATAGCTTGAGTTTTTAATTACAATTGATTCCTACTGTTTGGTTTTTTGTCATTTTTTTTAGCTACATGTAGTAGTTCAAGGAATATGTATTAATATTTTTTATAATCTATTTTAAAGATTTAAGAATTTATCTTTCCTAAAATATAGAAATTAAAACTTGAACTATGATAAACCAGAATTTAAAATAAACATGGACAGTACTGTGTTTTATTTATAAGAATAACATGCACAGGGGCACCTGGGTGGCTCAGTTGTTAAGCCTCTGCCTTCAGCTCAGGTCGTGATCCCATGGTCCTGGGATCAAGCCCATCAGGCACCCTGCCCAGCTGGGAGCCTGCTTCTCCCCTTCCCCACTTATGCTCTCTTGTTATCTCTGTCTCTCTCTTTCCCTCTCAAATAAATAAATAAAAAAAATCTTAAAAAAAAAAAAAAAGAATAATAAGCACATTGCATAGGTTCAATTTACACTATTTGAGAGTCACATTTTTGCAGTAACACTCATTTATAAACCTCTGAGTTGCTCTTCAGTATTGACTATTGCATCATTTTATTCATTTACGGACTATCAATTGTATTGAATATATTGGCTAAGCAAAAATAGAATCCTAATGTGGGTTCCAGTATTAAGGATATGGTATATGTAAGAACTGTGGACAATGTGACATCAGAAATTTGCCCTGAAATACTCATGTCAATTACTAAAGACAGGCGATTGAGTGGTTTTTGTTTCATTTCTTGTGTGAAAAGAGTTAGAGGTGGGAAATGAATGTCTCGTAAGCAGTAATGCATCCGGTTTAGTTGTAAAGTTTGTATTTTGGCGTGATACCACCGAACCAGCTTCTGACTGTGGAGGTCTGTACCTAAACTAGAACTAGTTTTGGGAATTCTCTAACTCATTTTTCCCTTCCAACTACATTTTCATGTGTGTTTCAGAATTAAGAACCTTCCCATCTACCCTCAAATTCTCTGTCTGAACATCTTCCTAGTAAATCTTCCATTTGTACCAAAGTATGAGTAGAACTCCTTGAATACCTGTCTCCTTTCCACCTCCCGAGCCTTGGGTACTGCTTTCAGGTCTATCTTCCTTTGATATCAAGTTAGACCATTTCATTAGTCCAGGTCTTTATTTTATTTTATTTTATTTTTTTAAAGATTTTATTTATTTGACAGAGAGAAACACAGAGAGAGAGGGAACACAAGCAGAGGGAATGGTAGCGGGAGAAGCAGGCTTCCCGTCAAGCAGGGAACCCAATGCGGGGCTCGATCCCAGGACCCTGGGATCATGACCTGAGCTAAAGGCAGACGCTTAATGACTGAGCCACCCAGGCGCCCCAGTCCAGGTCTTTAAACCGGGAACCATCTCTGTTTCCATAAGAGCCCTAGGGCAGTGGAGTAGGAGGCAGGCTGGGCAGACTGGTGCCCCAGTCACTGCTAGAGTAAGCCTACCTCAAGCTAAAGCATGGGCTGAGTTTCTCTATAGAATCACCAAATGGTGGCTTTAGATGGACACTGAAATCAGGGTACTGGACAAATATGCATCCAGGATGGAAGAAGTGATGAAAATGAAGACAAAGAGTTAAGGTGGTGGGGAGATAGGCTTAGTTTGAACTCAAGGATATGGGGGAGAAGACGTCAGCTACAAACAGAAGAAGCTGCACGTGACTGTCATTGTGTTCTGAATTCAAAACCAAGAACACCTGTAACAATGCAACTGAGCTGGGGGAGGGGCAGAGGAAGAGGGAGAGAGGATCTGAAGCCACCCCTCATGACCCCCCCCCCCCCGCCTTCCCCCTGCCGGCTGAGCACAGAGTCCATCATGGGGCTCCATCTCATGACCCTAAGATCATGACCTGAGCCGAAATCAAGAGTAAGGTGCTTAACCAACTGAGCCACCCAGGCGCCCCTCAAAGCAGATTTTTAAAAAGACTGGTGAAGGCTGTGACTTGACTTGTAATGAAGCCAAGTTAATTATCTTCTTATGTCTCAGGCCTGACTAACCTGGGGCCAGGACTCCGCCAAAAGCTCTTGACCCCCCAACACTGGCTACCTCTCTCAAAAGATTCTGTTTAAATCAAGACAGATCTCTTCCTGTTGTTTCAAAGCCCATGTTCTTTTGGCAGAGGGTTAGTAATCTCATGCTGTCTTAGAAAATCCACTGTTACCTGAGGATTTACCTTGCGCTGGTGTGTTAGCTTCATGGGATTTGATTTTTAAATGCTAAATACTTAAAAATACACGTTTTCCTCCTTGTGTTTGAGATGAGGCTTTTAAGGAGTAATCGACACCACAATAAAAGCCAGCACGGTTCTCTTGTCAATAAAAAAGGGATTTGCGTGAAGTGCTGCTTTTTCATAAGAAGCACTGCATGGAGCATCACTTAGCAACACACAAATCAGCTTTGACACCTTATTCATCTTTAATATTCAGGTTCAAATCAAGTCTTTCCAGTGATGGGACAGATGGAGTCTTTGAAACCAAGCAAGCGAGAGGTGTCACCTTGTAATTTCCATCTTTAGGTTGGCAGCAGCATCAGAGTCTTCATTTTATAACATTTTGGAATTGCAGTTTTTTTCAATTTTCAGATCTCAGTGCCTTAGTGTGGCGTGCAGGGTCCGTCACGGACAGGTTGCTGCTTGCTTCTGTCATAACCTCTGCTTCAGCTGGATAAAACAGCCCGGTTTCCCAAACGTGCTGGGTTCTTTGATATCACTATGTCTTCAAGCCCATGTCGTTTCTTTGCTTTGGGAAAACTCCTTGCTGGCTAAGTTCTGCTAATCTTTCCCGATACTTTTGAATCTCAGAGACCTTGTCTCTGATTCTTTCAGACTGAGTAATGGGCAAATCTTGGTCATAGGGTGTTAATATCGGATTTCAGTTGTATGTAACTGGGAACTTTTGAGGGACGGGAATTCTGTCGTTTATCTGTATATCCCTATCCTTTTGGTATGTTTCATTTATCTGAATTTCTCACTATCTGTGGCAGAGCTGAGTCATCTCTCTCTGTGAAATAGTAGTTCTTTACTACTAAGTCTTTTGACCAGAGGCTCAAGGTACTCAGTTATGAATTTAACAGTTACCTCTTGAATTGTTCCTACTGTGTCAAGGACTATGCTGTATATTTACTTCTATCTTGGAAGGATGTAAGAGTCAACCATCAGATAAAGAGTTATACTAAATGTAGCATTAAGTGGAAAAAATCTAGAGGAATAAAAAATTAAAGCAAGGATTTCTGAAAATGCAAGGTAGCAGAGAGGCTATACTGTGGTTTTATGAAGGCTTTCACAAAGGAAACAAAACTTAAAAGAATTTTTGAATCCATATTTTTACAATTGGTTTAGGAAAATTGAAAGTGACTCAGTAATTGGGGTAACCATGTCAATTTATATATCTTAAGCTGAGAAAATATTCCTCAGTGGTTTGCTTCCAGAAAGTACCTTCTGCCATAATAGAAAGCAGATAGATAACTGCCACACTCCTTAGTGAACTGGTATGTACAGATTTCTGGAGTTTTTGTTTTATTCATATCTTTAAAATCTCACTGGTTTTTGTTTTAAAATTTAATCCATTTAAAAACATGCAGGAGATTTCTCTTTTCTTTCTTTTCTTTTTTTTTCTTTTCTTTCTTTAAAGATTTTATTTATTTGACAGAGAAAGACACAGCAACAGAGGGAACACAAGCAGGGAGAGTGGGAGAGGGAGAAGCAGGCTTCCAGCTGAGCTGGAAGCCCCAACACAGGGCTCGATCTCAGGACCCTGAGATCATGACCTGAGTCGAAGGCAGATGCTTAACGACTGAGCCACCCAGGCATCTGCATGCTGGAAATTTCTTAAGATAATTTAAATGAATTCTAATTTTAGAACAATGCTGGGATAGTTAAGTTAGTCTTATATATGGACAGGGTATTCTGTATCTAAAGCCTCTATACTGTCTGTCTCAGAAATAGGACTAAAAGCATCCCCTTTTCCTTTTGCTTTATTTGGAAAATACTGAAAAGTGAACAAAAATTAAAAGAAAAAAATGCCTTTTATTTGAAAGTGGAGTAGGATATTATATTTTTTTTTAAAAAAGAAAGCTTCCCTACGATCCAGTCCCATCCCGCATTGTTAATCTTTGGGCACGTAGTTAATTGACTTCTTTCTAAAGGTAATTAGAAATACTATTGTTAAAACAATGTAGAGTTGTGCTGCCTGCTGTCTTTTATGATAGCAACTTTTAAGGTTCCTTTCCATGTTAATGCTAGCTTTGTTCTGCTTTGATCTGTTTATTTATCACTTATTTTTCTTACAAAAGCACATGAGGCACATTGTTTTAAAAAAGTCCAAACAGCGTAGACCTGAAGTAGAAAGTGAAAGTTTCCTTTTATTCTTGGGAGTAACTGGTTAATATGTTGCTGTATGTTCTAGATAAGTGAACTTTTGACTAAATTATAACTTTTTAAATATTAAAAATAGCATCGTACTTTCCATTCTGTCACTTTTATTTTTCATTCACAAATGCTTTATTTCATAGCTGCTCTTCTTTATTACTACCTGGAGGTCCAGCCCAGGCTTTTTACTGGCTATATAATATTTCACAGGATGAATCAATTGTCAATAAGCTTGTTAGTCCACTAGATATCTCCAGTTTTTTCTTTTTATTGCAAATAACACTGCAATAAGCATTTTTGTATCTTATATACAAGGATGTATCTATAGGGTGATACCCACGTGGATATGCTTGGTTGGAGGCATTGCACATGTAAAATTTTGCTGTATAACTTAGAAGTTAATCTTTTCTTCAAGACTTTCAGCAATATTTAATCATAAGCAAAAGTTCTGATTTGAGAGTAAACTCTTTTAAAAAGGAAAGGTGGATTCCTTTCTTGAGGGTCCAATGACAGTACAGTTCAGGGAGGATTTTTTGTCATGGTTTTTCTCCTCGTGTTTTAGCCTGAATTTTATTTGGAATCTTTGAGAGAAAATACTCTCTGGTCTTTCTGTTGCCTCAGAAGATAAATCTATGTTCTTATTGGTAGCATCTCCTTGATAATGCTGTTATTTCCCTGGATGTTGATATTCCTTACGATGAGTCACAACTTTAGCTTAATTCTCTTCTGTCCAGTATGGCAGAGTATAGAATGAAAACTATCTAACGGGTAATTTCTCTTAAAAGAAATGCAGGAAGGTGACTCTACAAATAAAAATTTTAAACGCAGACTGTCATTTTGCTTATGTATTTTAAGTTCTTTTTCCTGTAGCCTTGAAAACAGTTAAAATTGTACCTTATTGGATAAAAGAAAACTTACAGATGAAGCACATTTTCTGGTTGTTAAAGGATAATCTGATTGAGCCTCTGTACCTTGCTTTTGGATGGTAAGAGTGGGTTTCTAAAGTGTGTTTTTTCATGCTGCCACACACAATTAAGGATTTAGTAGTCTTTTAGGTACTCTCTGATTCAAGCTTCTTCACCTACATCGTTGAGTCCAGTTCACTCCACCAAATTGCTATTTGAGAACTATCTTACAGATTTCAGATTCGTATGTAAAAGGCAAATGGGCTCATAGTCTTTTTTGTTGTTGTTGTTGTTGTAGGCATCTAAGAACCTCAGGAGGCAATTCATGTATGGTTATGTAGATATATATTGGAAGATAAGTATTTGTGTTTCGTATAGCCCTTTAATTTGTTTAATTTAATTCATATGACTTAATTCTGATTTTCAGAAAATGACTTAAAAAATTCTCAGATTTCATAGTCTTTCTCGTCTGACTGGTAAAAGTTTATCTGCTAATATGTTTATCTATAAGATCTATACTTCTGAGGAGATGATAGTAATTTATTTTACAGATTATTTTGTTTTCTCTCCTTTTTACAGAAAACAGGCATCGTTATGGGTCCAAGGAGACATTTTCCGATCCAAGCTGAAAAATAGACCATCCAGTGAAGGAAGTATTAATAAAATTCTTTCTAGCTTGGATGATATGTCTATAGGTGGAAACTTATCTAAAATACAAAACTTGGAAAGATTTGGAGAGGTGAGTTTTCCTCAGGAAGATTTTCGTGTCTCCTTAGGACTAAAGTTCTGCATTTCTTTGTTTCCCAGCTGAACATATATAACATAGCAAATACCTCTTTTCTGAAATGCTGTGGGTACCAATATTTTTAGGTGTAGAGTCATCTACCTGTAAAACAAGAATCCAGAGCAAAGATCTGGATTCTTAAAAATAAAATCCTTA
The DNA here is from genome assembly GCA_028646535.1 of Procyon lotor. Lineage (NCBI taxonomy): Eukaryota > Metazoa > Chordata > Mammalia > Carnivora > Procyonidae > Procyon > Procyon lotor. Next base: position 73,910,074 of record CM053606.1, on the reverse strand, counting down.
AAAATCCTTAAAAATAAAAAAGCTGTAATTTAAGGAGTACAATTTTAAAGGAGGCCACTCTGGCTTGGAGACTATGTACAAAAAGAAGATAGAATAGTAAATTTTCTATTTGAAGACAGAAGTGAATATAAATAATTAATGTGACAATTGAAGAAATGGTATATGCCACAAGTGGTTTTTTGAAAGTCTCAAATTCACATAGATCTCTAAAGTCCAGAGTTGAAAACATTATTAGGGGCAACTTTTTTTTTTAATTGGGGCTCTGTTATAAACTAACCATTTTAAACAGCTGTAGTCTCATTTAATCTTTACAACTAACTGGTGATAAGTAATATCAGCAATATTACCTAGGCAATATGATCTCTATAGTAAGGAAATTAAATGTCAGAGAAGTTCTAACCTTGGTGATTCCAGTTCACGTCTATCTGATTTGGTGTCTGCGTTTTTTCTATTATACCCTGCTACCTAAAAGTGGAAGTGACTTATAACAGGTAGAATCATGGGCATTTTTGGAACTGGAAGCAACCTTAAAATCATTTTTTTTTTTTAAGATTTTATTTACTTGACAGAGAGAGAGAGATCACAAGTAGGCAGAAAGGCAGGCAGAGAGAGAGGGGGAAGCAGGCTCCCTGCTGAGCAGGGAGCCCGATGCGGGGCTTGATCCCAGGACCCTGAGATCAGGACCTAAGCCGAAGGCAGAGGTTTAACTCACTGAGCCACCCAGGTGCCCCTGAAATCATTTGTTCTACTTCCCCTCTTGTGTGGATCAGAAGCTGGGGGTCCCACTGAATCCCATGACTTGCTGAAGGTCATGGAGTTGTTTAGTAGTAAGACCACCTTGAGACTGGGAGTCTCCCTCCTGGTTTAGGTCTTTCTACCACAGTGTGCCTGAGGTGAAACTAAGCACTTTGCTTGTACTTATATTTTTACATCCCTGAAGGAGCAAAAAGAGCTGTTAAAAATATTTAAGCAGTGGGGCGCCTGGGTGGCTCAGTTGATTAAGTGTCCGACTCTTGGTTTCGGCACAGGTCACGATCTAGGGGTCGTGGGATCGAGCCCCATGTCAGGCTCCCTGCTCAGTGGGGAGTCTGCTTGAGATTCTCTTCCTCTCCTTCTGCCTCGCTCCTCCCCCCCAAATAAATAAAGGTTAAAAAAATATTTAGGTGACAAGTGTGGATTTACATTCTATTAGGTGGTGACCTGTTGGACCTGGACAAGTGTCTTGAGCTAAATACTGTGGTTCAAGTTTGGCCCTCAGGGAACCCAAAATGGAAGGAATGCATCATAGCTACTTTAGGTCAACAAGTGGCATGTCAAATAGGTTTCTTTCACCAGGAAAGATAACCAGAGTGCTTGGCAACAGGGAGAGTAGGCTTTCTTCAAGGACACAGGATGGAGACTGCCGGAAGAACTAATTTTTGGACCCCATGGTCTCTACTCCAGGACAGCCACTGAAGAAGTAGCTAAGTTTACTTGTGTGACTCATCTGTCCTGACAAGATGTAAATCTTAGCCAAGGTCATGTTGATGTTCAGAGCCTTTGTTGACTTTTTCTTGTTTCTGTGTTGTAATCTGGCCTATTCAAAGCAAACAAAAGGATCTAAACTGACATTTTAATGCGATAATATTGCTAAGCAAGAATGCTTTTCTTGCTCTGGTCAGCATTTCCTTCTTAGGTTTGTTCAAGTAAACAGTGCTTTGAATTATGACCTCTGAAAAGATACACATACAATTTATCCACCCGTCTGGGAAACATATTTATCTTATAGGAATATCATGTTTTCTATATCATAATCCACATTGAACGAACATCCGGTAGTCAGAACATTTTGTTCCCATACTTTTTTAGATCTCAATGTATTGAATTTAAGGCTAACATTTATTTATCACTGAAGAGTGAAATGTGAAATTTAAAATAAGTATAAAATATAAATAAAATTTTTGGATATGAAATATAAAATTTAAAATGACTTTAAATAAGCTCAATTTTAAATATGAGCGTGTATCAAGATATTGGGCTGTTTCTCTTCCTCTTTCTTATTCCCTACAGCCCCAAATTAATTACTTTAGCTCTAGTCATTCAGAAGTGGTATGATTTTTGAAATTAGAGCACAGAAATGCAAGAATTCAGAAATACCACAGAACGATGGTGTGGTTAAGATTTTATTTTATTTATTTATTTTTAAAGATTTTATTTATTTATTTGACAGAGAGAGAGAGAGAGATCACAAGCAGGCAGAGAGGCAGGCAGAGAGAGAGGGGGAAGCAGGCTCCCCGCTGAGCAGAGAACCCGATGTGGGGCTTCATCCCAGGACGCCAGGATCATGACCTGAGCCGAAGGCAGAGGCTTTAACCACTGAGCCTCCCAGGCACCCCTGGTTAAGATTTTAGACAGTGACATATATATGTATGTTTTGGACTACTTTATAGTTAGGTGATTTGCTGCGTAAATAACACTTTTAAGCCCTTTTCTTGCCATTCTTATCTGATGCTGGCTCCAGAACATTACATGAAGATGAGGAATTAGTTAACTCAAAAGTGAATGTAATAGCGGTAGTGATTTTTTTGTCATTCTTTGAATTCCAAGTGGGAAAAGAAGTTGAGAACGCTGCAAGGATTTTAATGTGTTTCAAGTTCCATACCAATGTTCAGGATGGAAGCCCGTGGAAATTCTGTGTTTATTAGTTTATACATAGAGAAGGTGCAAAAAGGTGCTGTTCTTCTAGAGATTGCTTTTTTTTTTTTCCTTTTTAGAAGTAATGTCAGATTGAAAATGAGATACTAAATTATTTTTCTGATTTCCAGGCCTACAGGGATTTTCCTGGGGTTGGTTATTAGGAAGCTCTGTAATTACCTGATTGGGAAGATTTGACTAGTTTTTCAGTGCCTAGCAGGTGGGTGAATAGGCAGAAAGGATCAACCAGGATTCAGGCCACGGGAATGGATTAGGCTGTGGCTGTAATGAATTCTCTTCGCCTACTTAGAGTTATGAAAAATCTTTTAAAAATAGAGGCTTTACCTTGACTGAACCTGGTCTTCAGTGTTGGGCTAGGCACTATGAAATATACCCGGCCCATCCTGTGGGGAGAAGCTAGGCTCTAGGTTAGGCTCCTTGCTTGGTGTTTCTGCCTTGAACTGTATTTTTCCTCCATGGTCCTGACACCTCCTTCCCTGCCTGGTGATATGTGCTGTGAAGATCAAGGCTTCTGTCTGCCCTCGTCATGAGCCTATTCCTAGCCCACAGGGCCTTTGTAAATGTTGCTTGAAAGAATGAAGAAGGCTTATGGTTTCAGAGAAAACAAACAAGAAAACAGACATGAAATTGGTAATCATCCAAGCTATCCAAGGGTAGTCTGTGCTCAAATACAAATAGTGTCAGCAGTAAGTGCTCACTTAGACATCCCACGGCCTGAGGGTCCATCATGCATTGGGGTTATAAAAAATGGTTTTAAGAAGATGGAATTTAAAACACTTTATCGGGGCGCCTGAGTGGCTCAGTGGGTTAAAGCCTCTGCCTTCAGCTCAGGTCATGATCTCAGGGGTCCTGGGATCCAGCCCCACATCGGGCTCTCTGCTGAGTGGGGAGCCTGCTTCCCCCTCTTTCTCTGCCTGCCTCTCTGCCTACTTGTGATCTCTCTCCCTCTGTTGAATAAATAAATAAAATCTTAAAAAAACAAAACAAAACACAACACTTTATCTAAGGGACCAATACTTCAGGAGTTAAGTGAGGAGCTTAGAATGTAACAACCTAAATAGCATCTACTGTGTGCCAGGCACTGTTCTAGGTGCTTTATGTGGATTAATTATTTTTTTTTCCTTTAAAGATTTTATTCTTTCATTTGAGAGAGAGATAGCATGAGCTAGGGGGCAGGGGATTGGGAGGAGCAGAGGGAGAGGGAGGAGCAGATGAGCAGGGAGCCCGATGCGGGGCTCAATCCCAGGACCCTGAGATCATGACCTGAGCTGAAGGCAGAGGCTTAACCAACTGAGCCACCCAGGCATCCCCTACATGGGTTAACTCTTAATTCTTACAACAGCTGTATGAAATAGGCACTGGTTACTAGGCCCCCTTTAACAGATGGCATAACTGAGGTAGAGAAAGTTAAACTGTCTCTGCAAGATCCCAGAGTACGCAGTGGAGCCGTCAGTAAGACGCAGGTGCTCTGGCTTCAAAGTCTCTTCTCAGCCACCCACCTGAGGCCTCTCTCCGTACCTTGCTGCCTCTCCATGAGGTCCTACGTGTGGCTTTAGTATATACCATCAGTCGGTTTGAACATAACCTTAGCCCGCCTGTCGCAATAAATTTCTCCCTGAGTTGTGATTGTTGTTAACTTTTCCTTCTCCGGGGTGATAATCCAATATTAGCACACCGATCAATCAGATGCTCTTGATGTAGAGATATTAATTAGGTTCAGGTGCTGCTCGTTCAACCAAGATCACATAAATTGACAGGTAAATAAGAATGTAGTGTTTTAATTAATTATTTAATTAATTAAGGTTTAAAGATTTTTTTTTTAAAGATTTTATTTATTTGACAGAGAGAAACACAGTGAGAGAGGGAACACAGGCAGAGGGAATGGTAGTGGGAGAAGCAGGCTTCCTGCCGAGCGAGGAGCCCGATGCGGGGCTCGATCCCAGGACCCTGGGATCATGACCTGAGCCGAAGGCAGACGCCTAACGACTGAGCCACCCAGGCGCCCCTAAAGATCTTATTTTTAAGCAATCTCTGCACCCAACATGGGGTTCGAACCCACAACCCTGAGATCGAGAGTCGCACACTACACTGACTGAGCCAGCCAGGTGCCCCAAGAAAGTAGCATTTTAATTATGTCATAGAGATTCTGTGATTTATAAAATCCTTTGCTCTTTTATATCAAATGCCCATGTATAGGGTACATCTTAGAAAAAAAAAATCCATGCAGTAAAAAAATTAACTCTCTAAGACCCTACTTTGAAGCACTGTTCTTTCCACTCTTGGGACCACTGTGGCATTCCAGCTCCAATCAGAAAATCCTGGGATCTGGGAGAGGCTCTAGGCCAGGAGCGTGACGGTACAACAGAGAGCCAGGGTTTAGGGTGACTGACTGCTCTGGCTGGAGGGGAAAGGGGTCCTGGGGTCAGGGGCGGGAGGCCAGGAAGTTGGCGAAGGGGGGGGTGGTCCCAGGGGGTAAAGGTCTCGACCAGTGGTAGCGAGGAAGGAGAGAAGACGGACTCTGATAAATCCAGACTTTTTATGATCAGAGGCAACTTGTTATGAGATGACATCTTTGCCTTTCCGCAACTTTTACATGTCACAGTTTCAGCATCTGAGAGTTGAAAGAATTTTGGAGGTGACCCAGCCACCTTTCCAGCCAAATCACTTAAACCTACTCAAAATCCATTATCATCTTTCTCTTCCAATCCTTTCACTTCTATTTTTACTCATTTCTATTTCAAACTCTTTTTATGTCGTCTTTCTATTATAACTCTTCTGTCTTTTTTCCCTAGTGTGCTATCTTTTATCTAATAGATTTTTTTCTTAATGGCACACACCACTGCCTCCCCAGTAGCTTACTCTGTCACCATTTGATTAATGCGTTGGTCAGTCATTACTTTATCCAACTGAAACCTATGCATACGTTTTACCTTCTTTTTCATCTTGTCCATATTTAGAGAACAACCGATGGCATAAAATAAATCTACTTTGCAACTATTATTTGTTCTTTAGCTAGACCATCATCTGTAAATAAGAACATCTTTTGAAATGGTCTTTTTTTGTGTATTTTAGTTTGCTCTCATTTTC
>CM053606.1:73888785-73904193 GCA_028646535.1 Procyon lotor | reverse complement strand
TTTTTTAAAGATTTTATTTATTTATTTATTTGACAGAGAGAGAGAGAGATCACAAGTAGGCAGAGAGGCAGACCAGGGGCGGAGGGGCGGGGGCGGGGAAGCAGGCTCCCTGCTGAGCAGAGAGCCCGATGCAGGGGCTCGTTCCCAGGACTCTGAGATCATGACCTGAGCTGAAGGCAGAGGCTTTAACCCACTGAGCCACCCAGGCGCCCTGTGACTTTGTTTCTTTTCAGCAGATTTTAGGGGATTTAAGCAGCTCAGGACCAAAGAGGGTCTGCACCGGGACCCTGGGTGAGAGGGGCTGGAGCCCAAGAGCACAAGGGAAGCCTAGGCTAGGTTCCCTGCCTTCGTCAGTTGTGACTAATCATTAGTTATTTTAAGGAACGAATTTGGTAGAAAGAATAAGACCTCCCAGCACCTGTTGAGAAAAGTCTTCAAATGGTCTACTGTTTCTTGGGATTGATTCATGCCCTCATGAGAAAAGGAACTGTGTTTTCTATGTTTTCCCCTCACAAGTGTTTGTGTTCTAAGTGCCCTGATTCATGTCTGTGTTATACTCAGGATTCCAGAAGGCCAGAGTCCTCTTTCTTACAGCTTTCTAGTTTCTTAATTTTATAATTCAATTTAAATGTATTTTGAATAATATTGCCTAACTTTTTGTCAAGATTTTGAAGGCTATTAATCCCTTACTGAGAATCTTATGGCTTATGTGTTCTGTACCTCTTAGTCCTAAAAATGCCTGAAGCTTCATACAAAAGCCACAGAAATAAAATAAGGGATGATACCCCGAGATAAAAAAAATGACGTGATTTTCCCCCCTTCAGTTTTCCCTTCCTTCTCCTAATGTCCTCCATACTATTCTTATGTTCCACAAATAAGTGAAACCATATGATAATTGTCTTTCTATGGTGACTAACATAACATAATAAAAAAAAAGGATGTGATTTATATTTTAGCAGATTTCTTCAGACCTGTATTGCATGTCTGGATCCTATCCCCTCCATCTCCCCTTCCCAGGTCCTGGTTTAAGCATATATTTTAGCAGATTTCTTCAGACCTGTATTGCATGTCTGGATCCTATCCCCTCCATCTCCCCTTCCCAGGTCCTGCTTTAAGCATTCTCTCACACACCAATCCAGCCTGTCACCTGTCACCAGACGGCTGCAGGAGCCACTAAACTGTGTCCCCCTCCTTCCCGCCCCACAGACTTCACCTTCCCCTGTTCATTCTCCTCATAGTCACCATGTAGGAGGAAATGTTTGCAACATATTTAGATTAGGGCTTTTTTTTTTTTTTTTAGTGTAAAGAATGCTTAAAAATCAGTGTGAAAATGCAATGTACACAAAACAAAATGGGAATCTTCGTGGCTGGTAAACGTGAAAACCGTTCTACTTCCCTAGAAATGAAAGAAGCACACATTTAAGTGACAAGATGCTATTTCTGCTACTAGCAGAAATTGTGTGAGATTAAAGAATGTATGCAGTATTAGCAGGGATTTGGGGGATAAAAACTAAAGATGGCCAGTTGGAGTTTGAAACGGAGGGCGGTTTGATAATGCGTGGCGGGAGAATTTACAATGCGTTTAGAGATTCCACTTCTGTGAATCCCCCTTAGGACAGTAATAGGACAGTGTTTAAAAGCCGTATGTATAGAGGAAGATGTTTGTTGGAGCTGTTTATAGTGATGAAAGACAGAGAACAGCCTGAACCAAGGGAAAATAAATGAAATTTGGTATATTTAGACAATGGAATTTTATGGAGTCACAAAGAATAAATATGTAGAGGTTTGGGGGTTTTGGCTTTTTAAATTTATCCTGAAATACTTCCAACAATATGTTTTTCAGGTGAAAAAGTAAGTTACAGAGCAGCATATATGTAACTCAACCTCTTTTTGTCAGGAAAAAGTATGTTTGGAGATGATATGTATAGCAGAGGGAAAATCTGGACGACTATATGCCAGAATGCTAATGGGTTTTGGTTTTTGATGGTAAATATGTAGGTGGTTTTAATATTTTTTCACTTTTTTTAAAGATTTATTTATTTGACAGAGAGAGAGATCACAAGTAGGCAGAGAGGCAGGCAGAGAGAGAGGGGGAAACAGGCTCCCCACTGAGCAGAGAGCCCGACGTGGGGCTCCATCCCAGGACCCTGAGATCATGACCTGAGCCAAAGGCAGAGGCTTTAACCCACTGAGCCACCCAGGCGCCCCAATATTTTTTTCACTCTTATCTGTATTTTGTCATTACATACAAAGAAGTATCACAGAGAAAAAAAATATATACATAGATATATTTTACATATACATATGCATATGTATATGTATACATATACAAAATAAATATATACATATATTTTTTTTCTTTAGAAGAGTCATGGTTTCCTTTTCCAGAGGTTGAGAGCCGGGACTTGATAAGTAATGTTTTCTTTTTCTTTGAGAGCTAGGGTTTTTAAGTAGATTCCTTAAGAGAAGGCACTTAAATAGAAAACATTGAATCTGGCTAGTTAGGGGCGTGGCTCTCTGTTGCAATGTTTTCATTGTTTTCTACAATGTTTTCTGTTTTCTACGTTTGAAATGTGTTACCTGTAAAAGATTTCACCTTTTAGATACATAATAAAGTGGGAGAGAAAATACTTGTGACGTAACTATAATGAAAACATACTATTTTTTTAAATTGTGTATCTTGTTAAATTAGCATTTATTTTTTCCAAGTAATATATGACTATATGACCACTCTTCTAGAAATGTCAGAAAGTACTGAATTCTAATAAAAAATATCAGTCCCATATCCTACCTTTCTGTACTCCTAGACCAATCCCCAAACCAATCCCAGAAGGGGGAACCTCTAAGCAAATTATATCAGCACTTTTACTACCATATTTCTACACATCTTGTTTATAATGTTATTTAAAACAATTTATTGATTTTGGACATTTTTTGATTGCCTCCTGGTTGTGGTGGACAGGATTTTAGCTACCCCCAAGGTGTTACTCCCACTCCCCTGTGCTTCCCAATATGGCTGCATGATAATTTTGGTTAAAACTAATAATACATCATTATTACTATGTAAGGATTATTCACTCTTGAACATAGTAGTCCACTCTGTTTCCTTTTTAACCTCTCTTTGTTTTTCCCAGAGTTAATTACCTATTTTTGTGGTGTTTTATATTTATTTATTTATTTATTTTTTATTGAAGTATAGTTGACACAATGTTATATGAATTCAGGTGTGAGTTAATTGCCTTTTTATTTGCATAGTTTTCTGTGTATTTTTTCTTGGGAAAAAAATAAGGCTACTGCCTCCTCCCTCCAATTGTGCCAAGCAATTTAAAATTTTTTCAAAGTCTTAACACATCAAAAAAATTTTGCCAAGTTCATTCTTTTCCCGAAGAGGCATCTCCTTTCCAGCCTGGACTGGTTGTTCTCTAGCCCTGTTGTACTGTACAGTCCCGACCTGAGACCTTCTTTTCACACTCTGTAGTTAGAGTCCCAATTTTCCTGAATTTCCTCTTGTCTTCTTAACTTTTCCCTGACGTACATCCTATAGTAGTTTTCTCTGAGAGCTTGTGTGGGAGGTGAATTTTTGTATCTTTGTTCTACCTTTACATTTGTTGGGTTGAATTTTGGAATTTAAGGTTGAGGCTCACTTTTCCTTAGAATTTTGAAGGCGTTTCTCAGTGGGGAACACAAAGATTCTCCTGGTTGGAAGGACAAACAAGCTTTCCTGGCTTTCCCATGGAAACCTGACTGATAAGGGTGAGGATCACATCAGGTCCTTCAAGAACTCTGTCCCTTTTTCTAGAGACTCCGGCTATGTGCTGGTCCTCCCATTAGGTACAAGTAACTGGTAACAACATCCATGTTGGGGCTGGGTGAAGCTAAGCCCACCTCCTCAGGTGTGCCATCCTGCTAGCAAGCCTAGCCTTCAGGCCTGCCTTATTTCTAGTCCTTGCAGGCTTCCTTGGGTAGTAATGGATTCCTCCTACTGGGGTTGTATGGCCAGAGATGGACAGTATAACCCATTCTCAAAGACTTTGTAGATGGGCAACTTAGGACTTTAAGAGAATCCTCTCTGACTTTAAGGTTCCATGAGCCTATGACTATTGAACTGATGTTCTTTGCCAGGATGACCCTTTCTGTGATCTTGGCCTGCTTCACTCCATACTCATTCTTTAAGGGATTTCCTCCTCTAGGAAGCCTTCATCTTCATTTCTTCTTTTTCCTCCTAGCTGTGTGCTTTGTGCATCTATTTTTCTTTTTTAAACTTTGAGTTATAGTAGTAAGGTCTTCTTACCCAGGACATGCCTACTGACCCCAGATGCGACCCAACCTAGGTGGCAGGAGCAAAGAAGTGTTTTGAGCCAAGAATGGCTATCAGAAATGACTAGAATGTGACTGAGGGAACTATATTTTTTATATATCTTGCATCAAATAAGAGTTCTAGGTTTAAAGAGGGGAGAGAACTTTTATGGCTGCAAGGAATCTTAGCAAATTCAAGACATATGAATTATTCAGGGGAAGAAATGGGCAAAGTAAAATCTTTCCTGGTGCAATGTTAGTGTACCACTGTATCTGGGGTCAAGAAGTCTGATTTGAAAATCATAGCTGTCATGAAGAGCTTTGGGGAGCTTGGGCAATATTCTTTTTTGGGGGGGCAATATTCTTAACTTCTATGAGCACCTCCTTTTTTTCATCTTTATGGGCAACAGTGTCCTCCCTGCCCTGAGTTGTAAGAATTAAATGTCAGCTAGCATGTGAAAAAAAACCCTGGGTGGTACTTCTATTTTTTAAACTATAAGACTTTTTTCAGCAGGAAACATTTTCCCAATCTAGTAAGCTTTAACTTTTGGAAAGTTAAAGGAGTCATGGGTGGAAAGGTCATGAGTGCTTTTACTAGTGTTAATTGATCCTAGTAAGTTGTCGTCTAGATATCCTAAATTGTTTTATCTTTCATTTTTGTAAACAAGCTATCAAATTTGCAGTGATTGATCCTAGTAGTCTCTGGAAATATATTTGTAATGTATTTATTGAGCCAGCCTGTATCTGAGCTATATTCCAAAGCATGATTTTGTCTTCATGAGAGTCTCTTTGGTAGTAGTCCATTGTAACAAAGAGCTACTTTTAAATTCTACCACATTCAGACCCATGCTTTGATTTGGAGTTTGACCAGTGTATTTAATTGATGAATAGTTGAACATTCTTTAAGATAGATAGATAGATAGATAGATAGATAGATAGATAGATAGATAGATAGATGATAGATAGATAATGCTGAATTCATAGTGTGTTAAAGCTATTTACGATAATCTATATGAAATATATGGTTTATAGTCTATTAAGAAATCTATGTAAAACAAAATTATTCATAATAACTTTTCTATGGAACATGCATTTTTTCCAGAATAATTTAGAAGAGGATGAAGATGTGGAAATGAAAAATAATATAACCCAGGGAGACAAACTACGTGCCTTAAAAAGTCAGAGACAGCCACGCTCCTCACCATCCTGTGCATTTAGGTAGGATCCATTTTAAACTTTTTAGTTTATATTGTGCTTCCATTTGTGGATAGAACATTTAATCTTCTCTTTTGAATATCATTCTGCAAGGGACATATTTACCTCTTATTTTTTGATTTATTACTGTTTTGTGTGGTTTATTATTCTGTCACTATAGGGAGCAGCTAAGTTTTAGAAGCTTATAGAAAGCAGCTCCTGCGATCTCTCAGTCTCTGGAATCCCACCTTAAACCCCTTGGGTGTTTCTGGGACTGTGCTCAGAATTCCGTTTGGAATTCTATTCTTCCCATGAGTGGGTGTCCTGTCTTGTGGCAAATCGTCACAGGTGTCCTGAGGCTTTTGTTTTGAATCTAGAGAGTGCAGAAAAGTATTGAATACCAAGCTTTGGTATATCCTCACTCCTTAGCTTTATATTCTGTATTTGAAAATTGAATAAACAATTCTTACCCGTGCCTGTAAAGTTACAACCATCCTGAGCTTGAAGTCTAAAATTACAAATCAGAATCCATTGATGGAACCTGACTTGTGCTCACAACATTTGGAACGTGCTCATGGTTCAGATTAGTTAAAAATGAGAGTCTTCGGGATCAATGTAGGTGCAGAAATCTGTGACTATCTTCCAGATTCTTTAATGTATGGGGTGGTGACAAGTTCACAAATGATTATAATGGGAAATGGCTACTTTTTAAGTGAGAGACAGGTGCAGCAAGAGGGCTGTTTTGCCAGCATGATACTGTGTCAAACAGCCTCACAGAGAGTTTAGCTTTCATGTGTTATCTGGGAGGATTATAACACAAGTCAGATTAAGTCTGAGCTTTGAGTACTGGTTCCCTCACCTAAGGAATGAAGGTTTATGTGGCCCAAATTCAAGGTGATCGTTTTCTATAGCAACAGGAGAAGATGGGATAGCAAGGCTGGGGCTTAGTAGTAACCACCAACTACCACTAGAAAACTGAAGAGAGACGTACCATTCACTGAGCAGCTACTACGGTCAGGAGCCGTGTTAGGTGCTTAGTTTGGATATGAGGATTAACTGAATCAACCCAAAAGGTATGCATCATCACCCACATTTGGGTTGGTTGCTTGAGAGGTTAAATCCCTCCCCAGTGGGATGGAGTTGGAATGGAGCTGATAGTCACACCCAGTACTTTGCAGTCTGTGCTCTGCTCGCTATGGATATCATCTGTGTCAGCAGAAGGTTCTTCAAGATTACTAATCTCTTTATTTGTCCTTTTTTCCCTTGAAACTCTTAATAAATGGTTTTATATTGCTTAATTAATTTCAAACAGATCTAGATTTGATTCTGAAGAAAGCATAAGGGGGAAGGAGGGACAAATTGGCATATAACTTGGCACATAAGTAGGCAAGTACACTACACAAATTTTAGAAGGCTACCCCAATATGATTTTTCTATTTTTTTCCAAATTCTCAGAAATTTTTTCATTTTTTAGAATTCAGTTTTTCCTAACGACATCATGGTATCATCATTGGACATTTTTTTTTTACCCTGAGTGGCTGCAACACCACTTTCTGATTTAAGGCAATTTGCTGTAAATTAAATTCATGATGAAACAAAATGACTAAAATGGGTTTCCTACTGGTTCTAGGATTTCTTTTAGAAATGGAGTGAGTACTGATATCCATTTGGGAGGTTTCTTCCTTTTGCCAATTTCATATTTTTACTGGTCTGACTCCTTTTGGTCTTTGCTTAAATGTGTGAACCCGGTGATGTGTGAGCATTTGTCTTTGATTTCCGTAGGTTGGAGGATATGAAAGGACACCCAAGAGCAGTGTCCCAGCCTATCAGGTAATGTTACTGAGGTGAATTTCTAGTAGCTTGTAAATAAATGCTCCCCTTTAGATACATTTCCCAACCCCGAAACTGGTGAAAGCAAATTGTGCACAGCTTTTCACTTTTTAAGTCCCTTTCTTTCTGTTCCAGATCATTACACTTCACCTTGTTTTTAATGCTCACCATGAAGGGATTTTGGTTTTCCTGAGGTGCCTGTAGGTGTGGCTGCGGTAGTGACGTCCGTGTAGTCTGTGCTTCCGGCGCGCGTTCTGGGGTCTCTAAGCAACCACACTTGCTCAGCCACATGCCTTTCAATCCAGTGACCGAGTTTGTCTTGAGGTTTTAACATTTCTGTTAGCCCTCTTCCCCCCGCATTTAACATGTGTGTGTTCTTTATTTTCTAGTTTTATTTCCTTCCCCATCCTCCATCTGAAGAGGAAACATTAGTGTTTCTCTCTGGAAAAAAAGTCCCCCAAACAGTCCTGGGGTGATTTCAAGGTACCAGTGGTACCAGAGTGCAGCGTAGGGCTTGGTGAGGGCCATAGACATGTTTGCCAAGACTGTTGATAAGATAGGGGTGGAAAGCTGATTCACCCCTTACCTCTGGTTCTTATTCAACCCGAGGTTTTAGGGGTGTTTTGTGTGGGCATTTCTGAGAGGGCTCAGACTTCTCCAGAAACTTGAGCTGCTTCCTTGTACCACTTTTTCCATTCTTGTTTTAGACGCAAAACATGTACTTAAAATGTTGTTTGCAGGGAGGATGATGAAGGAAAGAGTCTACAAGTAAGCTTTTCTAGAGCAGATGGGAAAGCACGGTCCAGGTGCGTTAAAACAGGTTTGGTATTAAAACCGTGACTGGGCCCTGGTTGTCCAGGTTTGAGTCTGCTTTCCCTCAGACATCAATGAACATCCTCTCTGGGTCTAGAACTGAATTAGCCACTGGGAATAGAAACGAGAGACAGCCCTTTGCCCTCAGTGGGGCGTATATCAAAGGAAATAAACACCAGACAATGAACTATGGCATAAGGGCTATGATTTACTATGAGAAAATATGATGAAACGGGATGCTTACCCTGCCTGGGAATTCAGTGAAGGCTTGCTCTATAGGGTACCGGCTGACTGGACCAGCAAAGGATAAGCAATGGGAACGAGGCAGATAGAGGCGGAGGGGAAGTAAGGAGAGGAGAAGATGCTCTGACAGGAAAAATGGCATATGCAAGCTAGACACAGGTGTGAGTGCGGTCCATTCAGGGAACTCAGAACAGTTTGTGTCGCTGGAGGAGAGGTGTCTAGTGGGAAGGCGTGGACAGAAAGGACCCGCTCACAAAGGCTAATGCCAAATTTTGGAGGGTTTCATAAGTACAGCCAAGGAGCTCAGGTTTCCTGGGCACTGAGGAAAGATTAAGTCGTTTAAACAGTGGAGCAACGTAATTAAATATTTTAGACTCCACTGGAGACTATTCAGAATTTGAATTTTAAAGAATAAGATTAAAAGATGTTGCTAGTAGCCATGAGGAAGGAGTAGTGATGGCCTCAACTAGGGCAGTTGCAGAGTGGAAAGAAGAGGACAGATGTAAATCATAAAGAAGTCGAATCTGAGGACATGTGAGGAATGAACGCTGCCATCAAAGAAGGGATGACCAAGCATGGCAAGATCCTGGCGAAGGACAGGACTTTGGAGCCTGGATTTGAATCCCAGCTCTGTCCCTTGCTCACTGAGTGACTTTGGATGAGGAGCTTTTCCTTTGTGGTTCTGTTTCCTCACTTGCAAAGTAGGGACTGCAGTCTTAGCTACTTCATAAGGTTGTGGTGAGGATGAGCTGATTACCATCTAGAAGGTTCTCAGAAGAGAACTTGGCACAGAGCAAGTGCACTGTCGGCATTGGCTGCTGCTCCTGTCACTGTTACCGTGACCTGCTGTGATCTCTTTAATGTCATTAGTTTACCGTGTCTTAGGTGATTGCTGAATGTTAAGATGACACAGCTTTTGTGTGACATTTTGCCGTTTGTTCTCCACAAAGATTGACTTCGTCCCCACAAGGATCTGCAGCTACTTTGAAGACCTCGAAAGTGGCTTCGTCCCCTTCAGTGACAGCCAAGAGGATAAACAGAGGTTCTTCGTCCTCAGGTGCCAGTGTAAGAAGGTAAATTTTCTCTACTGCTCCGATACCGGTGGGAAGTGAAGGAAGTCCGTAGCACACAATGAGTCTGGCTAAAGTTTGTCAGAAGAGGCGATAAGGGAGAAGGGGAGGAATCACAGAAGGCTCTGTGACCCTGGGGGGCTTCTGTTCCTGTCTCACAGGGTGGGAGACAAGGCTGTGGAGGGAGTGCCATGTGGCCTCCCTTTCTGTAGTAAAGCTCCAGCTTGCCTAACATGATCAGGAAATTGGAGTTCCATGGCACGGACTAATGATATGTGGTATTGTCATTTCTCCTGCGGTGGGTAGGGACGTTAGAATGAGTACGTGTAAGTTAAATCTTACGCTGAAGTCTGCTTTGTGCTCTCCCATTATACAGCCCTTTTCATTTACTCTCTACCTTGGGACGCATAGAACCCCCAGATGTTCTATCTCAACATTCCGGTCAGAGTGGTTAAGCCAGCTTCTTGGGTGTTCATTAACTGCTTAGACAGGAAGTTAACGTGTATAAGTCAAGGCCCCATATGATACCATCACCAAGAGCCATAAAGAAGCCATTCTGTCCCCATTTGCATTGATCAGAACTGTCTGCATCCCGTTCCCCTCGTGTCCTAATTATGTGTTTTAGAAACATGAACTCCGCGTAAGTCTACATCGTTGTCTATGTCCCCCCCCAACCTGTGTTTTCCATTTAGCTTTTCCATAAACTCCCGGCTAGCCAGTTCTCTAGGCAACTTGAACGCCGCCACACAGGAGCCAGAGAACAAAAAGGCCTCCTCGTCCTCTAAGGCGGGCTTCGTTGCCAGTCCGCTCACCAACCTCTTGAACGGCAGCTCCCAGCCGCCTGCCAGAAACTACCCTGAGCTCAACAACAACCAGTACAGCAGAAGCAGCAGCAGCAGTGGGAGCACCCTGAGCAGCCAGCCGAGCCCCCACAGCCTCAAGACGGAGGAGCACCCCACCCTCCTCCGGCCCTCGTACACCGGCCTCTCTTCTTCCTCAGCGAGATTCCTGAGCCGCTCGATCCCCGTAAGTTCGCAGACACCACCTCTTGGTCCTCAGAACCCTGACCGCAACTTTTGTGCCTTGCCTTCCCAGCCAAGGCTGCCACCCAAGAAATTTAACAGCGCCAAGGAAGCCTTCTGAGCGGTGCCTTCCCTCTCTGCTGTGAAACTGTCTATGCACGTCCATTCTGCTGGCTCCTCTTCAAGTAAATGCCAAGTTTCAGCGGGGGTTTCTTCCTTCCTTCTTTTGGTCTTCCTCCTCCCACTCCTTTTCAGGTGATCCCTCTTCGAGGGCAAATGGCTTTCATTCCCTTCGCCGCGGACACTGTGGACTCAAGTTGTTTTTCATTTGAGTTTGCAAATCACTCAGGATAGCTGGCACCAAGCCAGGAGCTGATCCGTACAATAGGCAGTATTGGTCTTGGTTGTGGTGGTGGTAGGAATCATCGTCGCTTTTCCGCATCATATGTCAGTGCAGGAATTTCAGAGTATTGAAACGTGGAAGGTGCTGAATGAACAGAATCTTCTCAGAACTAACCATCAGGCCCCTGAGTATGTTGCCTCCTGCAGGGGACTGACCCCGCAGAATTAACAAAATAGCAAATGGAAGGTGTTGATAAGGAAGGCTCATAGGTCGGTATCTGGGATGTAGGGGAGGGGAAGGCAGAGTATCAGGAAGATGCTTAGAATTAGTCATCATTCTTCTGGATGAAAGATCGCCAGACACATTCTCCCCATGAGCTCAGGATTAAGGTTGCCAAGCCCCTCCCCCCCTTTAACCAGAAATCCCTGTTTGGTCAGATCTGTTGGTTCACCCCGTGTCGTGAATCACTTTAGTCACATATTTTGATTGCCTCAGAGGGAATCGAGATCTATGGGAATGTGAGCTTTGATTTGAGAGAACAAGGACAGAATGAATGGGAAGGAGAAATCAATCTCAGAGATTAAAGAAATGTGAAGCAGAGTGATTCCAGTCAGGGCACAAGTCAGCTCCAGAGTCCTGGGAGGGCTGGGACTCGGGACTCCTTCACGCCCGATGTTCTTCAAACATGTCCTCAGCCATTGTCCGGGGAGAGGCTGATTTCTGCAGGGGAGCAGGGGAGGGCGGTACACCTTTCTTGGGGAACAGTAGCCCCATGGGAATAGCTAACGAGACCCACTTTCCTTAGATGGTGGTTTAGGGACCACCTTTTCTAACACAAGGATGCAGTGCACATGTGTGTTGGTTGGACTCATTGCCACTCCCATCCCTACCTCAGGCTCCTCTCAGAGGTTGTTTTTTTTTTTTCCCTCTTCTATGCACACACAGTCCTTCCTGGCACGTACAGTTGACCCTTGAGGAACACTTATATAGAGATTTCTTTCAATAAACACAGTACAGTGTGTGTTTTCTCTCTTATGATTTTCCAAATAACATTTCCTTTTTTTTAGTTTACTTTATTGTAAGAATACAGTATATAATACATATATTAATTGTTGATGTTCTTGCTAAGGCTTCTTGTCAACAGTAGGTTATTGCTAGTTAAGTTTTAGGGGAATCAAAAGTTTTGGGGGAGCATATTTTTGACCGTGTGGGAGCCAGCACCCCTAACCCATGCATTGTTCAAGGGTCAACTGTGTAATTTTCCCCATAACATTTTATTCCCCGTGATATATTTCAACATTATTTTAAGATTCCAGTATAGATCAGGGCCCCAAGCAACTGCCAGCCCACTCCACCCCTTAATTTGCCTCTGATCGCACTATATTTTGGATATAAGTGTATCAGTAAAACTTAAATCATAGTAATTAGGGGGTTCGATGGAAAATGATGGGTATTTACCTTTTCACAACAAGGTCTACAAGTCATGTGCTTCGCAGCTGGAGTTGAATTGTCAGCATTTTCATCTGCTGATTGTGTGTCAGCCTCACTTTTAGACCAGAGTACAGATCTGTTCATTTTCAGAAAAAGTGTTACACATACAGATATATAGATGATCATATAAGTATCTTGCTGATTTTGTGGCTACAGAGTTAGTGAAATCTACATTTGCAGCTGAATACTGGACGCCTCGGGAGCTTGACAACGAATAACATCCTACTACTTCTTCTGGATCTCAGTTTCCTTCTTGGCTAGTTGAAGTAGGGGGGTACATCTTTAGGTGAATGTTGATCTCCCCCCCTCTCATATTTATATAATTTAGTTTTTGGTGTCGTTCCATAGTTTGTTATTTGTCGTCACCTCTCCTCCTTCTCCTCATCCCTCTCTTGGCCTGAATAGAGTGATTTTCCAATAATTAAATTTAAAGTAATAGTCTGTGTGGGCAGCTGCTGCTGTTCCCCTCTTCTGCCTCTTAAATTTGTCATCTTATTGTAAAGAGAAGCATTTATAAATAGAATTGCCTGCATGACAACATTTTCCTCCTTCTCACCCTCCCGGGAAGTAAGAAGTAGCGGGTCTCTTAGAGCTGACTTTTTGCTCCTTTATCTTTGCCTAGAAAACCTCTGTGGGAGGGAAGGCTCCCAAGTCCTAGCCCTGCTAGCTTGCTGGTAGAAAGTCTAAATTCAGATGGAAATTCCCATGTTATGTGGAATAAAGCAGGAGGTGGTGAGTTCTTTTCCTTTATCGGTCCGATGCTGCTTTTCTAATTGTGGGGTTCTCGCCTAAGGAAGGTGGTCCTTCTCCCCAGTGCTTCCTAAGCTGTGGGGCATATGGGCCTCTGAAGAACAAGGAATAAATCACTCCCAGAAATGTTTTCAGGTCCTTGGGTAGGAAGTGAAGTCTGTATGGCAATATCCTCCCAGCACCTTTAAGAAAGACCCAGAAACTCCCAGGGGGTGAGGGTGACGTGTGTTTAGAGGGAGTCTAATATTTTAGAAGCTGCAATTAGCATCTCTCTTGAAAGCTGCAATTGCTCTCTCACTTTATGCGGCAGTTCAGCCCCCAGAAAAATGTAAAAATGATTTCCTTGTTCTGTCATTAAACGCTTTAACACAGAAAACAAGAGCCAATGTTAAGGAATTCTTCTGGTGGTGACGGAAAGCTGAGAACCCATCGATTTTATTTTTATTTATTTGGCCTCTTCGGTGAATCTCAAGGTTTCTCCTGCCCAGGGCAATGCACAAGGTTTCATATTTATTAACCTACTTACTGTAAAAAAAAAAAAAAAAGTCAGCTTTCCCTCCCTGACATTCAGAAGAGTATTCAAATGCTTAAGAAATGAGGGACGTGTGATTATGGTGTGGGTGGGGTGGAAGTATTTTATTAAATTAAAATTACTTGCGGTATCTGCCTTGAATATTTGCTCCGTTTTATTTTTAAGAGACTTGCCACTGAATTGCTATTCATCTCCGCTGTCCTTACCTGAACCCTAAAGTCTGGGGTTAGGTCGTGATGCCTTCCCCATAAGCTCTCCTATACCCTGCCTTGGTCTTAATCAATACTCTCCTTGCTCTGCAATTTAACCATCTGTTCACTTCTTTGTGTCCCCCACTAGGCTGTAAGCTCCATGAGGGCAGGGACCTCTGTTTTCTATGCCATAGTTTTAGGCTCTGTGCCGCATACAGTAGGCACTCGTTAAGTATTTCTTGAATGGATATATGAATGATTGGGTGTTTAAATGAGTCAATGTGTTAAGAGTTATTGCCTCCATTTTAAAGATAAAGAACCTGAGGGTTTGAGAGTTAAAATACTCTGGCCTAGGCCTGGATTCTGCCACAATTAGGTAGCAGAGGCATAATTTGCACCTAGGTCAGTTTGACTCTAAAAAGCATATTCTTTTGATTATATTATGTCACACATACTGTGGTGGGTGCTTAAAAGACAGGGATAGCTGAAGGATATCTCATTTTTTCAGGAAAGGTCAAGGAAAGATATGAAGAAAGGATAACACTTTGGTCGGGCTTTGGAGGACGAATAGGAGCCTGCTGGGAATTTAGTGATGAAAATAGGAAGAGGAGAAATGGTCACTGCAGGCAACGGGAACCACAAGACCAGAAGAAGAGCCTTGTACTGTAGTTAGACTCGTAGGTTCTGAAGACAGGTAGACCTGGGTTCAAATTTTCTCTCTTGCCACTTCCTTATGGTGAGTACTCTGGCAAGTTTATTTAACCTCGCTGAGCCTCAGTAAAGTGAATAATGGGAATGATCATCATCAGGGGCAGACCTAGGTTTTCAGGCAGACCCTGAAGCTTATTGGCGGGACCTATGTAAGATAAAGAAGGCAAAATATGAATTTTTGTTGAAATTTATACAACACAGGGATGTGTACTTTGAAAGGAGTCTGTGTGACGGTGGGGCCTTGAAGCCTATGGGATAGTGATCATAAGATCTTTGTAATAGGGTGGTTGTGAGGACTAGCTGAGGAGATAAATCATATGAAGAAGTTTACCCAGTTGCTTACAGATGGTGCTCAATGCTTGCTAGCTATTATTGTTTTAAGAGCAGTGAGTATTCCAGTGTAGAAAGGCAGGGGAGGTCACCTGTAGATGAGACTGGAAAGTTAAATTGAAGCCAGACCGGGAAGCGCAGTGTGAGCTATGGGAATCTTGTCAGCAGAGTGACTTGATCAAATCTGATCTGATGAAGATAATTCTGGTAGTTGTGTGCAGGGCAGCTCCTGGTGGAAACCCTGAAGGCAGGGAGACTGGTTTGAGCTGTCCTCTGTCCCTGTCCTCTGTCCCTGACTCAGCAGGTATCCTTGGATAAACGCTAGGCTCATTCACAATAGTATTGATGCTATTAAATAATAGTATTGATGCTATTAAATAATTGTATATGACCAACAGATCTACCATATATTTATCATTAATTTTTAAATGATGTATTTATTTTTGTAAATGGAAACTTGTCTACCCAAAGGCAAATTGTGGTCCTTAGTAAACATCTTTTTTATAACAGCGAGCTTTTTGAGGACTTGTAAAATAATGTGCTTTGCTATACAATACACACACACACACACACACACACACACACACACACA
>CM053606.1:73870250-73888285 GCA_028646535.1 Procyon lotor | reverse complement strand
TTTTTTTTTTTTTAAAGATTTTATTTATTTGACAGAGAGAAACACAGCGAGAGAGGGAACACAAGCAGAGGGAATGGTAGCGGGAGAAGCAGGCTTCCTGCCGAGCAGAGAGCCCGATGCGGGGCTCGATCCCAGGACCCCGGGATCTGACCTGGGCCGAAGGCAGACGCTTAACGACTGAGCCACCCAGGCGCCCCTTACAAATTTTCTATAAGGAAATTATATTAACTCCAGATGAAATATACATGTTAGTCACTTTTTAAAACTAAGAATGCTATAGGGGCACCTGGGTGGCTCAGTGGCTTAAAGGCTCTGCCTTCAACTCAGGTCACGATCTCAGGGTCCTGGGATCGATCCCCACATCGGGCTCTCTGCTCAACAGGGACCCTGCTTCCCCCTCTCTCTCTGCCTGCCTCTCTGCCTACTTGTGATCTCTCTCCGTCAAATAAATGAATAAAATCTTTAAAAAAAAAAAATTAAGGATGCTATAGAAAAGGTACAAATATGACCCTATATAATACTATTTCACTAAAAACTGTATGTCCTTATAAAAGTTAAGAGGGCTGGTATTAAAATTTCAGCAAATATTCCACGGTGCAACAGAATCACAAGAAAATGAAACATTTAAAATGTTATATAGGGGTGGCTGGGTAGCTCAGTGGGTTAAGCCTCTGCCCTCAGCTCAGGTCATGGTCTCAGGGTCCTGGGATCAAGCCCCATATCGGGCTCTCTGCTCAGCAAGGAGCCTATTTCCCCTCTCTCTGCCTGCCTCTGTCTACTTGTTATCTCTCTCTGTAAAATAAATAAATAAATTCTTAAAAATAAATCCTATAAATTTATAAAGCTATAAATCCTGTATGATTTGATTTCATATTTCTCATCAAAACATCTTTACTCTGTAAGGCAGTATCACACCTGAGTTCTGATATATGCTTTCCTGGGTTTACTCAAAGTACAGTTCCGTCACTAAGAAACTATATGGTCTTGAGCAATTAATTGAATCCCTCTACCTTATTTTATTCACATGCAAAATGGAAATAATAATAAACAGCCATCTAAAATGGTTATGCAGAAGAGCACCTGGATGGCTCAGGAGCGTTTGACTCTTCATTTCGGCTCAGGTTGTGATCTTGGGGTCCTGGGATTGATTGAGCCCCATGTCAGACTCCTCACTTGGTGGGGAGTCTGCTTAAGATTCTCTCTCCTATTCCCTCTGCCCCTCCCCCTAGCTCTTGTGCTCTCTCTAATAAATAAGTGAACCCTTACAAATAAGTAAGTATGGGGCGCCTGGGTGGCTTAGTCAGTTAAGCATCTGCCTTTGGTTCAGGTCATGATCTCAGGGTCCTCGGATCAAGCCCCGCATTGGGCTCCCTGCTCAGTGGGGAGCCTGCTTCTTCCTCTCCCTCTGCCCCTCCCCCTGCCTGTGCTCTCTCTCTCTCTCAAATAAATAAATAAAAATCTTAAATAAATAATAAAATGCTTATACAGAATAATATGATGCAAGTAAATTGCTGAATTAGCTCAATGTCTGCCACCAAGAAAGTACTAGGTGAGTGATAGCAATTATGAGTATCATTAAATTTTCTGTTTATTACAATCCGACTCAAAACTGACTACAATAAAAATCAGTTACTCTGTCTAATGGAATACTCACCTTTGCTAGCTGTTCAGCAAAATGTATAGCCGTTTGTGTATGGAGTGTAACTGGTCCTGTTTTTATTCTGGAAACTCCACAGGCTAATGCCATGAAAATGATCAGCTATTAAAAAAAGAACAAAGAAGAAAAATTTCACATTTACTAATATTTGGAGTTAAAATTCTACTGCTTACCACATGAAAATACTATTAGAAATCAAAACAGCTAAAAGAATTTCTACTTAAGGTTTCCAGAAGTCCCAAGAAGATGATAGAAAACCTGTGTCACCCGCAGTCTGTGGTATCATACAGAAATGCTTAGCAGCAGTTGTCAACATAGATTTTCTAAAATTACTGTTTAAGAATGAAATATAGAGTTAAAAGCTAATATATTTAATCAGACCAACAGTCTCTACAAGCTGGAATATATGACAAACTTCTTCCACTCTCTAAAATTACAACATTTTAAAAGGTAAATAAATACACTAATACAGAATTACTGGGAGTATAGAGTACACCAGAGTAAGAAAGAAAGAAATAAGAAATAAGGGAAATTATGTCAAGAAACTAGTTAAAGCAGTGGGAAGGGGGTGCCTGGCTGGCTCAGTCAGAGGAGCATTCAACTCTTGATCTTGGGGTTGTGAGTTCAACCCCCACGCTGGGTGCAGAGATTATTTAAAATAAAATTAAAAAAAAAAAAGACAGAAAGAAACCGGTTAAGAAATCCTGAAGAGTAGATTTCTAAATGTAGATTGCTGATTTCAGATTAAGGAGAGAAAAACATGGTAGAAAAAAGAAAATCTATCAAGACAGTGGACCATAAAAATATCTTACATGGAAATATTCTCTAGCACCTCTCCGTGTAAGTAGATGTATTAAGTTTGAGAGGTCTATGACACATCCAGGTGGAAACGCTGACAGGTGCAAGGGATATGAATTTGGAGTTAGGTTTATATCGCTGAGCTAGTGATATAAATTTGGGAGTTGTTTGTACACAGATGTGTACTGTGACTGGATGAAACAACTGAGGAAGTGACTACAGATATAGAAAAGATGCGTAAGCCTGAGCCTAGGCATTCTCCAAGATTTAGAAGTTGAGAAGATGAAAACAATAGTAATAACAAACTAGCAAAGAGACTAGAATACACAGCCAGGGAGAAAGAAAGATAATAATGTTTCAGAGAGCAAGTGAGAAGGGCGCCTGGGTGACTCGGCTGGTTCAGCATACAACTCCTGATTTTGGCTCGGGTCATGATCTCAGGGTTGTAAGATCCAGCCCCACGTGGGGCTCTGTCCAGGGCGGTGGGCCTGCTTAGATTCTTTCCCTTTCCCTCTGTACCCACTCCTGACTCTAAAAAATTTAAAAATTAAAAAAAGAAAGCAAGTGAGGAAAGTATTTCAAGAAGGAAAGAGCAATCCATTGTGCCAAATGCTGTGGTCAAGCCTGAAATTTAAGGTATATAATTCCAGAATATTTAAAAACTGGAACCAGGACATGCCAATTAGTCTCCAAAAGTCAATGATTAAAGTTTATATTCATTCTGGGGCACCTGGCTGGCTCAGTCGGAGAAGTATGTGACTCTCGATCTTGGGGTTGTGAGTTCAAGCCCCACCTGGGGTACAGAGATTACTTAAAGAAAGAAACTTCAAACTTATATTCAAGCTAATTACCAAATACTCCAATCTGCTAGGTTCACAGGCTTTTCTCCTGTAAGCATCATTACCTGGTCTTGCAGGTACTCATCCACAGCACCACCGTGTCTGAGATTTGCTAAGAGCATTTCAGCAGCTTCAATTCCAACCTTGTCTGCATTGACACCTATGACAGACACGATGGGAAAAAACTAAATTATGAAGAGGCAAAAAGTTGAATTAATATATCCTAGTTAGCACTGGTATAACATTTTTTAGGCCTCTGAATTCACCCAACACAATTTTTAGGATTAGACTTTTAAGATATTTAGTTTTCTGAGAGCTTAGCACAGGCAAATCATTTGTATCTTTAAATGAACCTAAAGTGTGGAGGAAAAACCAGGCTGCTCTGGCCCTGTTTTAAAAATACTAATTATGAGAGGTGCCTGGGTGGCTCAGTTGGTTAAGTGTCTAACTTTTGGTTTCAGATCAGGTCATGATCTCAGGGTCATGAGATCAAGCCCCACATGGGGCTCTGCACTCAACATGGAGTCTACTGGAGATTGTTTCTCTTTCTCCTCTGCCCCTCCTGTTTGTGCACTCTCTCTTAAAATAAATAAATCTTTATGGGGCGCCTGGGTGGCTCAGTTGCTAAGCGTCTGCCTTCGGCCCAGGTCAGATCCCAGGGGCCTGGGATTGAGCCCCGCATCGGACTCTCTGCTCTGCAGGAAGTCTGCTTCTCCCGCTACCATTCCCTCTGCTTGTGTTCCCTCTCTCGCTGTGTTTCTCGCTGTCAAATAAATAAAATCTTTAAAAAAAAAAAAAAAAAGTACTAATTATGAAACCAATTTATAACTAAGTTATGATCCCATAATGCTATGCCTCAACATCAAAATTTAAATTGTGCAATTTATACATGTTATAATTAGTCTGCAGGCAATTCCATTAGAATTAAAGGATTTTTTAAAAGTCAGAAAATTGGGGCGCCTGGGTGGCTCAGTGGGTTAAAGGCTCTGCCTTCGGCTCAGGTCATGATCTCAGGGTCCTGGGATCAAGCCCCACATCGGGCTCTCTGCTCAACAGGGAGCCTGCTTCCCCCCCTCTCTCTGCCTGCCTCTCTGCCTACTTGTGATCTCTCTCTCTGTCAAATAAATAAATAAAACCTTTAAAAAAAAAAAAAAGTAGGGGCGCCTGGGTGGCTCAGTCGTTAAGCGTCTGCCTTCGGCCCAGGTCATGATCCCAGCGTCTTGGGATTGAGCCCCGCATCGGGCCCTCTGCTCGGCAGGAAGCCTGCTTCTCCCGCTACCATTCCCTCTGCTTGTGTTCCCTCTCTCGCTGTGTTTCTGTCAAATAAATAAAATCTTTAAAAAAAAAAAAAAAATAGAATTTCAAATGATTTTTTTTAAACATTTGTTTATTTATTTGAAAGAGAGAACCAGCAGGGGGAGGTGCAGAGAGAGAAAAGGAGAGAGAATCCTCAAGCAGACTCCGTGCTGCATACGGAGCCTGACCCAGGGCTGGATCCCAGGACCCTGAGATCATGACCCAAGTTGAAATCCAGAGTCCGGCTGCTTAACCGATGGATCCACCCAGGGGTCCCTCAAATGATTCTTTTAAAGTATTTAAACTAAAAGAAGCCCCTGGCTACAAATAAAAATGTCTTTTAAGGCATGAGAGTGTGGTTAGTTTTTTTTTTCTATTTTATATTTGGAAATTCATTTGATTACATATGTGCCTCGGTAAGATTTCCCAGAAAAGTGCAATTTTCAAAATTTTAACTGTTTTTCCTTACAACAGTTATTATAATATAATAAACTATCTTTACATATTGGTATAGAATATTGGTAGATATTCTATCAGTCAAGTACATGGCTGAATGAAGTGATTTGG
Organism: Procyon lotor; assembly: GCA_028646535.1. Classification (NCBI taxonomy): domain Eukaryota; kingdom Metazoa; phylum Chordata; class Mammalia; order Carnivora; family Procyonidae; genus Procyon; species Procyon lotor. Next base: position 73,883,128 of record CM053606.1, on the reverse strand, counting down.
AACATGTGGTATAAATCTCAACTACTCAGCCTCTTTTGTTTCCTCTTCCAAGTGGAAATGGAAATGGAGATGATAAAAGCCACAAAATTAGAGATTTTGTAATCTCAACTTACAAAAATTGGAGATAATATTTATAAAGCATATATTACCATGACTGGTTCATAATTAGCTATTAATAATAACTTAATACTGAGTACCTAGGATGTGTGTCCCACACTAAGTAATAGTAACTGATTCCTTTGGTAAGGCAACATAAGAAAATACTCATATATTAGAGAATCAGAGAATAAGCAGGTACTAAGCTATAAGGTAAAAACTATACCCCCAATCAAAGTTCAGAAAAGGAAAAGATTACAGGTTCTAGAACAATTAAAGAATGTTTCATGGAGCATAAAGGACTCAAGTTGAGTGCTTGAAGAATGGCTAAAATTTGCACAGCGGATGAGGGAGAAGGAAAGAATTCCTGGCTTGGCAGTATTAGTGAGCAGCAGACGTGCTAAGGTTTTTCTGCCAAGTGGCAAAGTGTCTCCCAGAGCCGTTCACACTCTCTCTTACCGAGCTGCCTTGATAGTGAATAATGGTACAAATGGATCTACATCATTACCAGCTATTACTAGAGGTCTGTGGCAACTCAACAAAATAAAGTATATATGAGAAATCTACACAAAAGAGCAAAATCCTAATTTCCTCTGAAATTTTAATGCTTTTCTACGGACAAATAATCATCTGGTATTTTGGATATTTCTTAAAAAGGTCTCAATTTTGATGGTTTGTAACAGCAAATTAAAATTAAAATTCATATTCAATGATTTGGGTATCTTCTAGCTTATTAAAAGGACAATATTACAAAATGGTTATAGATTAAAAAGAGAAGGCCAAAGGATTGATTTTAGGACATTGAGAGAGATGCCATGAATTACCATATATACCGAAGGAGGGAAGGAAAGTACTTACTGTGACCTAGGCAATTTCCACACATAGGAAACAGGGCCTGATTAACCAGAGGCACAAGTCATGTTAGCTGACCGCTGTGCTACCACAGTAAAGAACATAACTAACTGAGCAGCATCCAGGCGACTCAGTTGGTTGAGCGTCTGACTCTTGATTTCAGCACAAGTCATGATCTCAGGGTTGTGAGATGGAGCATATAGCTTAAGATTCTCTCTCTCGGGGCGCCTGGGTGGCTCAGTTGGTTAAGCAGCTGCCTTCGGCCCAGGTCATGATCCTGGAGTCCTGGGATCGAGACCCGCATCGGGCTCTCAGCTCCATGAGGAGTCTGCTTCTCTCTCTGACCTTCACTCCTCTCATGCTCTCACTTTCTCTCTCTCTCTCAAATAAACTTAAAAAAAAAAAAAAAAAGATTCTCTCTCTCCCTTTCCCTCTGCCCCCTCCCCCACTCAATCTCTCTCTAAAAAAAAAAGTTTAAATAACATAACTAACTGAAATACAAGAGCAAGCAAAGAACACACAACAACGTAAAGACAAAATATATCCTGTCCATACTGCAACCAAATAAAGTTGGAAGGGGTCCTTACATACAGCTAGTCGTCCAATCTCATTTTTTCAGGAAAGGAGAGCCCAGAGTCGCCATGCAGAATAATGGCAGGACTAAATCTCAGGTCTTCTCATTCTCAGTTTGGTGCTCTCTGTTACAATACACTGCCTCCCAGGGTGGGGGATCGTGGGGGTTAGGGAGGGAAAATGAGACAAGATGGGATCGGGAGGGAGAACACCATAAGAGACTCTTAATCTCATGAAACAAACAGTGTTGTTGGGGGTTAGGGTAGGAAGGGATAGGGTGGCTGGGTTATGGACATTGGGGAGGGTATGTGCTATGGTGAGTGCTGGGAAATGTGTAAGCCTGATGATTCACAGACCTGTACCCCTGGGGCAAATGACACATTATATGTTAATATAAACAAATAAATAAATAGTTAAAACAACGACAACAATAAGAACAACGAAACAATACACTGCCTCCATCTAAAGCCCTAGGATTCTCTCAAACAAAACCAAACCTCACCTTTGTTACAACATCAAAAAATGTTACAGCTAGAAGGACTTGAGAAATTCTCCAGGCTAATTCTCTCACTCAATAGATAAGGAAACTAAGATTAAAATAGTTTTAGTGACTGAGACAGTGAAAAACATGACTAGTTTATAGGTTACTGCTTCTACCACAACCAACGACATGGACAAGCAGCTAATGTTGCTTCTGGTAATAATTCTTAGACATTAGCATTCAGGGTCCGGTAATTTTCTAGTTAATTTCAATCGGAAATGAAAGGGGACCTTTTCTCCAACAGAAATGAAGGGGGAGGGGCGCCTGGGTGGCTCAGTCGTTAAGCGTCTGCCTTTGGCTCAGGTCATGATCCCAGGGTCCTGGGATCGAGCCCCGCATTGGGCTCCCTGCTCGGCAGGAAGCCTGCTTCTCCCGCTACCATTCCCTCTGCTTGTGTTCCCTCTCTCGCTGTGTTTCTCGCTGTCAAATAAATAAAATCTTTAAAAAAAAAAAAAAAAGAAATGAAGGGGGACAATGGAAAGCTATGACATTCTGATATCCTTAAATATATACACAACCTAGACTGAGAGAGAAGACCCCAAGCTGCCTTGACATTAACTAATGACATCTCATTTGACATCTGTGCCTGCTAGGAAACAAGGGAGAGCACCAGCAGTAGTCAGTCACTCTGAGCAAGTATGTCGCCCTATCATCTATTCCTTCCTCCTGTTATAACTCTAGAAATAAGTACTGTGCACTTGGAAATTTCGTTGTCCAAAGACAACTTCAAAGGAAAAGTCGTCTCATATGAGGAAATAAGAAAAAGTGTTGATGGAATATTAAGACATTTTTCAGAGCTGGCCAGCAAAGTTCATTCTAGGTGTTGCTGATAACAGAGTACTGGTCGTTTTACAATCTCAATGCAACATATCTACAACTATTGTCTACCCTGGCAAACTAACTCAACCTCCTATATCACAATTTGTAAATGTTTCCAGTTAGCCAAGCTAGCCTTCCTAACTTCCCATAGGCAACTGGTCACCAAATATCTACTCCCTGTCCTAATACCATTGTTAACGGTACTCTCTAGCCCCAGTCACTGCTTTCCTTTGGATAGGCCCTCACCATTTTTGACCTGAACAGCTACAACAGTCTTGTCCTCCTGCCTCCTATATGATTTTCCTCTTATCCTCCACGTATCTATCAGAGTCACCTTTCTAAAGATTTGATATTATATTCGTCCTTAAAATCTTTATGTTTTCATGATGAAACCCAAAGTCCTTTCCATGCCCTATGAAGTCCTTCAAAATCTGGCCTCTGTTAACCTCTCTAACCCCATCTCCACTTCCCCACTCCAGATCCTGTACTCACTGTACTTGGTTGTAGCTGCCCAAATAGAGAATACAACTCTTTTATGTCAGCACTGTCCCGTGTCCTTGCTCCTTAGCTCACTTTGTCATCTAGCTAATTTCTACTGATCTACAGAACCCAATGGAGGATTGCTGAATGGCAGAAGCCAGATTTGGGGTCAATCAGCCCCCAAAGGAGAATTAGCTGTTTTTTTCTTTGTGTTTCTATGGAATCCTGGGCATAGCAAAATCATTGTACTGTTCTGTCTCTTCTGCCAGACTAAGCCAGGAAGGAGGACAGGGGCTCTTACGCTGTGATCGTAGAATACACTACCTGGCACATCTTGGTACCCATTGAACTCATCATATTCTACCCAATGTCTGCTTAGCACTTATTACTTACGTGGGCTCCTAGCCCTTGCTTTATATTTTCCATTATCTTTGTTTTCTCAAGACTGTTAGGTACAGGGAAGAATCAATGTGGCTCACTACCCACATTGATTCCACCCTATACCTAACAAGTAATTGGCATACTCTGAATGTATATTTTTGATCACTACTTATCAAACTTCATTATACCTCAGAAGTATCCTGTGAGCTTGTTAAAACAGATTCTTGGGCCCAACTTCCAAAGATTCTAATTTGATAGGTATGAAATAAACTCCCAAACTTGTATTTCAAACAAATTCCCAGATGATGCTGCTACGCTGCTGGTCCACCAATCACACTTTAAATAGTAAAGTTTTATTTTATTTTATTTTATTTTTTTTAAATAGTAAAGTTTTAAATAGAATTCATTTACATCAGGTCATCTGGAGATGTTGATTTTACTTATTCCATTATGCTGATAAGATCTGATACCCAACTAGTATCTACATCCACCAAGTAAGCAGACTAAGATTACCTGAATTTTTTTATTTTCAGCAGTAATAAATGTGGTTAAACAGAATAGCAAGGGTAAGCATCTTTTAAAGATCTACAAAGTAGCAATAAAGTAATCAGCTACCACACAAACAACAAGGTGTCCAACTAGAAGTCACCTCAATGGCAAAAGTAACTTCAAATATTACAATCAGATGTATACACATATCTCCTCTCCCGAATATACTAAATCTTACCTACATTTCCCTTTGAAATAGCCAATGTAATAAGTGATGCAGGGAAGAATCACCAATAGACACTAAAACCACTGGATGAAAGCTGTATAGAAATAAGATAATCAGATGGTCTCGGAGTATTATCCCAGATGACTCAGTACTTTCAAAAAGGGAAAGGATTTATAGTCGACAGACCCAGAGGACACTACTTTAACCAAGTGATCACAGCCGGCTTTACCAATAAAAGCCAAACTGACATTATCACCAACCCTGTTGTGATACAATGGAATGTACATAGTCACTTATTCCTACTAAAAATGTTTCACCTGAATATATCTAATCATGAGACAATCAGGAAATCCTATGAGAAAATGGCCTGGACTTTACAAAATGTCAGTATCATGAAAGATAAAGAAAGGTGAAACTGTTCTCTAGTAGAAAAGAAACTAAACAGACATGATCAATTAGCTGAGTGCTCAAAAAAAATAAAAAACTCTACTGAAAAAAATATCTTTTTTACCAACTGGTAACGTCTGACTATAACAGACAATTTCTCTGGGTGTAAAATTGGTATTGTGATTACATAGGTATTGCTCTCTGTACATCCAGGCTATGGTATTCAAGGGTGAGACACGGTATCTGCAATTTACATTGGAATAGTTCAGAAATACACAAACTTGTAGCTAAAAGTTCACTACTGGTAAATCTTGGAGAATAGTGGATGGATGTTCATTAGCCATTCAACTTTTCTATAACTTTGAAATTTTTTAAAGTATAAAGTTAGGAGAAAGACTGAAAATTTAACTGACTATAAAACATAATCAGTTAACCAGATTCTTTTACACTTACCATCTATCATACTATAACATTGTAATCCTAACAGATAATTTAAAAATTTTACACTAGCACTGGAAATTGTGGACCCTTCATTCATCTGTACCTCGTTTACCAAGCGATGATCCAGCAAACAAACAGCCGGTGGATGTCTCAGCAATAATGCTGCATAGGGAAAAAAAAAGTATTACTATCTACACTATATTCTAAAATTACATGTAAATACAATACAGTGGAATAGGGATTATTAAGTACATAGAATCAGATCTGTCTAGTAAATTGCCAAAGTGAAATTCTTTATACAGGGAGCAGCACAACTAGTATTCTCCAACTTTATCAGGGCATCAGTATCTTTCAGCGTTCCAATAAGAAATCACACTGGATTCTAATCCACTCACAGGCAAGGAATGACTCTCCTTGAAGTTTTCTCATCCACAATAAATGATACCATTTCTACCAATCTATAAAGTATTTTTTGAGGTGCACCTGGGTGGCTCAGTCAGTTGAGCATTCAACTCTTGATTTCGACTCAGGTCACGAACTCAGGGTCATGAGATCAAGCCCTGCATGGGGCTCTACGCTGAGGGCAGAGTATGACTGGGATCTCTCTCCCCCTCTTCCTCTGCTTCTCTCCCCACTCAGGCTCTCCACGCCCCCCTTAATACAGCCTGCTATATACTTAGGATGTTATATATGAACCTCATGGAAACCACAAAACTAAAATGTTGGTACACAGAAAATAAAGAAAACACCAAGAGAAAGAACACTGCCAAAAGTCACCAATCACAAGGGGAGCCAGAGAAGAAAGAAACAGAGAGGGACTACAAAAACAACCAGAAAACTATTAACAAAATGGCAATAAGTACAAACCTATCAATAATTACAATGCCAGTAGCAACAAGTGTCCAATAGATGAATAGTTTAAAAAGATGTGGTATGTAAATACACAGTAGAGTATTACTCAGCCATCAAAAAGAATGAGATCTTGCCATTTGTGACAATATGGATGGACTTAGAGGGTATCATGCTAAATGATGTAAGTCAAAGAAAGACAAATACCACACAATTTCACTTATATGTGGAATCTAAAAAACAAAAAGCACAAACAGATCCATAAATACAGGACAAACTGAGGGTTGCCAGAAGGGGACGGATGGGGGATGGGCAAAATGGGTGAAGGGGAGTGAGAGATACAAAGCTTCCACTTATGGAATGAGTAAGTCACAGGGATGAAAGGCACAGCATAGGGAATACAGTCTGTGGTATTGTAATGGCATCATAAGGAGACAGATGGAAGCTACATTTGTGGTGAGCAAAACATAAAATATTGTCAAATCACTATATTATACACCTGAACGCCAACTACACTTCAATAAAAAAAAGGAAAGATCTTTCTACAGATATGCTTGGTTTTGTTTTTATTTTTTTTTTAAGATTTTATTTATTTGAGAGAGAGAGAGAGAGAGAGAGCGAGCACAAACAGGAGAAACAGCAGAGGGGAAGGGAGAAGCACCCTTCACAGAGTAGGGTGCCTGATGCGGGGCTCCATCCCGGGACCCTGGGATCATGACCTGAGTCAAAGGCAGATGCTTAACCCACTGAGCCACCCAAGTGCCCTGTTTTACACTTTTTAGATAGTACTATCAAATGCAGAACATGCATTTAAATCCTTTAATAGGAACTCTGAAAGAGACTTTTTATCCATGAGACACTCTCATATTTCAAAAGATTAAAGCATTTTTATATTTAAATCAGTAACCCCTAATTAATAATTCTTTTCTAAATAGATCTTTGCCAGATCTAATATTTACATGTCAATGGACTTCACATTTGAGGTACAGAAAAACAACTGGAAATGTTTCTTTTAGGATCAGCTTCAAAGACTAACTTCTGATTAGCTTAAGAGCGAAAAGAACTCTTACAACGTAATGAAAAGCAAACCATACCCAGAAAAAAATCAGAATACAATAATTATCTTAATTCATCATACTATTGTTTCAGGTAGGAATGTCCTTAAAAATACACCTTTTTAAAACTGTACTATTTCAACAGAAAAACTACAAATCTTCCCTTAAACAGGATAATTATTTCAGAGCTCTCAATCAGTACCCAGGAAAAAGTGTATTGTCTCACATTATTCCATTTCCATTGCCAAAGGCTTGGTCTTTAGGTTCCTGAACAGGCTGGATGTTAACATAAAGATCCCTAATCTCCTTTCTGATGCATCTTACAGCTGCCGCCGCCATATCTTTTGCTACCTATTTTGACAAGACAGAAAAATAGAATAAAAGAAATTAATGATTATTTTGACAGTTGTTTTCAAGCCTTCAAAGGAACATACAATATTAATAACTTCTACGTGCGTTACATAAAAACTAGATTTTCAAGAGTAAAGACCATAGATACTTAGGAAAAATTTTTAATGAAAAGATCTATTAAAAAATTAAGTGCTTTAGGGGCACCTGGCTGGCTCAATCAGTGAAGAATGCAACTCTTTTTTTTTTTTTTTTTTAAGACTTTATTTATTTACTGGAAAGAGAGTGAGGGACCATAGAGGAAGAGGGAGAAGCAGATTCCCCACTGAGCAGGGAGCCCAATTTGGGACTCAATCCCAAGACCCAGGGATCATGACCTGAGCAAAAGGCAGACACTTAACCAACTGAGCCATCCAGGTGCCCCTTGGACTGGAGCATGCAACTCTTGATCTCAGGGGTTTAAGTTCTAGCTCCATGTTCAGCATACAGAGTATTTAAAATAAAATCTTTTAAAAAAAATTGAGTGCTTTCAATAATTTCAAAATCTAGATGATATAATACCAAGACCCATATACACTTCTAGACAACTTACTTTAAATGGCAAAACACCAGCAACAAAAGCTCTTCCATATATCTTGGTCACAGAGCCACGGTCAGTTAAATTTATTGGATTCAACTGTTTAACTGGTGACATTCGGACAATCACTTCACCACCCCCTTTTGGGTAGTAGCCCCTATAGAAAGTATGACAAATACTCACATAAACTGCTTGTACAACAAAAATAAAGCTAAACATTTACAATAAAATAACATGTGAATGATCTCCAACCATATAGTTCATGTTTGAAATTTCCAAGTAATATTTTGGATCTGGGCTGTCTAATATGGTAGCCACAGACTACGTGTGACCATTTAAATTTAAATGTAATTTAAAACTCAGCTCCCCAGTCACACTGGCCACATTTCAAGTGCTCAACAGTCATATGTGGCTACTGACATCCTGGGCAGATAGGGAACATTCCCCTCAATGCAAAAAGTTCTTTTTGACAGTGCTGCTTTAGAATATAAACTCCTTGATGGCAAGACTTTGTCCGTTTGTTCCTACTATATTCCATCGCCCTAAAACAACTTCTGGTAAGTAGGAGGTCCTCAGTAATATATAATGAATACTGAAGTAGATGAACACTAACAAAATTTTAACTAAAATATTCAGTGTCACTTATTCTATAGAGGACACTGGGAACATAAAGATGAGAGTGACGGCGCTCCTATCCACAAAGGAGCTCCCCATCTAATAAAGAGATGGCCACACAAACAACCCACTAGAACACGTCAGGTTCTGCACCTCTCCTGTAAAAAAGACTACAGGATATGAATTCCAACAGAGACACACTCCTGGACAATTCACACAAGAAATTACAAGTTACACTTTGAAAAAATATAGGATTTCTAGTTTTTAAGAGAGCAGAGGAGGAAAAACATGAACAAAGAAATGAAAGCCCAAAGGCACAGAGTAGGTTTAAAGAGCAAGTAAACATGTGTTAGAATACACAGGGGGAGGGGGTGCAGGGAATGAAGCTAGAAAGGTAAACTGCAACAAGACTGCACTTAAAGGCCCCACCAAGAAATCTGGCCTTGTTTTTATGTGGCAGAAGGGAAGCCTTGAAGAGAAATAATCTGAATAATCAGTGTGTTTCTTTGGAAAATAACTGACTGCATTGTGGAAGAGAATCCTTTTTATGACCCCGCCATACCTAATCCAGCTGTGCGTACACAGAAAATACTTGATCTGTGCTGGAGCATGGATAACACCAGCTGTGAAGGTCCCTCAGTGTAGCGATTCCCTTGAAACTATTTCTCCCTAGAAATAAGCAAATACTGTATGTGGCTGCTTTCAAGTCCCCATGCCTCTACTGCTTACTGTTTTTAAGCCGCAGGAAGCCCAATTATTTCCTATACAAGGTATCTCCTACAAGTATTTCCTAATTACTAAAAGAAGTAGTGGGTTCCAGAATGATTCTCTAAGATCTCACTTTCCCACAATTTTAAGTACAAATAGGGGGGTCAAGGGCTAACAAATAAGTAACTTACCTCATTTTAATATCACAATTAAATTTGAAACCAAATTTTTCCACAATTGGCTTGAAAACCTGAAAAATCAGTTATTGTTACTTTAACCACAAATATTCACTGATTCAACAAGCATATTTATTAAACAAAAGTGCTCTGCACTGAGCTGGCAAGAAAACACCGTGGATAAATAATGATATAAAAATATGTAGGATAGCTCTATTTTTCAAATAAAATAACTGATATGTAAACCAAAATTAAAAGTTTCACATTTAATTAATCAGGGCTGTGCCAGTCTATCTAACGAAAAAAATGTCAGAACTCAGTATACTTGATCCTAGTGGTTATTTTACTGCATAGAACATTATTTCCTAACCCTTCACTATATAATGCATAAGAAATTAGGGGTATTGGCGATGAACCATGAGAGACTGTGGACTCTGAGCAACAAACTAAGGGTTTCAGAGGGGAGGAGGTGGGGGTTGGGCGAGCTTGGTGGTGGGTATTGAGGAGGGCACGTATTGCATGGAGCACTGGGTGTGGTGCATGAACAATTAATCTTGTAACACTGAAAAAATAAACGTATTTGGGGGAAAAAAAAGAAAAAAGAAATTAGGGGTATTGGTGAACAGCATTCCATTCTGCCATCTTAATTTTTTTTTTAAAGATTTATTTATTTATTTGAGAGAGAGAGAGAGAATGAGCAGGTGAGGGCCACAGGGAGAGGAGGAGAGAGAATCCCAAGCAGGCTCCATGCCCAGCATGGAACCCAATACGGGGCTTGATTCCACAACCCTGAGATCAAGATTTGAGCCAAAATCAAGAGTTAGATGGTCAGGGGCACCTGGGTGGCTCATTGGGTTAAAGCCTCTGTCTTCGGCTCAAGTCATGATCTCAGGGTCCTGGGATCGAGACCCGCATCGGGCTCTAGCTCAGCAGGGAAGCCTGCTTCTCCCTCTCTCTCTGCCTGCCTCTCTGCCTACTTGTGCTCTCTCTGTGTCAAATAAATAAATAAAATCTTAAAAAAAAAACAAAAAAAGAGTTAGATGCTCAATCGACTGAGCCACCCAGGCCCTGCCTTCTCAATTCTTTTTGTTTTTTTTTTAAAGATTTTATTTATTTGACAGAGAGAAACACAGTGAGAGGGGGAACACAAGCAGAGGGAGAATGGTAGCGGGAGAAGCAGGCTTCCTTTCTGCTGAGCAGAGAGCCCGATGCGGGGCTCGATCTCAGGACTCTGGGATCATGACCCGGGCCGAAGGCAGACGCTTAACGACTGAGCCACCCAGGCGCCCCTGAATTCTTTTATACATTGAAATCTCACTGCATATATGTCTATCCTCATTTTTCCCATTTAACATTATAAACAAAAGCATTTTCCTGATATAAAATTCTTTCTAAATAATATTTAAATAACTGCATGGCATTCTAGCAAATTTATCTACCCATTCCCTAAGTTTTCATTATTACATAATTATATATATTATATAATGATTATTATAGCATATAATGTTCTGTTCAAATACCTTTTTTTTTTTAAGATTTCATTTATTTATTTGACAGAGAGGAGAGAGATCACAAGTAGGCAGAGAGGCAGGCAGAGAGAGAGGGGGAAGCAGGCTCCCTGATGAGCAGAGAGCCCGATGCGGGGCTCAATCCCAGGACCTGAGATCATGACCTGAACCGAAGGCAGAGGCTTTAACCCACTGAGCCACCGAGGCGCCCCTGTTCAAATACCTTTTTAACATTTATCTATTGCTTCAGTCTGTAATACCTAATTAGGGTCATTTCCTTGAAATGGAATTATTAGGTAAGGAGATATTAACTTTCATTACACATCCTATCAAACTAAATTTTAAAAGACTGTACCATGTAGGGGCACCTCAGTGGTTCAGTCAGTTGAACGTCCAACTCTTGATTTTGGTTGGGGTCATGATCCGGGGGTCGTGAGATCAAGCCCAGCCTTGTGCTCCATGCTAGGTGTGGAACCTGCTTAAGATTCTCTCCCTCTGCCACTCCCTACCACCACTGCACTTTCCCTCTTCAAAAAAAAAAAAAGATTATACCATGCATTAAAATGGCAAAAAAAAAATTTAAATATCAAGTGTTGGGGAGATGCAAAATAGTTGAAACTCTTATACAGTGCTAGCAAAAATGCAAAAGAATACAGCTACTTTGGATACCAAAACAATTTGGCAGTTTGTCATATAGTTATATATATACTTACTATTACACTCAATCCCTCTCCTTGGTACTTACCCAAAAGAAATGAAAAGTTATGTTCACATAAAAGCGGTACATATATGTTTACAGTGACATTTTCGTATTGCCAAAAACTGTAAACAACCCAAATGTCCTTCAACAGATGGATGAATTGCTAAACAAACTGGAACATCCATATAATAGAATATACTTAGCTTTTATTGCTAAAACAACTCACAGGGATAAATCTCAAATATATTATGGCTAAGTGGAAAAAAGAAATAGGCTCAAAAGGCTATATACAGTATTCTTCCTTTATATGACATTCTGAAAAAAAGGCAAAACTATGATACAACACAAATAAGTAGTTGCCATGGGCTGGGGCGTGGGACTGATAACAAAGGAGTATGAGGGAATTTTTTATAGTGATTCTGTATCTTCACTGTGGGCTGGTTAACAACCATATGTCAAAAATCACAGAACTGGGGACACCTGGGTTGTTCAGCTGGTTAAGCCTCTGCTTTCAGCCCAGGTCATGATCCCAGGGTCCTGGGATTGAGCCCCACATCAGGCTCCCTGCTCAGAGGGGAGTCTGCTTCTCCTCCTGCCTGCTGCTCCCTCTGCTTGTACTCTCTCTGACAAATAAATAAAATCTTTTTTTAAAAAAAACCCACAAGGGCGCCTGGGTGGCTCAATCATTCAGTGTCTGCCTTCAGCTTGGGTCATGATCCCAGGGTCCTGGGATGGAGCCCCACATCAGGCTCCCTGCTCGGCAGGAAGCCTGCTTCTCCCTCTCCCACTCCGCCCGCTTGTGTTCCCTCTCTCACTGTATCTCTCTCTGTCAAATAAATAAAATCTTTTTTAAAAATATATAAAATGAAAATAAATTTTAAAAAACCCACAGAATTGTACCTTAAAAAGGTGTATTTTACTATAATTGCACCTCAATAAACCTAGAGGAAAAAAAAGATACCACTTTTCTCTCCTGCTAACTATATAAGCATGCTAAGTTTTATCGTTTTCAAAATTTAGTCAAAATACGATATTTAATTTTTTTTTTTTTTTTTTT
>CM053606.1:73836096-73854278 GCA_028646535.1 Procyon lotor | reverse complement strand
ATTGGGGAGGGTATGTGCTATGGTAAGTGTTGTGAAATGTGTAAGCCTGACAATTCACAGACATGTACCCTGGGGCAAATAATACATTATATGCTAATAAAAATTAAAAAAAAGAATGAGGATGAAGGCACCTGTCATCTCAAAATCCCGAATTTCTAAGTAATTGAGATAATGTAAGATTGGCATAGTGACAGACAAATAGTGCCCGGAAGTAGATTTCTAAACAGATGAGATGGCAGATCTTTGGAAAAGGAGAAACTCCTCAGTTTATTACGCTGGAACAATGGGTTAACCATAAGGAAAAAAACGAAATCGGATTTCCATCTTGCAGCATGCATAAAAACTATTTCAAGATGGTTTGAAGACTTAACTATCTTACACCATGTACAAAAATTAACTCAAAATGGATCAAAGCCTTAAATGTAAGAACTAAAACTGTAAAACTTTTTTTGAAATTTTGTTTTTATTTAAGTAATCTCTACAGCCAATGTGGGGCTCAAATTCATGACCCTGAGATCAAGAATTGCATGATCTTCTGACTGAGCCAAGTAGGCACCCCTACAACTATAAAACTCTTAAAAAATGGATATAAATCTTCATTGATCTTAAATTAGTTAATGGTTTCTGAGATATGACACCAAAAGCATCAACAATTAAAAAAGAAATAGTTAAATTGGACTTTTTAAAAACTTTTGTGCTTCAAAGATACCACCAAGACAGTGAAAAGACAAACTGCAGAATGGGAGAAAATATTTGTAAATCATATATCTGATAAGAGTGTAGTATCTAGAATATATAAAGAATGCTTACAACTCAAAAATATAACCCAATTTAAAATGCATAACAGATTTGAATACACATTTCTTCAAAGAAGATATACAAATGGCTAATAAGCACATGAAAACATGCTTAACATCATTTGTCATTGAGAAATGCAAAGGAAAACCCCAATGAAATATCAGTTCACACCCCACTAGTGTGACATTAAAATAAAAGACCAGTAATAACAAGTGTTGGTGAGGGCATGAAACCAGAACCTTCCTACGTTGCTAATGGGGACAGAAAATGGTACAGTCACTTTGGAAAACAGTCTGACAGTTCCTCATAAAGTTAAGCATAAGGTTCTCATCCTACCCAGCAATTCCAGTCTTAGCTATATACCCAAGAAAAATCAAAACCTACGTCCACACAAAAACTTGTACAAGAAAAGAAAAAAAAGAAAACATAGAAAAAAAACTTGTACAAGAATGTTCATAGCGTCATTATTCATAATAGTTCCAAAACAGAAACAACCCAAATGTCTATCAATTGATGAGTGGATAAACAAAAATGTACTATATCCATACAATGAAATATTATTGAGCCATTAAAAGGAATTAAATACTGATACATGTGTAATATAGATGAACCTTGAGAACATTATGCTAAGTTAAAGAAGCCACTCATAAAAGAACACATATTGTATGATCCCATTTATATGAAATGAAATGACTGAATAAGCAAATTTATGGAGACAGGAAGTAGATTAGTAGTGTTCAGGGGCTTGGGGTGGGGGTGGGTGGAATTCCAGAATGGGCAGTTATTGTTAATGAGTATGAGGTTTCTTATGGTGGTGGTGATGAAAATGTTCTGAAATTAGATTGTGGTAATAGTTGTACAAGCTTATGAATATACTAAAAAAAAATCATTGAATTGTACACTTTAAAGGGGTGAGTTTAATGGTATGTGAATGGTATTTCAATTTTAAATTGTAAATTGTTACAAAACCAACAATGACTTAAATGTGAAGGAAATATATAGCAGACTACCTTCAAAACTTTGGATAAGGAAGTATTTCTTTTAAGGATTTTATTTATTTATTTATTTATTTGAGAGACAGAGGGAGTTGGGAAGGAGCAAAGGAAGGACAAGGAGACTTCGTGCTGAGTGCAGAACCTGTGGTTTGATCCCAAGGCCCTGAGATTATGACCTGAGCTGAAATCAAGAGTTACACACTTAACTAACTAAGCCATCCAGCTATGCCAGTTGGAAAGTATTTCTTAAGACAGAAAAATCACTAACCATACAGGGAAAAAAACCCAAAAAACAAAAAACAGATACATTCAACCATGTTAAAAGGAAGAACTCTGTACACCAAAGATACTTATAAAAGAGCAAAGACAAGGAAGAAGATACCAAAAACACAAATAAATGAAAAAGCATTACAATCTAAAATATATAAAGAATTCCCATACAAATCATCAAGAGAAATACATACACACAATAGTGAGAAAATAAGCTAAAAACATGAATAGGCACTTTAAGAATAATTGATAAACATATGAAAATGTATTCGACCTTATTAACAATCAGGAAATTCAAATTAAAAACATGATACTATTTTATAACTACCACGTTGGGAAAAATACTAATTCTGTTTAAGTGCAACAATATCAAATCAGAAACACTGGGTAATCTCTTAACAGCTGCTATGTATTTTGCATCATCTCATTGGGAAACAATATAGCATTATTTTGGGTAAAGTTAAAGATAAGTATAATCTTGGTGCCTCAGTGGGACAGTTGGTTCAGCAGCCCACTCTTCAGTTTGGCTCAGGTGATGATCTCAGGGTTGTGAGATCCAGCCCTGTGTTGGGGTAGGTGCTGAACGTAGAGCTTGCTTATGATTTCCTCTCTCTTTCTCTCCCCACTCGTACTCTAGCTCTCAAAATTAAAAAAAAGAAAGGAAAAAAAGGTAAGTATAATCCAAGTCTCCAAAATTCTATTTATTTTTTTTATTTTTTTTTTCAAAATTCTATTTTTTAAAGTTTGTCTGTTTGTTTTAGTAATCCCTACACCCAGTGTGAGGCTTGAACTCACAACACTGAGATCAAGAGCTCCACCACCTGAGCCAGCCATGTGCCCCTCCACAATTCTATTTTTAAGCATAAATCCTTGTCTTACTAATCAAAGTGTAATTGACTAACCAATAGCAACTGTATCACCTAGAGCTTGTTAGAAATGCAGAATTTCGGGCCTCATCCAGATCTATTGAATGGGAATCTGCATTTTGACAAGATCTCCAGTTGATATGAATGCTCATTAAATCTGAGAAACACCGCCCTACAGAAACACTTGCACATGTACCAGCAGAAAAGAATGTATGTAGCAGCAGTAGTGGTAAAAGTAGTAATGGTAATAAGCAATAGCAAAGGACTGGAAACAGCACAAATGTTTACTGCATGCAGAATGGATAAATTGTGGTACAGTCATAAAAGCTAGTTGCAGAAAGACATTTTGACACCATTTTTATAAAACTCAAAAATAAGCAAAGGTAAACAAGATATTGTTGGAGATTCCTATATAAGATATGGAAACAAAGGTATGCTGAACACACATGCAAGATAATGCTTACCTCGGGTGAGAGGAAGGGTTAAGAGGAGGAGCAGACAATGTGACCCTCACCAGAATAGGAAAGGTTTTATTTCTTAAATTGGATAACAGGTTCAAAGTTTTTGTTACTACCTGTGACTTATCTGTTACATTATTCTTTGTAAATATATAATGTAACACAAATTTTAACAGCTTCATTGAGCTATATACCATAAAATTCACTTATTGCAAGTGTACAATTCAATGATTTTTAGTCCATTTTACAGTTCTGCAACTATTACCACAATCTGGTAATAGGAAATTTCCATCACCATAAAAAACTTTTTCCCAGTCCCAGTCATTTGCCATTTCCCATTCCCATTCTCAGGCCAAGCAACCACTAATATGCTCTCTGTCTCTGTAGAATGTTTTCTTTGGACATTTCATATGAATAGAATCATGCAATAAATGACCTTTCAGATCTGGCTTCCTTTACTTCCCATAATATTTTTGAGGTTCGTCCATGTCAGAGCATGTACCAGTGTTTCAGTCATTTTTAAGGATAGTATTTTATTATGTGAATATACCACATTTTGTTCATCCGTTCACCTGTTGAAGAGTATTTGGAGTGTTTCCAGTTTGGGGCCATTAAAAACAATGCTATTGCCATTACTGTACTAGTCTTTGTGTGGACATATGTTTTTATTTCTCTTGTGTAGATACCTGGGAATGGAAATGATGGATCATAATCAGTCATTTTATTAATTAGGAAAAGGGGAAAATGGTTCTTTCCCTCTTTTGAACTCAAGCAAAAGGATTAACTAGTAAGTAGGTGGCATAAGTTGATGCTGAAAGATAAGGACACATGCAATACTGAATGTGGAAGTAGTAATCTGCTGAGGTCAAAAGAGAGTAAAAGAAAAGAATAACCAAATATTTTCTTGGGAGAAGCTAGAATTAAAGGGAAAGTTGAGAAGAAGAAGGTGGTATAGGGGCCCTGGGAAGAAAATAATTCACTTCAGAGTCACAGCTACTACATCTTCTTTTTAAAAACACATACAGGTGGGATTATCAAATAAACAGTGCCTATAAAATGTTTTGTTAATAGGAGAGTTAACAAAATTAAAGTTCTTGTGACTTTTCAGATTTTGTTATAAAAGTAATGATTCGAATGTATTGCTTACAATAGTTTGTATGTGAAATATACTGAAAAGCAAAAAAAGCAAAAAAAAGTGTGAAATTTGTGAAATAACTGAGAACTTGTTTCACAGTCATTAACCTTCAATGTTGAGGATTTAAAAGGTCTTTGTTCCCATTTTTTTGGTCTTTAATTCTTTAGACATTTGTACAGATTTTAATTCCCATCTAAAGGGCAAAAACCATGCAAATGTCATCCTGGAAGTTTCTAGAAATTGTCCTCGTTGCTTTGAGAAAGATTGACTCTTAAAAGTCTGATCTTTTATTTTCCGTCCCATCAACTTGACCTGAATTTGACATTGTCCAAGAGCCAAGTAAATCAAGGTTATATGTCTGTGATATATATTGTATATGCTAGGCAGCTGCATCTGACAACATTCTCTAAGAAGAAAAGATAATGTTGGTATCTTTATTTTAGACGTTAGGGTAACCTTTATCTTCTGTGGGGAGAAAAAAAAAAAAACTGAAAAGGCAATTTTGGTCACCACGAACCCTCAATGGGAGTAAAGAATACCAGTCACCGGGTGGGATTCCAGCATAGACTTGTGACTCAATTAGTGGTACGGAGCCTTACTACAAAGTATAGAAATGTCCCATTTTCTGTAATCAAGGCGAGTACAATACAAGCTGAAAGGGGATATTTTCCTACTCATCAGCTCTTTACCGTAACTCTTTCCAAGTAATTGCCCTCCCTCTTTGTTCCCTTAACAGTCTCCATTTCTACTACACGTATGGAAAAGATGATCGTTGGTGGACACAGCAATGGCTTGCCCAACCTTGTTCCTGAAATTCACTTTGAACTGCCTCCCGCCCACTCTTCCCTCCTCCAGCGTGCTCTTTCACCTCCGCGTGGGACTCTCGGCCCCTAGTGTTTCCCCCAGGCTCGGCCCCCCTCCCCGCTGGTTGGCTGCGGGGCGGGAGGCTCGTTCCTGCCCTCGCCATTGGACGCTCGGGGGGAGGTGCGTTTCCCGGCCCCCGATTGGTCACCCGCGCGAGACAACTCAAACAACCACCAAGCCTTTGTCATTTCCGGGTAAGATGGCTGCAGTGCGCATGCTGAGGACCTGGAGCCAGAATGCTGGGCGGCTGGTAAGCGGTTTGGGGCTGACTTGTCGGGAAGGAACGATTTGTCGCCAGTGCCCCCGGGGAGGTGTGTTACTTTGTCGTCCGAATGCCAGGCGGACAGGGCACGCGTGATGGAGAAGTGGAAGGATGTATGCTAAACGAAGGGCAGAGAAGGTGGCGAGTGGACCGGTCCGGAGACCCGCTCCCTCCTTACCTGGCCGCGTTTGTGTCGCAACTCCGTCTCCTTCCAGCTTTATCTACACCCAGGCTCATCTAGACTTTCACCCGTTAGCTTTTTATTGGGCACCATCTAGGTGCTGGGCATTGTGATAGGCGCTGGGGATCTGGAGATACATATTCAGCATTTATTGAGTACCCACTGTGTGCCAAACACTGACAACACGACTCCTGCCTTGGAGAACTTACAGTCTAGAGGAAGAGACCCGTAAAGCAAAGCATAACAGCACGGGTCCTTGCCTCCGAGGAGCAGAGAGACTCGGGCTTTATTCTGTGGACCTGTGCTCCTCTCCTATGTCTGTGCCACGGATCTTTACAACCTTTTTATCACAAGAGCTACGACCTACCACCATCTCCCCTGAAGTTTTTCCTTTTGAACAACCATTTAGCAACAATCACCTGACATCCCAGCAATCATAGTGTTTCGTCCTGTTTGCACAGCTTTTTTCCTTCTGGGACCCTCTTCCCTAAGGTCTTACAGTGGTCGACCCCTGAGCTTAGAAAATCTAAGAGCCTGCTGTGTACTAGGTCCTGCTAGGCACTCGGGAAGCAAATGTGATTAAGAGAGACCCCTGCCCTCTCAGATTAATTACAGCCTTGTGGTGGAAGGCAGGGGAGAAAGAGATACAAACAAGGAATTAGGACAGCTTGACAAGTGCTATAATGGGACATTATAGAGTTACAGGAACACATAGGAGGGGTACTGGGGGTTCAGAGAGGAGTCCTCAGAGGATACTGTGTAACTTAGAGATTTGCACTGTGGTAGGTAATGGCCTCTCTTTTGAACGTTCTCCTTGCTTGGCTTCTATGACACCAGCTTCCCAATATTCTTCTTCCGAGATGTTTGGCCGCTCCATCCCAATTCCCTATTTTCTTGCCTGACTTTTAAAGATTTTATTTATTTATTTGACAGAGAGGGAGAGAGATCACAAGTAGGCAGAGAGGCAGGCAGAGAGAGGGGGGAGCAGGCTCCCCGCTGAGCAGAGAGCCCGATGCGGGGCTCGATCTCAGGACCCTGAGATCATGACCTGAGCCGAAGGCAGAGGCTTTAACCCACTGAGCCACCCAGGCGCCCCTTGCCTGACTTTTAAATATGTATTGGTATTTATAAGGGCTCTGACTTTGGTCCTCTGCACTTCCCGAACTATTTCAGCCACTTTAAATTTAGTTGCTGTCTATATGCTGATAATTCCTCTAAAGTTCCAGTCTTCATCCAGACCCATATATATCCTACTGTCCTGGAAATCTCCAATTGCATACATAGTAGGTATTTTTCAGCTGCAAGTAATAAAAACCCAGCCACTAAATGGGAAATTAACTATCTATGCATTCCAAAGCTAGATGGCAGCTGGCCTTGGTTAAGTGGCTCATACTTATCAGGGTTGTCATTTCAACAATTCATGTGGCCTTTCCCTCATGGTTACAAGAGGGCCGCTAAAACTTCATATTCAAAGCAGGAAGGAGGAAGGGATGGTACCAGTCAGACTCTTTGGCCAGGAGTATGTTACGTGGCCACTGCTAGCCAAAGGGGTCTTGAAGGAGTTAGCATTTAGCCATCTCATAGCATCTACCCTAATGCCTCAGAGGCACATCAGATTCTAGCTTCCAGAATTAAACCCTTAGACCTGTTTCTCTTTTGATTCTAGCTTTAAATTTCCAAAATTCAGTCATTATTCTCCACCTTGCTCCCAACTACAGCTATCCTGGTCCTTCCTAATTGGACTTTCTGCCTCCAATCGGTGCCTCTCCAACTCATTCTCCATTGTGTAACCAGGGTGATCTTCTAAAGGAAGACGTAAAGTTGAGAATGTTATCTCCTTGCTTAAAACTGCCACAAGCAAAATGTCCAAAATCTAAAAGACTATAAGGCAATTTATGATCTGGACCTATCCAAATCTCTCAGGCTTCATTTCTTGCTGAAACCTACCCACCCCAGCCCCCACTCCGACACTTGCCTCACCCATGCCCCACACTGAACTACACTGGAACTACAGTGAGCTTCAGTTAAACACACTGCCTCTCTCCACTCCAGACCTTTGCACATGTATTTCCTCTGCTTTAAAGACTTGCTTTCTTTCCCCATGTCCTCATCTGCAATACACCTCACCTCTTGGATTACTCCTACTCAGCCTTTAGATCTTACTTCAAGTTTACTTTCTTAAAGTAGATTGGTTCCCTCCTTTGTGTTTGTTTTTATTACTCTGTTCCCCCCATTATAACACTATGTCATCATCTTCACTTTAACTGTCTTCCTTTGAAGGTATGGACTACACATTCCATGAAAGAAGGAATTCATCTATTTTGTTCTCTAATCCCAAGTGCCTGGCACAGTGTAGATACTCAATAAACATTTGTTGAACAACTCAGTAAAAAGCCCATTATTTCTATCTGTTGTCAAGTATAAACAACAAGAGGCCTTAATATGTATAGTAGATCATTAACAAGGCCTTACTATGGTGTGTCTTATTCTCCCCTATTGCATCAAGCGTTTGACTTGATAACTTACCATTGAATTAACATTGAACTTTTCTATTTTGTCTGTCTTCCTGTAATCAAGTGTAAACAACTTGAATTTAGGGACTATATTATTCTGTAACTTATTCAGCTTTGAATTCCCAAGCCCAGCACAATCCCTGTCTTTAAGAGTGCTCTACAACTGCCTGTTTCATTATTATTTCCTTATTTGAATCTACTAAAACTTTGTTTCTTCTCCTATTTTTTATATTCTGTTTCTAGAAAAAATGTATTTTTTAGCTTGACAAATCATTTATCTCCTTGTCCCTTCTGTTGCTTTTTTATCCTTCCAGTCAGCAGCTTCACTAGTTAATTAGTCTAGCCTTCTCTTAGTCCAGTTAGTCACTATCACATAATGCCAGTTGTATGTTATGTTGCTTTCTCCTTTTCCACTGTAAATCACTTCAGGAGCCTGTTAGTTCATGCCTCAAATACTGTAATAGTTTTTTAAATTTTTCCTCTCTCACTTGGCTTTACCTGTTATAACCTAATCGATAAACTGCAACTATATTAATTTCTTAGTCCTTTTTCTTCAATAATCTGTAGTGTAGGAGTTCAGATTCCTTATCCTGACCTTTATAGTTGTCAACCATTTGGTCCTTGAGCCACATCCAATGCTCCCTTTTTTTTTTTTTAATTTTATTTATTTAACAGAGTGGAGAGCACAAGCAGGGGGAGCAGCAGAGAGGGAGGGAGAAACAGACTCCCCACTGAGCAGGTAGCCCGTCGTGGGGCTCCATCCCAGGACCCTGAGATCATGACCCCAGCCGAAGGCAGATGCTTAATGACTGAGCCACCCAGGCACCCCCAAGGCTCCCCTTTATAAATTTGATCAAGCCAAATCAACTCACTGCCTGAGGAGACAAGTTCCAGCAGCAGTTCTTTTGTTTATTCTTTTCCCTCTGCCTTAAAAGTGCATTTCTGCTCTTTAACTATTAATACTTATTATGAAAGGCCCACCTCAACTCTTCCTCCTAGAGGCCTTCCCAGATCAAGCCAACCTGAAAAAAAAAAAACAAAATAAAACACAAAAAAACTCTCTGCTTAAAACTCCTCTAATGCCTACTGTCTAAACACATTACAAAAAAACTAGAGCATACATGCCCATGCATGAGTGTGTGTCTCTGTGTGTTTGTTTCAGCTAGGTTATAAATTCAAAGCAGGGATTATTTCTCCTACGTATAATGTGATGTGAGAGAAAGATCGTCAGCTTCAGAGGCCAATTTTCTTGGTTTCAGAGCTGAATTTTGCCATTTGTTTGCTTTGTGACCTTGGACAAAGCACTTAACCTCTCTGATCATTACTTTCTCGTGTGTTAAAGAGGGCTAATATGCCTGTTATTTCAGAAGGTAATTGTGAGATAAAAAGAAGAGGATACATTTAAAGACCTTTAAAGTACCCAGCACATAGTAGGCATTCAATAAATGTTTGATAGTTCCTGTCTCCTTTGCCTGATTGTAGTTCTTCAATAAAAGTTGCCATTGTTTGGGGCACCTGGGTGGCTCAGTGGGTTAAATCCTCAGCCTTCGGCTCAGGTCATGATCTCAGGGTCCTGGGATGGAGCCCCGAATCTGGCTCTCTGCTCAGCAGGGAGCCTGCTTCCCCCTCTCTCTCTGCCTGCTTCTCTGCCTACTTGTGATCTCCCTCCTCTCTGTCAAATAAATAAATAAAATCTTAAAAAAAAAAGTTGTCATTGTTTAAGGTAGGACCGACTAGTTGTTTAATTTTCTTTCAATTTTTTTTTAATTATTTTTTTTAAATCAAGGTGAGTACATATAATTCAAAACTTCCATTTACTACCCTAAATTAAAATTTATGAATGTCTGATGAAGCGGAGGTTGATTTACACCTTTAATTCTGTTGTTGACTAAGAGCCAGGGTTGTGGAAGTTGAAGGAGAAAGAAAGGACACATAAAATGGGGGTTTGGGTAAGAGAATTCTTTCACTATCTGCTAAGTTTTAAGCTATCAATTTTCATTAGGTTTTATGTTTCCCAAATGTTAATGTTAATAAAAATAAAATATATATTGTAAAGATTAGTTGCTTTATGATTATCTCTTAAGGTAAAACTAAGATGCATGATTTAAGATTACTTGTGTTTTAGGAAAGGGATCTTTAGTTTTTCTTTGCCTTCAGACATCAGTAACAGCTTAGAAATCAAGGTGAAATATCACATAATAATTTAAATGTATTATTCATTTTGGTAAACCAAATATTTGTTTTATATTATTTGCTGTCAGAAAAAGAACAAAATTCTTGTTATAAATACATATTATAATATGGCTGTAGTACATAACATAATATATAGTATAAAATAACTTTTAAATTTTAAGGGGTAATCACCACCAAAGGATAAAGTACATGATAGTAAAGTAATTTTTTAAATTAAAAGTAACTACTACATTAATAAAAAAATTTCAAATATATACCACTGTTCTGAAATACAGTAATGGAGTTAGAAGTTTTTTTTTTTTTTAAAGATTTTATTTATTTATTTCACAGAGAGAGAGATTACAAGTAGGCAGAGAGACAGGGGGGAGGAGGCTCCCTGCTGAGCAGAGAGCCCGGGGCTCCATTCCAGGATCCTGAGATCATGACCTGAGCCGAAGGCAGAGGCTTTAACCCACTGAGCCACCAGGCACCCCAGGGGTTAGAAGTTTCTGTACATTATGTTTAAAAGTGTGATGTAGTTAACCAACTATTAATAACATTGAAATGTTAACTTTCAAAATAAAATAGTCTACCTTTCAGACACATAGGTTCTAATATATCAAGTCAAATAGATTCAGGTCTACTTATTTCTCTTACAAATTGTCTTGCATTATACTGAGATGTTATACAAAACGGTTACATCTAAAGAGTCATCTGTAAATTATAGTAAGAAATTATAGTAAAAAGACCTTTCCGTACAGCACTGCACATGTTTTTCTGTGTCTTTAGATGCTAACAGTTAGTTTTGAATTCTTCAGTAGTTTTATTTTGGGACGTCTTTAGTGACTCAGCTGTACCTACAAACTCATGTGTTTGCACAAAATACATCATTAAAATTTCTTCACTTTCATAAGAAATTTTAGGCAAGGATCATAAGCATATAAACAAATCTGACTCCAGGGATACAGTTTTACTAAATAAAAGAACAAAATAATGTTCCTGGGTGATAGGGTTTAAGTTCCTTTGATTTCTTGAACAGAAATACTTGAGAAATAACCAATCTTAATAAACTTGGTTTTCACTGATTCCAGGTTTGGCCAGTTCAGATTTTGGCCTGGATAATTTCATATTGTTTGTACTGTGATAACACCTGTTTTACTTTTAGAATAGACTTGAAATTCAGTATGTACTTACAGAGATAAGCCATCAAGAACATTCACAAAAGCTTTTACTTTTTTGTTTTCTCATCTTTAGATTTGTGTTCGCTACTTTCAAACATGTACGAATGTTCATGTTTTGAAGCCAAAATATATGTGTTTCTTTGGTTATCCTTCATTCAAGTATAGTCATCCACATCAGTTGCTGAAAACAACTGCTGGTAAGTATGATCTCAAAATAGCCTGTATACAATAATGTTTTATATCCTACTCAGAACTTTTAAAAAAGTAATTAAAGACTTACCAAAGTAAAAAAAAAGTTAACCTTTTCTTTCTAGCCCAGCCCTCCTTGCTTTCCCTGAATCTGTCCTTTTCTTATTTTCTTTTTTCTCTGCCCCGCCCCCATCCCTTTCTTATTTTTACATGAATGTATGTGTCTTCATAATGTTGGGAATGAGGGACGCCTGGGTGGCTCAGTTGGTTAAGCAGCTGCCTTCGGCTCGGGTCATGATCCCGGGGTCCTGGGATCGAGTCCCACATCGGGCTCCTGGCTCAGCGGGGAGCCTGCTTCTCCCTCTCCCTCTGCCTGCCACTCTCTGCCTGCTTGTGCACTCTCTCTCTCTTCTCTCTGACAAATAATAAATAAAATCTTTAAAAAAAAAAAAAATAATGTTGGGAATGAGTTGTCTTGGGCCATCTGCTCTGTATCATCCAGCTCATCTAAGTGCAAGTCAGGTAAATTGTTGACTTGGTGATCGTATCCTTATACTGTCATTGTATTGTTGGTTGGATAAAGCACTTACCTCAGTCTGTTGTGTTAAGATTGTGTGATGAAACCATCACCAAGTGGTCCTAAATAGAAAGTTTTCTGACTTTTACCATTTAATTACGTTTCTCACATCTTTTTCTACCCTCAGGAAAGAACTTGAGGCTTAAGTATTAGATTTGGCAGGCGCCTGGGTGGCTCAGTCGTTGAGCGGGTGGCTCAGTCGTTGAGCGTCTGCCTTCAGCTCAGGTCATGATCCCAGAGTCCTGGGATCGAGCCCCGCATCGGGCTCTCTGCTCGGCGGGAAGCCTGTTTCTCCCGCTGCCATTCCCTCTGCTGTGTTCCCTCTCTCGCTATGTTTCTCTCTGTCAAATAAATAAAAAATCTTGAAAAAAAAAGTATTAGATTTGGCAAGGGCAATAGGATTTTTTTTTTCTGATTTTCTACTTAGAACTCTGTTAAGGAACCCTAGACTTTTGTTACATCCTTAAGCTTTTGACAGATACTTGATGCCTTAATGAAAGTGCTATCAATGAAAAATGGGGGAATTCCAGGCAGATCTAACCCCTGAGATCAGTCTCTCCATGGCTTTTTGTAGGTCATCTTCCACAATGCCCTGAGATATGTAAACCCTACCTTTGCTTGTTTTTTTTTTTTTTTTTTAAGATTTTTATTTTTAAAAGTTGATCTTTTCTCTTTACTTCTCAGAGAAAATAGAGGCCATTCAAGCAGAAACTCCCAACTTCCTGCTCTAGTCTCTCAACACTTACCTTGAGCTTTGGGTTCTTGGTCTATCAATTACTAGCTATGTAACTTTAAGCAAGTTACTTAATTCCTTTCTATTTCATCATCTGTAAAATGGGAGTAATCACTGTGCCTAACTCATTGTATCATCGTGAGAATAAATTCATTTAACACAAATACTTATTGATCACCTCCTATCTGCCAAGGCACTGTACTAGGTGCTTGGCATACATTCTCTTCCGATAGTCCCTAACTCGGTAAATACTTAAGCTAGAAACGTGGAACCTTTGTGATTCCTGTTTCACATCAAATTGATTACTGAACTCTAGTAATTTGACATCTTACGTGGTTCTTAAATCTGTCTTCTCTTTTTCAGACAGCTTTGAAAATATATAAATATATTAAATTCTGTACTTCAGTTTCATAACTGCTTTCTCTGTCATCCCATCCCTAACCCCATCCACCACATTCCTGCCAGGGAGAGTTCTTTCTAAAATTATAGATTTAAAGTTACAGATCTGAAATTGCAGATGGTATTCCCTATTGGTTAATTACTGCTGAATAACAACCCTTCCATGACTTTAGGCTTAAAGCAACGATGATTTATTATTTCTCAGGATTCTGGGGATTACCCAGAAGATTCCTCTGCTGGTTTCACCTGAGCTCACTAATAAGACTGTATTCTGCTAGGGCATCATCCGGGCTGTAAGGTCCAAGATGGTCTCACATACATGTCGGTCAGTTGGTGCTGGGTTTTGGGTGGGGTGATTTGGCCTCTACATGGCCTTTCATCCTCCAGCAGACTAGATCAGTTTCCTTACTCCAGGATAGCAGGGCAGTATTCCCAGAGGGAGATGGTAGAAGAAGCTTCGAGTTCCTTTGAGGTCTAGGTTCCAGAACTTGTACAGTTTCACTTCTGCTATATTCTATTGTCCACGCAAGTGATAAGCCAGCATAAATTAAAGTAGTGGTAAATTAGACTGTACATCTTATGGGAGCAGCTGCAAAAAAATGTATGACCATATTTACTTACCATTGGCTGGTGATCACCTTCAGGATAAATTTCCAACACCTCACCATGGCATGGCAAAGAAAGCCTTTTTCAATCTTGACTGATTTTTTTTTTTTTTGCCACATATACTATCTTCAGCCACAGAATTGTGTGTTATTCCCTAACTATGCTCTGTGCTATATTTCCATGTTCTTCTTACACATGCTATCCCTTGAATAATCCTGCTTTGTATAGATTTACTTGTCATTTTTCAGTGACTTCGATTGGTATTGCAGATCTTCATTTTAACTCTGTGATAACTATTGTTGAGCACAAATCTTTGTATACCTCTCTTAATTATTTCCTCGGGGAAAAAGTCTTAAAAGCAGAATTGTTTATAAAGTAAAGATGTGGACTTCTTTTTTTTTTAAAGACTTTTGATACTTAACACCAAAATATTTTTTTCAGAAAGGTTCCAGTTTGTACTTTGAGCAGCAGGCCATAACAGGACTGAACTTACTAGAGAGGAAATAAGAGGTGCCTAATACCTCCATATCAAAAATGCACATATTTATTATGTGCATTGCAAGGCTGGTTTAACGGTCATGAACTTCTCATATTTATTAAAGAAAATCTTGTGATCTGAATCAGCTCGTTGTATGTTTTGTAAGCAATTTTGATGAATAGCGGTCTGAAGATAGAAATCTTAGAAATCTCTTGAAATCAGGTCAGAGCCACCTGTTATCCTGGAAAAGTGAGAGGATCCATACCTCTCGGAACTCGGAACTCGAGTTCCTCGGAAAGGAACTCGAAGCTTCTTCTACCATCTCCCTCTGGGAATACTGCCCTGCTATCCTGGAGTAAGGAAACTGATCTAGTCTGCTGGAGGATGAATTTCTGTTGACCAGAAATACTTTCTCTTGGGAATAACTACCATGAAGTATCACTTGCATCTAATTGTTACAACAGTGGGGTAGAAATTCAAAAAGGGATAAACAATGGAAAGAGGAAGGAGAGAGACGAAAATTTAGTAAGCTGGCAGAACGTGGTTGGACAGATGAAAAATTTTTCAAGTTTTCTAGATGTAGACCCACCTGATCGTTAACCACTAAGAATGAGTAGAGTTATGTGAGGTCAAAAGAGATCTAAGAGCAGGACAGTAATGGCTATTATAATTTAATAAGAGAAAACAAGAATATCCAGCTAGCTGGTCCTTCTATACCCTTGTAAAAGATCATTCTTTTGGAAGTTGGAAAATGGAAGTGCTGTGGCCATTATCCATAGGTCTATGATGCTGAATAATTTATTTAAATCTTTGATGGTTATGAGTGATGCTTATGCTTTTAAAAATTATAAAATACTTTTTTATCTGTAAAATGCAGTAGTTTCTGTCTCTGCTTGAGAATACTTTCTCATTTTAGTTGTGAAAGCATCTATTAGGAATACATTATGTATTTAATGAGACCATTTCTCATTTGTCTTTGAAGCTCTGCAGGGACAGATTGTTCAATTCAAACTCTCAGACATCGGAGAAGGGATTAGAGAAGTAACTATTAAAGAATGGTAAGTTGAGGGGTGCCTGGGTGGCTCAGTCGTTAAGCGTCTGCCTTTGGCTCAGGTCATGATCCCAGCGTCCTGGGATTGAGCCCCACATCGGGCTCTCTGCTCGACGGGAAGCCTGCTTCTCCTGCTGCCATTCCCTCAGCTTGTGTTCCCTGTCTAGCTGTGTTTCTCTCTGTCAAATAAATAAAATCTTTAAAAAAAAAAAAAAAAAGGAATGGTAAGTTGAGGCACCTGGCTGGCTCCATCAGTAGAGTATGTGATCTTGATCTCCGGGTTGGAAGTTCAAGCTCCACGCTGGGTTTAGAGATTACTTAAAAATAATATCTTTATAAAAAAAAAAGAATGGTAAGTTATTCTGAAAAAGATTTTAAGTCAATGTAAAAATAATTTGTGTAAAAATAAATAGGAATTTTTTAAATTGAGAAACTTTCTCTAACAATGCTTTTTTTAAAAAAGCAATAAGGTAGTTTATGTTGTTAATGTAATTCATCATACATCATGACATTTTATTTTATGTAATTTCTTAAGGATTACTTTTTATTCTTTAAAAAATTTTTTTCACTGCCCACCCTTCACTTCTGCTGAGAAAGGGAAATTAGCCTGTAAAAAATGTTAACTTGATAGACTATGTGTTTGAATGACATTTGTATATGAACTGTTTATTTCCAGACTATTTTAAAATCATGATGTAGTCTAAGCTCTCTTTACTGAAAATGACCCCAGTAAGAATGCCAGTACATTTGACTCACTGTTCTCTGACAGTTTGCCTATATTTTTAGGATAGGTTAAAATATAACACCGAAAGGTATTAATCAAAAAAATAATTTTTAGAAAGTTTCCAAGTTTTTCCAAAAAAACCCTTGAAACAGCCTCCTACTGCCTTCATCATCCTTCTATCTCTTTTCCTTTTTAGAAAAAAAAAAAGAAACATCTCTGGGTAGTGAACTAATTTTTAAGGGTGTCTAGAAGTAGCAGTGAAGTTGAATAAACAGCTATCTCACCATAGTTTTATACCATTGAAGATCCTTTTAAGAATCTGACTCAGCCACCTGTACATTCTTTCTACGTAGTTGTCACTATTATTACTTTGTAAGTTAGAAAACAGTAAGAACATAATTGTGCCTTACGTTATATCTCTGGTGGCATTGTGGAATTAAGGAAAGAGCAAGAGCAAATCAGAAGAGCCTGACTCTGAAACTTACTAACCATCTTGCCTGGGACTCACTTGTTCTCTACTGAGCATTGATTCTTAAATGTTTAAAATGGGGAAACAGTACTTACTCTGCCATCTCACAAAGGTTATTGAAAGGATCGTATAATATAATATATAGAGAATGCCTTTTAAATCTGCCAAGTATTATGTACATTTATG
Source organism: Procyon lotor (assembly GCA_028646535.1). Classification (NCBI taxonomy): domain Eukaryota; kingdom Metazoa; phylum Chordata; class Mammalia; order Carnivora; family Procyonidae; genus Procyon; species Procyon lotor. The sequence continues at coordinate 73,837,171 of CM053606.1, read as the reverse complement.
CTATTGATATCTTCTTTTTTTTTTTTTTTAAAGATTTTTATTTATTTGGCAGAGAGAAACACAGCGAGAGAGGGAACACAAGCAGAGGGAATGGTAGCGGGAGAAGCAGGCTTCCTGCCGAGCAAGAGCCCGATGCGGGGCTTGATCCCAGGACCCTGGGATCATGACCTGGGCCGAAGGCAGACGCTTAACGACTGAGCCACCCAGGCGCCCTGCTATTGATATCTTCTAAGACAAACACTAGTCTTTGTAGATTTTAGATTTTTTTTTTTAACATTTCTTAACTTTTTTTTTATCTTTCTACCTCTTATTAATTCTCTGGACATATATGTTTTGATATAGGATTTTAAGGTTCTTGGAAAAGGAGATTATTTCATTCCTAATGAAAATTAATAGTTCATTAGATGAGAAACACATATTTGGTTAAGGTTTTTCAGAAGTTCTTTGAGAAATACTAAGAGCTTTCTTAATTCTGTGTGCTTTTTCTCTAACTTAATATCTATAAATCTCAACTCAAGGGAAAAAAAAATATATATATATTGCAATACAGTTGGGGGCACCTACGTGGCTCCATGACTTGTGTCTGTGCTTGATCTTGGCTCAGGCCTTTATCTCATGGTTGTGAGTTTGAGCCTCATATTGGGCTCCACGCTGGGCATAGAGTCTACTTAAAAAAGAAATTATAGGGGCACCTGGGTGGCTCAGTGGGTTAAAGCCTCTGCCTTGGGCTCAGGTCAAGATCTCAGGGTCCTGGGATCAAGCCCCACATCGTGCTCTCTGCTCAGCAGGGAGCCTGCTTCCTCCTCTCTCTCTGCCTACTTGTGATCTCTTTCTCTCTGTCAAATAAATAAATAAAATCTTTAAAAAAATTATATATAGGGGGCGCCTGGGTGGCTCAGTCGTTAAGCGTCTGCCTTCGGCCCAGGTCAGATCCCAGGGTCCTGGGATCGAGCCCCGCATCGGGCTCTCTGCGCGGCAGGGAGCCTGCTTCTCCCGCTACCATTCCCTCTGCTTGTGTTCCCTCTCTCGCTGTGTTTCTCGCTGTCAAATAAATAAAATCTTTAAAAAAAAAAAA
>CM053606.1:73773871-73827943 GCA_028646535.1 Procyon lotor | reverse complement strand
TAAGGAGAAAAAGAGACTCTTATAAAAGGACAGATTTAAATAATTCTAGAAGGAAAGACTGAGAGAATTCAATCCAAAATTCATGAAATTACAAAGAATATGCATTAGAGATATGTATTTTTGGACTTAATTATAGAATAATAGACAAACCTTAAAGTTTGATGAATGCTAATATAATGAAAGGAAATAACATTTTAAAAACATATTTTTAGAATTTCTTCCAAGAAATGGGTGAGGCATCATACCTGAAAGTATAATTAAATTTTTGGATTACAAATCTATGAATGGTTTTTAAATTTTTAGTATTTCTTGGGGATAAATAAGAGATTCCTTTATAGTCTCTTATGACATTCTGGGTGTACCTACCACCTGGGACTAAATGATGTACTAGATACATACTGATCTAATTCAGTGTAGCATTTACATTTTTAGGATGATTAGTATTATATACTTATAATTATTCATGTAAAGGTGTTTTGTGTCTTTTTCTTTTAGGTATGTAAAAGAAGGAGATACAGTGTCTCAGTTTGATAGCATCTGTGAAGTTCAAAGTGATAAAGCCTCTGTTACTATCACTAGTCGTTATGACGGAGTCATTAAAAAACTGTATTATAATCTAGACGATATTGCCTATGTGGGAAAGCCATTAGTAGACATAGAAACGGAAGCTTTAAAAGGTATTGTAAACGTGTTCATCTATTTTGCCAAATTGGTTACTGCTGTCCTTTTGTTATTGGGTACTAATTAAAAGAGATGTTTACTTTTAATAACTTATAGGATTTAATTTGGTGGTTTAAAAGCTGAAATTAGAAAAATAGAAAAGGTCCTCTGTGATGAATGTTTATCTTCTGACAAATTACAATGTTAGAAACATATACATTAACACTTAATTTATCTGGAGGCCTGCCTTTTGGAATCCTTAGTGTTCAAAAGAATCAACAGGCTTTCTCAGGAATTAAAGATTCAGGCCTTGAATCCTAGTCACTAATAACAAAAACTGGAGTATGTGACAGAATAAATGTGACAGTGGGATTGTTTACTTTGCCACTGATTCAAAAACAAAAACACTTCCTTGGGGTGCCTGACTAAGTCAATCAGTGGAGCATGCAACTCTTGATCTTGATCTTGGGATCGTGAGTTTGAGCCCCCCATTGGGGGTAGAAATTATGTTCAAAATTTTTTAAATTAAATATTTAAAAAAAAACCCCACACTCTCATTGATAATGGTTATGAAAGCCAAATTTCTCGAAGAGAACTGGGAGAGAAAAGAAGGAAAATCGTAATGAAAAGTGAAGAGACTAGCATTCAGAAGAAGCGGTGACCATGGAACTTAGAAGCAGTAGATGTCCTGACGAAAGTGAGCTGGTTGTGACAGTGTTGCAGAGGAAGACTCAAACAGTGGGCTCTCCCAGCGGTGGCAGACAGCTGTCTACCTCAGAAATTCCTTATGGCGTTGTCGTGATACACTACAGTTATGTCACCTAGGAAACAGCTTGGCCATCAGGGGTTGAGGGGAGGTGGGAGGGGGGGTGGGGGAGTGGAGTGGGTGTGACATAAGTTTTGTGATGCAACCCTAAGCCAGAAATTTATTTGGGAAGAGCTGAAATAGACATTTTAGTAGTGTAATTCTAAAGTCCAGAAGAAGTCTGAGTTACGGTGGCTGGTTGACTCATAGTTCTGCAGACTATATCATTAATAACAGCAACTAATATCACAGTCATACTTTATAGTTTATAAAAAGTTTCACTATTGTTTTATTTATCCTTACTTGTGAAGTACTTTGGTTTAACAGATGGAAAAACAAAACAGCCTATAAAGGTTGGGCAATGTGCCCAATGGTCAGTGACAGAGCCAAATTTAGAACTCGATGGTCTATCTCTGTCCAGAATATTTTACACTATGACATGCTGCCTCCAAAAGTTGGAAGATGACCTGTTGAAGCCTTCTTATTATTTATTAATTTCTACTGTAAAAGCAGGATATGTGTATTATAGCAAGTTATAAAATGCAGAAAACCAAAAATAAGAAAACGAAAACCTTCCTGCTACTCAGAAATCACCACTCTTCCAACACATTAGTGTATATCATTCCAGATATTTTTCTAAGCACACACATATGCACTGAAGTAGTTTTTTACCAAAGTAATATATTATGCTGACTGTATTCTAATCTGTTTGCTTAACTAGGTGTTTTCATGATATTTTCATTTTATCTGATAATCAGACTGTATTTAAATCTCCCCAGTTGCCCCCAAAATGTCCTTGAAATTTCAGCTGGTTTGTTCAAACTGAGATCCGATAGGGGACGAGACCTGGCCCATGGTCTCTTTTTACGTGACTCATACTCTTTCCCGTTTTGTTTTATGACACTGACTTTGTGGACAGGACTGTGCCGTTTGTTTTGCAAAATGTCACGTCTTTGGGATTTGTCTTTTTGCCCTTCATGGTGGTGTTGGCTTGTTCCTACCATTCTTAGAGTTCCTGTAAACTGGAAGCAAGTTTCAAAGGCTAGGTTCAAGTCAAATATTTGGCTAGAATACATCGTGGATCACATAGTGTACTTCATTTAGCTTCACATCGAGACACACATAACATCTGGATGACTTATAGTGTCGCTAAGTTTAAACAGTGAATTAGGATAATGCTACACTTGCTCCTCCATTGTAGTTTTGTTTTACCTTTTGCAGCCTGAAAGTTATCTACGTAGTGTTACTTTGGCTCTATATAGATAGTTTATAATCATTTGAGAATCCTTGCCTAAATTAACAATTGTTTAGGGATTGTGGAATGGTAATTTTTTGATTCTGTTATTCTTTTTACATTATTAGCTGGCATTATTCTGTGAAGTGGAGCTTCACCCTCAATCAGTTGGGTCTGTTAGTTACTCTGAAATGTAGTTCCTACTGGAAAGACAGAATAAATGCTTAATTCTTTTCCCTTACCAAGGGGTCACTTTTAATAGTGATATTAAATTTCTAACTTTCTCTTTGTGTGTATTCAGTTGATTTTCTGTGTTTATTATAATCGTTCTTTTTCATGCTGAAATTGTTAATACAAGTGACCCTTTCAGGGTGGCTCCTGTGTGTTCTTTTAACATGACCCCATTAATTTTCAAAAGCTTCCTTGTCTTGGTACAAGAAGATGATTGGGACTCACTATGTAGGTTCCCTACTCGAGATCTAAAATTAATTATCCAGGGCTCTTTGTTCCTTTTAATGTGTAGTGGACAAGAGACCATTATCTAGGTAGTAGGGGTGCTTCCTATATTGAAAGGCATGATTTAGGAGTATTAAAAACAAAAAAGAATTTACCTTTTAAAATTACCTGAAACACTTAATTATTTTGGTGGGTCACTGACTTTTTTTTATTGTTATTATTATTTAGTTAGGACCTAAAAAGGCAAGAGGGTTGTACTCTTGACACAAACTGAGAGCGCTGAATCCTAACCACTAGACCACCAGGGAGCATCAGTCTGGGCACAAACTGAGACAAGCGTAGATCCCGAACACTATTATGGATGTCATTAAATTAGTACACCCAGTCAGGTGCAATAGACCAGATTAGATAATTAATCTAGGCCATCCAAAAATATGAATTATATATATGAACAAATAAACAGTTGAGATTTATGGGGTTTTTATTTGGCTTTAGAGCTTATTTTGACATTTCCAATGAGATTCAACTTAATAAGTCTAGATATAGAGCAAAATACAAAGTCCTAGAACTATTTCAGAGTAATAGAGTAACTTTTTCTAGAGAATTGTTTCATAAAAATTAATTTCCTGTATTAGGGTGAATGAATCTCAAAAAAATTATGCTGCGTGAAAGAAACCAGACAAAAAAGAGAACATACTGTATGATCTATGTGGATAAAATTTTAGAAAATGCAAACTAATCTATAAAGACCAAAAACTGATTAGTGGTTGCCTGGATATAAAGAATCTCATGGTGGGGGGGCAGTGTGTTCCTTATCTTGACTGTTGTGATGGTTATGGGTATATATGTATTTCAGGTTTATCAAGTTTTATGTATGTGCAGTTTATTTTATATCTGTAAAAAAATGAGATTGCATAGGTTATGTTCAGAATAAAAATTAATATTCCTCATAAAGAACTGATCATTTGCTCGCTATTCTGTTTTGTTTGCTAATAGAGTGTAATCTAAACAATTAACTTGCATTGTAGTTTTATTTTGCATATGTGCCTTTTTGCTCTTATATTTATGTTTTGTTTTTTTACTGTAAGAATAAACTATGAATCATAACCTATATATATAATCAAACCCATAGAACAGTAGATTCAATTTAATGAGACATTTATATATGCTTCTCTTTAATTTTAGAAATGGGAAAGATTTCTAACATTTTGTGTACCTTTTCTTAGCAAGAATTTGTAGTAATATTCAACTTGTTTATATTGTTTTTGCTTTAGTGTTAGTAAAACCAATTATACTATAAATAGAAAATTACCAAACAAAAAGTCTTTTAGAAGTATAAGATATATTATTTCCATTTTACTGGTGGAAAATAATTATATAAGAGATCAAAACTAGACATCTCAGTAGTAGTAGGAAATTAATCCTGTCTTCCAATGCTTATTTAAATGATATTCTGTGGTACTGTCTTTTGGAACATGGTGGTGGTGTCTGCTTTTCAAGGTCAGAGTATCAGGATAATTCTAAGAAGGGAAAGTCTATTTGTGACGTCCAGGTCCTATCTATGAGTGATGTGACTGTAGACAGACCTCTACTTGAAAAGAGCTTACTGGACTCACTTATGCCACCTTGTATGTGTGACATTTAGAAGGGATATATTGTTGTGCTCGCTTCAGCAGCACGTATACTACAAAGCATATACTATTAAAAATATATATTACAAGTTGAAATCCAGTTATTTAATATTATCAAGATTATATCAAAACTATTCCATGTCTCAGTGTGTTGTCTGCTGTCAACTCAGGTTTAAGTATACTGCCATGCATTCTTTTTCCAGCTAACCTGGCTTTCTCTAGTTTCTATTTAACAAAGTAAGATGGCTCCTCACTTTTTTAAATAAGTGAAGTTTTTTATACCAACTTCTCAAAATCATTTATTTGAGGGGCGCCTGGGAGGCTCAGTGGGGTAAAGTCTCTGCCTTTGGCTCAGGTCATGATCTCAGAGTTCTGGGATCGAGCCCCGCATGGGGGGGGGGTGTCTCTGCTCAGCAGGGAGCCTGCTTCCCCGCCCCGCCCCCACCAGCTGTCTCTCAGCCTACTTGTGATCTTTCTCTCTGTCAAATAAATAAATAAAATCTTTAAAAAAAAACCTAAAACAAAATAATTTATTTGAGGGGAATCGTTAGTTTTCTTTTTTTTTTTTTTAAACTTTATATATTTTACTCCTTAAAGTGAGGGTATTGAGTATAGCCTAGAATCTTTTTTTGATTATGCAAAAACATGTTAATGAACATCTTTTATTTTGGAAAAATACAATTTTGCATCTGGTTTTTGGTTTTTCAGCCTACTTCTTAGCATTATTATCATGCCCACCCATGATTCTCCTTCCTAACTTTCTGGGAACACCAATAACTAAGTTTGTTAAGACGTAGGTACAAAGAAGAGAAAGTATGATCTGGTTAAGAGTCTAAATTCCTTTTTTCTGGAGCAAGGGCATGGTTTTAATGCTGAGGCTGTGTGGCAGCTGTTCTAGGTATTCTGATCCTAAAGCTCTGTGTAGAATTAAGTTGCCAGAATGTCTGACCCCCACCACTATACCTAGTTAATCCTAACTGAGGAGACTTGCCATCATGGGAAGTATTAAGGAAAGAGAGGGAGGAACATAAGCTATAGCAGAATTTGTCCTTTAACATTGCGCCTATCATTGACTGAGTACTTTCTCTGTGAATGTGGTATATACATTATTTCATATAATCATGTAGATTGAATTAGCTAGATTATTATTTGCATTTGACATGTGCATCACTGAGACCCACAGAGGCTTAATATCTTGCCTATGGTCACGTAGTTAGTAACTGGGGGAACTATAATTTGACCCCAGCTCTGTTTAATTCTAAAGCCCGTATTTCTAACCACTTTGTTACACTGAAATTCTATCCAGACACTATGAGTATTAGTTCCATCCTGCATCTAGAACACTGGTACTGAATTTCTAGCACTGTTCATATGCATATTTATGAAAATCTGCTATAACAACATAAATTAGGTGTCTCACAGAGTTTATAATTATTTTTTAAAGATTTATTTATTAAGATAGAACGAGTGGGAGGGGCAGAGGGAGAGAATCTGAAGCAGACTCTGTGCTGAGACTGACATGGGGTTCGGTCTCAGAATCCTGAGATCATGACCTGAGCCAAAATTGAGAGGCAGACATCTAACCAACTGCACCACTCAGGTAGCACCCCACAAAAAGTTTATAATATTAAAATGTTTACCAGGATTAATATAGTATTCTGAATTAAAGAAAAGCTTTTTTGAGGGGTCGCTTGGTTGGTTAGTGTCTGACTCTTGATTTTGACCACATAGGGCTCTGTGCTCAGCACGGAGTCTATTTGCCCCTCTCTCGCCGCTCCTCTCCCCCCCACCCCCCCACCCCACTCATGCTCTCTTCCTCTCTTTCAAATAAATAAATAAAATCTTAAAAAAAACCCTCTTTGACATAAAACCATTCTAAGAACATAGCATATCATTTAATTAAATTATACTCAATGACATAAATTACAGAGTGTAATGCCTGGGCATAGTAAGTGGGCAGTGAATGATAGCTGTAACTTAGTTTTGTTCAGCCAATTGTAGATTGAATTGATTGAATTAGCTGTTTCAGTAATTTGATATGAAAGAGAAAATGCAGTGGGATCTCATTGGTTTGGGTATCATCAATTCTCAATTTATGATTAATTTATATAGGAACTGAAGTTTACATTTGTTCTACAAGGAAAGGTCTTCCTAAGCAGTTTTGCAGAGAGAAAAAGCTTAAAACTTTTTGTAGAAACAGATTGTTTCAAACACCCTTGAGTGCTCTAGTATTTAAACATTTTCTTTACAAGAATTTCCCCAATTAAGTGAATTAATTGACTACTTAATGTAGTTTTTAGAAATAGTTCTTAAAATACCCAAGAATGTTGCAATTTCAGTTTTAATGTTTTTACTAATTCAAATTATTCTGAAAGGCTGTACTACTTGGTCATACATCAGAATGCTCTCCAGAAAGGTGAGTAGCAATACATTCAGTGATCTTTTGGAAATATATAACTTTTGTATCTGAGCATTATTATTACATTTCTCATATTACAGCAAATACACATTAATTTGGGTTATATTTCAAATTCCTACAATCGAATCCCCTTGGTTTCCCTTTGCATCTTAGTTCCTAATGCTCATCTTTCTTACTAGTTTCTCCAATAACTTCAACAGATTTGGATAATACTACAGGGTTTCTCAAATTGCAACAAAACTATACCTTGAATGATAGGAGCTGTATTTTAGCTTCTGTGACCACAAAGAAAACTTACCAGGGTTGTGAACTAATGGAAACAACACAGGGTGAGGCAGCCCTAGGAATGATTTCCAGTTCTTAACAGTTTCTTAGCTGTGTGAACTTAAGCCAATCCTTTCATTTTTCAAGTGTCAAATTTTTTTTAATCCACAGAATGGGATAATAACACCTATCTTACACAGTTGGAGTGAAGGTTAAATTATGATATTGCATATGTAGTACAGTATTTGACATATAATAGGCACTTGTGGGGGAGAAAAATAATTCTCTCACTAACCTTCTGAGTTCTTAGCTGAGATTCCCTGTAATAAAAGACAGAGTAACAAGAGAAAACCAGAAGTTTATTAACATGTATACCTCATCTATACATGGGAGACACCCAGGGAAAGATGAGTAACCCAAAGAGGTAGCTTTAGAGTTTAGGCTTAAATATCATTTTGATAGGGAAAGGGGAAGTGGGATGTTGACTTCTTAGAGGAGAGTAAATAGTTTTTCAGGAAGATGAATGGGCCCTTAGAGAACAGATGGGAGGTATGGCAATTTGGGCCAAAGTTTGAGTGTAGTGCTGACTTCTAGTCTCTCCTATGATGGAAATCAATCTTCCCTGGTGGATGAAACTCCCAGGGAAGAGATTTATGACAGTTGAGTTCCTTCTGGAAGATCTATCTTTAGGCACATGAGAGTTTAGAGAATGCCTTTCCCTGCATTTGCTGTTTTTCAAATGCCTATGGCTCAAAATAACCAGTATATGAAAGTGATATATTTGGGGTGGCATATTCTGCTACCCTACATGCTCAATACAAGTTTTGTTGTGTTTCAGTTTCCCTTCCTCACCATCAGGGGAACTTTGAGAGCTCCACTGGGCCAGTTCATACACCAGTGAGGAGAAGTGAAGAGATTGTCTTTCCGTAGGTACAGCAGTGGAGAATTTTTCCTTGCTTTGAATGGAATGTCAGAGCAAATTCAGTTGCCTGCTTTCAGAGACTTAGTCTCTAATTCACTCATTCCCACAGAGATTTCTGCTGCATAGCATGGATTTCCAAGCATCAGACTTTGACAGTTAAATGCTCTCCAAAACTTTTATTTTTGGTTGCAGAAATACATGCTAATAGCCTGAGGTAGTTTTTCATCTATCTGCATTCTAGATTTAGAGACTAGACCAACCAAATTAGCATCAGCCATGAAAATAAGATCTTCCACAGCATTCCTTGAGCTGTATTCAAAGCAGAGAAAAATGTTACATGCTTTATTATTTTAGGAAGGCATTTTAAGATTGTCACAGATTTTACACGATTCTTTCATGCATTTGCCTCACATTTGATTCTTATTGCATACTATTTAAATATAAATGAGAACTTTTCAGGGAAGTGTTTAAAATACAAAACATTTAAACATTTATTGAAGACGCTCTCACTTTTTAACTCGTAGCTGCGGCACGATTCTAACAGAAATGAAGTAAACACCAGGTAATAATAAACATTCCACAGCTCTAGGTGCCAGTACCCCCCTCCCTCACAACCCCTTTTGTTTCCCGCTGTAGAGTTGTGTCTTCCCACTCTGAAGTAGCCTGACCAGTATGCTTTTGATTATACGTATTAAATTCAATTTACTTATATATTATAAGCCACGAAGCTTGTTTTTATTTTTTAATATTTTCAACTGAAGAGTAAAATTTTACCTTGTTGACCAGATTCGGAAGAAGATGTGGTTGAAACTCCTGCTGTGTCCCATGATGAACACACACACCAAGAGATAAAGGGCCAGAAAACGCTGGCAACTCCTGCAGTTCGCCGCCTAGCAATGGAAAACAATGTAAGTTGTCCTAATATTTAAGTGCGAGGTTGCATAGAAAATACACATTTGTATCAGTGAAAAGTTAGCCAACTGTTCCGTGACGAGATGGCTCAAGTTGAGATTCGAGGAAAAGGATAGTGTGTGTTACTAAAAAGTGATTGTTGCAGAAAGGCACTGGTGAGAAATGAGAAATTGCAAACTTATTTCTTTTATTAATTGAGCAGTATGGTTTTATTATTTTTCCTTAGAGCCTAATAAAAGGCAGGGCTACCATCTATGGAATACTTGTAAATACTAGTGTCTTGGATCAGGTCCCCTAGACACCAGATTGAGACAGGGATTTGGATGCATGTGATCGATCATTTGAGGGAGGGAACAACTTTTCTAGGAATAAGGGTAGCAGATAGAGAAGGGAAGAGAAGGGAAATGGGCCGGGCAATGATATGGTCTCAAGGATCCCATCCGGTGGGGTTAGGGAAAACCATTGAAATGTACTGACTTGAGACAAGGAGACCAGCCTTTTGAATTCCCTATCAGTCAGTCACTGGTGCTTATCCAGGACTAGGTGACTCCCAAGTACTGGAATCAGTATGTACACATTATCTGATTTAACTTTTACAATAATGCTGTAAGTTGTGGTGGCTGTTTGGAGATGTGGAGAGGTGAAGTAACAGGTGCAGGGTCACACAGCTAACACCGGTGGAGCCAGGATTCTGAAGTGAGTCTCTGTGACTCTAAAACCAGTACCCTTAATCATGATAAACTGCCTCAACAGGTATTGCATCCATTATTGGAGCATTTATGAGTCAGACACTGTACACACACATTCTCTAATCCTCACAGCCATCCTGCAGGGGAGTTTGGATTATCCCCATTTTGCAAATGAGAAAGGGCAGACAAGTTGATTAATTGCCTCAAATCAAGTTAAGTAGCTGAATTGGGATTTGAACATATCTGTTCTTGTCCAAACTTGGGTTCTTTGCACTACGCCCTTATAATGCAGGGTTTTTGTCTATTTTTGAGACAGTTACGGTAGTTGAGGTAGTTAAATTACAGTGGGAAAAAACAAAAGCTTACATTTTAGAATATGTAACGAGTCATTAAAATGTTCCTATCCCTTCAGACGCTTATCCTACCATTGGGAGACTATCCCAAGGAAATAATCTAGGATACATTCTTCCAAGTCTTTTATATAGTCAAAAGTGAGATGGCACATACAGGTTCAGAATGAGGGATATGCTTGGGTAAATTATGTTAAAAATTTTATTTATTTGAGAGAGAGAGAGAACAGGGGGAGGAGTAAAGGGAAAGGGATAAGCAGACTGAGCACAGAGCCAAAAGTGGGGCTCCATCCCAGGACCCTGAGCTCATGACCCAAGCTGAAGAAAAGAGTCAGGGCACTCAACCAGCTGAGCCACCCAGGCGTCCCTGGGTAAATTATGTTTTAAACCCTTAATGAAAATTTATATAGCAGTTAAATGTGTTCACATATGAAGACTATTTGGTATAATAGAAAATAGAAATAATATGGAACACTACATTGTTAAGGGCATCAGATGAAAGATTGATATTATGTATTACTTTGAAAGTTATAAGTATTTTAGAATGTTTTTCTTAATTATATAGAAAAACTACTGCGGTATCTAAATGGCTTAGTCAGTTAAGCATATGCCTTTGGCTCAGGTCATGATCCCAGAGTCCTAGGATCAAGCCCCATGTCAGGCTCCCTGCTCAGTGGAGAGCCTGCTTCTCCCCCTGCCCACTCCGCTCTATGCTCTGTCTCTCTCTCTCTTGCTTTCTCTATCTCAAATAAATAAATAAAATCCTACCAAAAAAAACCCAAAAAAACAACTACCTGTACCAGTGCCTATTTTGCTTTCCTATACCGTTTCTTAAAGATGTAAATAATAAGTGGAATATTTGTATAATTACCAGAAATTAATAGATTACTTATTATAAATCACCTTTTCTTTTTTTTTTAAAGATTTATTTATTTGAGAGAGAAAGAGAGCGAGAGAGAGCATGAGAGGGGAGGTCAGAGGGAGAAGCAGACTCCCCGTGGAGCCGGATGTGGGACTCAATCCCAGGACTCTGGGATCATGACCTGAGCCGAAGGCAATTGCTTAACCAGCTGAGCCACCCAGGCGCCCATAAATCACCTTTACTTTTTTTGCAGTTTACGTATTTATGAGTTGGGTTTGTTTTAAAATTAAAAACCAATGGCAGGGGCGCCTGGGTGGCTCAGTCGTTAAGCATCTGCCTTCAGCTCAGGTCATGATCCCAGGGTCCTGGGATCGAGCCCCGCATCGGGCTCCTTGCTTGGCAGGAAGCCTGCTTCTCCTGCTACCATTCCCTCTGCTTGTGTTCCCTCTCTCGCTGTGTTTCTCTCTGTCAAATAAATAAAATCTTTAAAAAAAAAAACAACAAAAAAAACCAATGGCATTTTTGATTATTTAAAATTACCTAAAAATTATTTAAATCCTCAGAATTCTTTGGTATAAACTAAATGTTTGACATGATAACATCCTTTATTCTTCTGAAGTCATCCTTAGAGAAGCACTAATACAAATGATGCAGGACTTAACCCTGAGAAATTAATAAATATACAGTAAGTATGAGGCTATCATCTAAGCTTATGTGTCTTTTTATTTACACAGAATGAAATTTATAATTTTTTAAAAGATTTTTATTTATTTGACAGAGAGAGATCACAAGTAGGTAGAAAAGCAGAGAGAGAGGGGGAAGTAGGCTCCCTGCTGAGCAGAGAGCCCAACGTGGGGCTCAATCCCAGGACCCTGAGACCATGACCTGAGTCAAGGCAGAGGCTTTAACCCACTGAGCCACCCAGGCACCCCTAAACAGAATGAAATTTAAAGAGCATATTTTATCTCTCTACCAAACATAGAAGGGGATTAAATAAAGCCAGATCACAGGGCTTCCACAGAGAATCATCAACCTTTTAGGTTCCTAGACCCAATTCCAATGTGTGTATTGGGGATGAGGGGACAGGAATGGTTCCCACAACAGCAAGCAATTCTCCGGACATCAACTGGGTATCCTACAATTCAGGTCAGTACTGACACGGTCTATTGATTGTGTCAGAATTGACACTTGCAGGAATTGATTCATTCCTGCAAGACTGCCCACCCCCTCACCCCCCCAACACTTCAGATGCTCCCAAGCAGGTTATCACCTATGCTTCTGATCAGCTGGCTACAGATAGGAGTTTCCATTGACCCCTTCCAACTCAGCATGCCAATCACAAGCCCAGGTTATTACCTGTCCTTATGACCTGTTGGCTGTGGATGAGAGGTCTCTATAATCCCCTCTTTGGGTTTAATTAATTTGCAAAAACAGCTCACAGAATTCAGTAGACCCATTTACTCACTAGATTACTTTTATTATAAAAGAATACAGGGGTGCCTGGGTAGCTCAGTCATTAAGCATCTGCCTTAAGTTTGGGTCATGATCCCAGGGTCCTGGGATCAAACCCCACTTCGGGCTCCCTGCTCAGTGAGAAGCTTGCTTCTCCCTCTCTGACTCCCCCTGCTTGTGTTCCCTCTCTCCCTGTGTCTCTCTGTCAAATAAATGAATAGAATCTTAAAAAAAAAAAAAAAAAAAAAGAATACAACTCCAGAATGACCAGGTGGAGGGACACAGAGCAAGATATATGGAAAGAGGTATAGGGGTTCCATGCCCTTTCCAGGTGGGCCACTGTCCCCAAATCTCCCCATGCTCACAACCTGGAGGCTCTCTAAACACAGTTCTTTTGGGTTTTCTTTGAAGGCTTCACTACATGGTCATGATTAATTAAATCATCCTCCATTGACAACTGATTTAACCTCCTGCCCTTCTTCTCTCCCTATATTTAGAGTAGGGGTATTAAAAGTTTCAAACCTCTGATCACATGGTTAGTTCCCCTGGTAACCAGCCTCCATTTTTAGTTCCCTGAGGGCTTTCCAAAGTTCATTAACATAACAAAAGAGACCTCTTTTCAAAGGTCCTTTCAAGGGTTTTAGGAGCTCTGTGCCAAAAATGGGGAGGAAGACAAAAATATACTTATAAATTACAATCTCACAATGAGTGTGTAGTGCAAAGTGTCATTTATTATTTATTGTCATTTATTGTTATATAGAAACAATATGTCATTTATTATTATATAGAATTATATGTAGAATTCTATATATAATTCTACATATAGAATTATATAGAATTATATGTCATTTATTATTATATAGAAACAATAAGGGGTGCCTGGGTGGCTCAGTCTGTTAAGCATCTGTCTTGGGCTCAGGTTGTGATCCCCGGGTCCTGGGATCTAGCCCCTGCCTGGCTCTCTGCTCAGTGGGGAGGCTGCTTCTCCTTCTCTCTCTGCCCCACCCCCGTTCATGCTCGTGCTGTGTTCTCTCTCTCTCTCTCTCTCACTCTCAAATGAAGTCGTTAAAAAGAAAAATAGCAACAAAAAGAAACAATAAAACATGTATTTGACACTAAGGCTGAGAAAATCAAAGTAAATTTAAATTTACTCAGTAAAATTAACTTCAGTGTTTTGTACTTATGTTAAACAACTGGGAGAAAAAAACTAAGAGAGCTTTTGTATGATGATTATTTTAACTGTTACAAGTTTACTGTGGGTCCAGTTGTCTCAAACATGCTATAAAGGCATGTATATGAGTTGTGTCTTTCCCAGTGTCAGCTTTATTCAATCACAAAGCAAGGTTAAGATCATTGTAAAGTAGGCTCAGGAGTCCAAACTCAATGACATTTTACCATGCATTTAACTTGGCTTCATACACGTCACACAAAACAAAGTACAATAGAGAGTCCATATGACAAACAAGATACAATAAGGGGTAAGAAGTTAAGGAACCAAACACTAAGTCAGTCCCTGAGTGCATGGTTGAGATGAGAAGGCCGTCTGGCCTGGGTCAGCTCCTGGCACATGCTGCTTACTGTGTTCAGGCAGTGGAGGATCTCTTATGTTCAGAAAGCAGTTGGGCAAACCTTTGGTGGCAGTTGCCTTTTTAATGCAGTCAGATGTGGAAGGGTCAGCATCTGGAGAGTCTGTTTGCTACAGAGGTCTAACCTTTTTATTTTTATTTTTTAAAGGTTTTATTTAGTTGAGAGAACGAGAGAGATTGAGAGAGCATGAGTGGAGTGAAGGGGGGGAGGGAGAAGCAGACACCCCGCAGAGCAGGGAGCCTGACACGGGGCTGGGTCCCAGGACGTGGGGATTATGACCTGAGCTGAAGGCAGATGCTTAACTGACCGAGCCACCCAGGCACCCTGAGGTCTAACCTTTTTAAAGTCTCATTAGTCTTAGGCCTTGGCAGGCCTCTTCAGATCCTAATGACTTCTAGTTCCTGGTTCTTCCAGGTTTGGATGACCTTACTGATTATCAGTCCTTAGTACTGCTCTGGTTTTGGTGATTTCCAGTCTTAGCTGCAATGCCTTTGGCTGCTTATGTCACTGCTTGATGTGAGCTCTCACTCTCTACAGAAAGAAGGTCAGAAACATTGGTCTACATTTGTTATAAGTCTTTAAATTTTCGGTTCTTCTTATATAGTCTCCAGAAATTAAAAAAAAAAAATCTAATAAGAACTATGCAAGAAGTTTAAAAATAATTGACTGCTTATAAGTTTTCATAGGTATGAATTATATGCAATGTAGATACTGCATTGTTACCACCCGGGCAAATGTACAGTATATACAAAAGTAACAAATGAATAAAAAAGTAACAAATGATTATATACAGAGGGTAGCTATTGTTTATAGCATTCTATTAAGATGATAAAAATGTTACTTCCTTATACAAATTTGTATTAGACAGAGATTATTTTACCTTCAATTGATTAAATTCCATTTAGAGAATTTAATGATGGATATATTTATTTCTAAATAGTTTTTGATGTCAGAAAATGTTGGGGTTCAGAGCAAATATTCAAGAAAATTCTTGAGATGTCTTTGGTGCAAAAAGGTGGTTTTATTAAAGCACGGGGACAGGACCCGTGGGCAGAAAGAGCTGCACTGGGGTCATGAGGAGTGGCTTATTATACACTTTCAAGTTGGGAGGGGGGATAGGGATAGCCTAAGTCTCTAAGGAATTTTGGAAGCAAGGTTTCCAGGACCTTGAGGGTGCTAGCTATTGTTAGGAAAAGGTCATTTATTTCTAATAAAACCCTAGTCATGAGACCCTTCAAATGTGTAGCAGTGGACCATATGCTTGGGGGATGATTGCCAACATATATCTTGAGAGGTAGAGATAAAGGGCATTTCCAAAGGAATTTTTATATGTTAAAGACAACTTAAAGATCCTGGGGTTGGGATAATGTTAAGCTAAGATTGCCTTTTGCCCTTAGCAAAGTATTAACATCGAGAGGCAGCTGAGTTCTTAGAGGAATGTCACCCTGCCTGTCTCAAGGACTTGTCAGTGGGCTTTACGTAGTAGGGAAATTTAATTTTTCTTTTGCCTTTATTTCTCACATTGGTTTTATTTTTGATGATTAAATGTGTCTTTTTTTTTTTTTCCTAGATTAAGCTGAGTGAAGTTGTTGGCTCAGGAAAAGATGGCAGAATACTTAAAGAAGATATTCTCAACTATTTGGAAAAGCAGACTGGAGCTATATTACCTCCTTCGCCAAAAGCTGAAATAGTGCCACCTCCACCTAAACCAAAAGACAGAACTATTCCTATGCCAATATCAAAACCTCCAGCATTCATAGGCAAAGACAAAACAGAACCCATAAAAGGTAATAACGGAAATGTAAGGTACTACTACAAGTTATTTGGGGAAATTTACTTCAGTAGATCCAGGTGTATAGAATATGGTGTTTTTAATTCTTACTGAGGGGAAAGTTCAAATTGATCATACTTTTTATTTTTTTATTTTTATTTTTTTAAAAGATTTTATTTATTTATTTGACAGAGAGGAGCAAGATCATAAGTAGGCAGAGAGGTAGGCAGAGGGGGGGGGAAGCAGGCTCCCTGCTGAGCAGAGAGCCCGATGGGGGGCTCGATCCCAGAACCCTGAGATCATGACCTGAGCCAAAGGCAGAGGCTTTACCCCACTGAGCCACCCTGGCGCCCTGATCATACTTTTTAAAGTGGTGAAATAGGGGCGCTTGGGTGGCTCAGTGGGTTAAAGCCTCTGCCTTTGGCTCAGGTCAAGATCCCAGGGTCCTGGGATCGAGCCCTGCATCGGGCCCTCTGCTCAGCAGGGAGCCTGCTTTCCTCTCTCTGCCTGCCTCTCTGCCTACGTGTGATCTCTCTCTCTGTCAAATAAATAAATAAAATCTTTAAAAAAAATAATAAAGTGGTGAAATAACTTAGTTTTTCCAGGAAATGTTTTAACTTCTACTGTTAATTTCTGAAGAGTATTATGTGAGCAGATTTCCTGGAATATAAATTTATATACTGACAGTTGTTCTTTTTAAAGACTCCGGATGTTATAAACGTAATTTTTAGTCAGCTTCAAAATAATTAGGTCTGATTTGTTATTTATAAGCTCTTAGGATGATTAACTTCCAGAAATGTGGCTTTGCAAGAAAGCCAGTAAGTAAATACATGGCTTGCATCCTTTTATATTTTTTTATATCCCCCAGCATTAAGGGCAGTTACCTTTTAATATTATTACACTTGACACTGGGTACTATGGTGCAGTCAGTGCTCCTGCATTGGAATTAGTGTCTTTCAATTACATAATGAAGATGGTGGCCTTGAGAGGGAGAGTTGAGTTGAAAAAGTAAATAACATTAGAAAACCCTCCATTTTAGTAAAGAGGCTTAAAGGATTTAAGAATTTAAAAATATGTGCCTGGATGGCTCAGTTGGTTAAGTGTCCCATTCTTGGTTTCAGCTGAGGTCATGGTCTCAGGGTCATGAGATTGAGCCACCTCGGGCTCTGTGCTTAGTGGGGAGTCTGCTTGAGATTCTCTCCCTCTGCCCCTCCCCCCACTAAGACATGCATGCTTTCTGGCTCTCTCTCTCTCAAATAAATAAATAACCGTTTAAAAAAAAAAAAGAATTTAAAAATATTTGTAAATTTGGGATGCATGGGTGACGCAGTTTAAGGATCCGACTCTTGGTTTCAGCTCAGGTCATGGTCTCAGGTGGTGAGATCAAGCCTGCCTTGGGCTCCATGCTCAGTGGGGGGTCTGCTCAGAGTTTCTCCCTCCCTGGCCCTTCCCCGTGCACACACTCGCTCATGTGTGTGCTCTCTCTCTCTAATAAATAAATCTTAAAATATATACATATATGTATATGTTTTTAATGTTAAAATAAATATATTTAATGTTTTCCAGGCTTTCACAAGGCAATGGTCAAGACCATGTCTGCAGCCCTGGAGATACCTCACTTTGGATACTGTGATGAAGTTGACCTTACTGAACTGGTTAAGTTAAGAGAAGAATTAAAACCCGTTGCTTTTGCTCGTGGAATTAAACTCACCTTTATGCCCTTCTTCCTAAAGGTGAGGTTTCATTCATTTCAAACAGGGCTGGGATAGGACATTAAAATTTTATTTTGCAAATATGCAATATTTTAACTATGGGTTTAGATAAAAATACTGCTTCTCACCATATATAGTTAGAAAAATGTACAAGTGCACTATTTCTTTGTTTCTTAGGAATTTATAAAATTAAAATTTGTGTGATATTTTTATCAGTTCATCTCTTTCAGGTAGATGGTGAATTGTCTTGCCCATTAAATAAAGCCTTTCATTCTGAAAGGATCACTCCAGCAAAATCTTGACTTGAACAAAAGCAGGACTTGGTGTTGATTTTGCAGGGATCACTGACATGTATCATTTTCATTTATTCAACAAACTTATATGGAGGGTCCTGGGATTCGTTTCTTGGCCTTGTGACTGGTGTAAAACCAGCTAACCATAAGCAGCTCAGTGTCTAGCTCGTATTAACAACCATTTATGAAGCAGGTATCGTGTGGCAGACCATGCACCGAGCATGCTATTTACATCATGTCTTTTAATTCTCAGAATAACCCTGACATGCACATATTTCTTTTCCCACTTTCAGTTTAAGGAAATTACGGCTTAGAGAAGTTGAGAAACTTGTCAAGCTAAGTTTCAGGTTCTGGTCTGTTTTACTCAAAAACGCATACTGGTGTCTCTAACTCCAGTGTGCCTTCCCTCCATTCCTTTCTCCATACTGCACCAAGACGAATCTTCTATAAATGAAAGCACTGTATTATTCCCCGATTCCCTTTCTCTCTCTCTCTTTCTTTCCTTTCTTTTTCCCTGATTCTTTCCAGTGGTCTCCTTCATTGTTCTCAGGTTAGTTTTTAAAACCCTTAATTTGGGGCGCCTGGGTGACTCAGTGGGTTGGGGCCTCTGCCTTCGGCTCGGGTCATGATCTTAGGGTCTTGGGATCGAGCCCCCATTGGGCTCTCTGCTCAGCGGGGAGCCTGCTTCCCCCGTCCCCCCTTCCTGCCTCTCTGCCTACTTGTGATCTCTCTCTCTCTGTCAAATAAATAAATAAAATCTTAAAATAAATAAATAAAACCCTTAATTTGGCATATAAATAGGATTGCAAGTCTGCTTCCTACCACTCCAGCTTTATCTCTCAGGCACTTCTTCTGTTCTTTTTTTTTTTTTTTTTTAAGATTTTATTTTTTTATCAGAAAGAGAGAGAGCACAAGCAGGGGGAGTAGTAGGCAGAGGCAGAGGGAGAAGCAGGCTCCTGCAGGGAGCCCAATGCGGAATCCCAGGACTTTGGTATCATGACCTGAGCTGAAGGCAGACGCTTAACGGATTGAGCCAACCAGGTGTCCCTCCTTCTGTTCTGGTCAGATGAATCCTGCATAGTTGTTGGACTAGGTGACTTCACATGAAATGCCCCTTCCTCCTTTGATCAAATACCTGCCCATCCTAAATACCAAATTCTGTTCAGGAATAGCCTCCTCCAGAAGCCTTCCATGGCTATCACAGTTTGAGTTAAATATTCCTCTTTCCCGTTGCAGTTCATCCCAGTGCAGTGGGAGTGTTTGCTCAGTTTTCTCTTCACTGCATGCTGAGCCTCACCGGGCACACACTGGTCTTTATCTCCATTATCTCAGCAGCTACCCGAACAACGAAGTGACTGGCCTACGAACGTGAGCTGTAATAGATGTCTATAAATGAGACATCTGGGCTATATTTTAGCTATAGAGTCATTTTTAGAGACACAGTCATTGAATCAAGTAGATGAAATCACCCACATTGCATGCAAATGAGAAGAAAAGAAGGCTAAGAAATTTACATCGGTGTTTAAGGGGTACATAGAAGTGGATTTGGCAAAAATAGTGGAAGAGAGTGAATGGGATCAACGGTGTGACGACAGAAAGACTGGAGAAGTGTCTCCTAGAAGCCAAAGTGTATCACTCCCAAATTTAGTAATTTGAACCAACAGCCATTTATTATTTCTCATGAGTCCACAGGTAAGCAGGGCAAGTCCGCTGCTCTTGGCAGAGCTTACTTCTGTGTCTGCAGACAGCCAGTAGGTTAGTGGGGGTGGGCTAGTGTAAGACGGTCTTGGCAGAGATGACTCGTTTCTCTCCCTTAGGTCTCTCTCAGCTCCCCAGCATGCTAGCCTGCACATGGTTTCATAGTACTAGCAGGGATGAAGAGAGGAAGCAGAAATGCTCCAGCCCTTTTTCCAAGCTCTGCTGTATCACATTTGTTCTTGTCTCATTGACCAAAGCAAGTCACATGACTAAAGCTCAGCGTCAGCTTGCACAGAGCACCGCCAAAAGGGATGGATACAAGAGAGGCATGAACCATTGGGGCCATTCACTCAGCCTCTCATGCCAAGAGAAAAGAAAAATGTGACGGGGACGCCTGGTTGGCTCAGTTAGTAGAACATGTGACTCTTGATCTTAGGGTCATTAGTTCAAGCCCCATGTTGAGTGTGGGGATTACTTAAAATTAATTTCAAAGCCCTTTAGGAAAAAAGTTAGGATGGGAACAGGCTATTGGAGTAGTAATTAAGAGGTCATGCGTGGGCCTTAGCCAGAAATAATTGAATAAAGTACTGTTGATGTAGAAGCTTGACTCCAGTTATTTGGTGGATGAATATTTCGAAATCAAGATAGAAGAGACACTGAAAATATCTGGTAAAAGGCAGATGGAGCATAGGCACAGAGGGCAGGTATGGTCTTTGTTCGGGGCAGATTAAAAAATTCCATCTGCCCCCCTCCCCTCCTGGAAAAACTGGAACAGATCTGAAGGCTGAGCAAAAGAGCTGGAAAATGGAGTTAAAATTATGTAAGTGACAAATGACAAAAACATGTGACACTGGTGACGTCTTTTTTTGAAGGAAGGGGAGACCAGCTTTTTAATATACTGAATTTATTTTATTATCATTTGTCTTCATCATTTTAGTCTGAATGAAATACCTGATCTTTATTTTGAAAATAAAATTTAGTGTGCTTTGTTTTAAAATGACATTTTTTTCTGCCTATATAAGTTTCAGAACATTCAGAAAATACTAGAATGTATTGTATAGGAAAGAAAATAACTTCTTATAGAGGGACCTACACCTTGTTTTTTCTTTTACAAAATTTGGATTGTACTCAAAATACTGTTTTTATGTGTAATACTTTAAACTTAATTATGGATTTTTTTTTTTAAAGATTTTATTTATTTGACAGAGAGAAACACAGCGAGAGAGGGAACACAAGCAGAGGGAGAATGGTAGTGGGAGAAGCAGGCTTCCCGCCTGCAGGTCCCGCCAAGCAGCGACCCTGATGCGGGGCCCGATCCCAGGACCCTGGGATCATGACCTGGGCCGAAGGCAGACGCTTAACGACTGAGCCACCCAGGGGCCCCAATTATGGATTTTTATATAAAGAAGATTAAAGTTAAAATTGTCACATCAAATGCTTAGTAAAACTTGCCTTAACTCTCTAGTTCAAGTAAATGATTTTTTTTTCCAATCGCTGACCCCCAGACAAAAATAACACTTAACACAATGCATACAAAGAACTCTTAATTGGACTAGATGAAGGCCAGGGTAGGGGTGGATTTTAAGGACAATCTTAAGCATTTTTACTTACCTATTTTTTAAATGTAATACAAGGCATGACAACCAAATGCAATGTGTGAACTTTGATTAGATCCTGTGTGGGCAGAAAAACAGGGTATAAAGAACATTTGGGGGACAGTTAGGATAATCTGACTATGGGCAGAAGAGGAATGGTACCAAGTAAGAAGAAGCAAAAGGAAAAAAGACAAAGGGAGAAGAAAGCCGAAGAGGGAAACAAAATTGCCATCAATTCAGGGAGGTGGCCGATCAGCAACTGTTCACACCAGCTGTGCCCTTCACTTGGCCAAGGACACCAAGTGGAACACTAGCGTCTAATGGTCAGTGCCCTTAGAATAGTGTTTATTCTTTCTACATAGGAGGACAGCTTACTGCCTTTTGTTTTAATTCAGTGTGTTTTTGAACTTCAGGTTTGCTTCCCATGTAAGATTCTACATGTAAAATTCTTTTCATATAGAATTTAGACACTTTGTTTGGTACTTTGGTCAGTCTCTACACTTATTTTGAAAATGACCTTGATGTTTATAAGCTGCCTGATGACTTTGTCTTTTATTCTTAAGTGATTAGGGTGACCTAGTTCCACAGCCCTTGAAGGTAACATTGGGAGTAATATGCCTAGGTACATAAGGACAGCAAATTAAGCTCAGTTGTAAATGAGGGTTCTCACCCTCCCTCCCTCACACCCCTTATTGCTTTTGATTCCTTCTCTGAGTTAAGAGTGCTAATGTTGCATTCTCTTTCTGTTGAACAGGCTGCTTCCTTGGGACTACTACAGTTTCCTATCCTTAATGCTTCGGTGGATGAAAACTGCCAGAACATAACTTACAAGGTTGGCTATATGTTATGGAAAAGTTCTTTTTTTTTTTTTTTTAAAGATTTTATTTATTTGACAGAGAGAAACACAGCGAGAGAGGGAACACAAGCAGAGGGAATGGTAGCGGGAGAAGCAGGCTTCCTGCCGAGCAGGGAGCCCAATGCGGGGCTTGATCCCAGGACTCTGGGATCATGACCCCAGCCGAAGGCAGACGCTTAGCGACTGAACCACCCAGGCGCCCCAAAAGTTCTTGTTATAAGTAGAAAATGGTGCAACTGTGCTTATCGGTTGGAAGAGCTTCTTTTGTACCTCAAAGAGTGATTTTTTTTTTAGACTAGAATTAAAGGTATGGGACAAACTATTAAACTGAAATATATTTTGTTGTTACTGGTTTTACCAATTACTAATGATACTGTTCAGATATATGGAGTTCTATTTTCTAAGCCCCTTTGGTTTATTGCTTAAAATAGTAAGTGGCCGTCAGGCAATGGATTATGTTAACCATCCTACCTCCCCTCTCCTCAAAGAGATAACCACTGTCAAAATGGAGTTCCTACAGTTTTTAAAACAAGAATAATTAATTTTTTTTAAAGATTTTATTTATTTATTTGACAGCTAGAGACATAGAGAGGGAACACAAGCAGAGGGAGTGGTAGCGGGAGAAGCAGGCTTCCTGCAGAGCAGGGAGCCCGATGCAGGGCTTGATCCCAGAACCCCGCGATCATGACCTGAGCCCGAAGGCAAACATTTAACAACCAAGGCCACCCAGGTGCCCCAAAACAAGAATAATTTAAACGGAAATAGGACAATTAATGAAAGTGTGCATTCCATCTGAATGAGCTCTTCTGTTTGAAGATTTATTGAGACTGAGAACTGTTTTGAGGATGTTAATCCTTATTTATATTTCTACCTAGTAGAGAGCTTAGATATTTTAGGGGGTCAGATCTAAAATCTTCTCATATGAAGGGGCACCTAAGTGGCTCAGTTAGTTAAGCATCCAACTCTTGATCTTAGCTCAGGTCTTAACCTCTATGTTGTGAGTTCAAGCCCTGTATTAGGCTCCATGCTGAGTGTGAAGCCTACTTAAAAATAATAATAATAAATAAATAAAATCTTCCCATATGATTAGTACATTTTCCTGATTAAGTATCTACTTGTTGCAAAAAATTCAGATAAGAAAGTAACTATCTTTACCTTCAGTCTCATGACCCTAAGATAACTCACTGTTGATGTTGAGATATGCATTCTTCTAGGATTTTATTTTCACATACCTTAAGAAAATAATATGTTTCGGGGCACCTGGGTGGCTCAGTGGGTTAAAGCCTCTGCCTTCAGCTCAGGTCATGATCTCAGGGACCTGGGATCGAGCCCCGCATCGGGCTCTGCTCAGCAGGGATCCTGCTTCCCTCTCTCTCTCTGCCTGCCTCTCTGCCTCCTTGTGATCTCTCTCTCTGTATCAAATAAAATCTTTAAAAAAATAATATATTTTTATACATATTGTTTTATTTAACTTAAAAAATTTTAAGCTTATTTTTCACTTTATATTATGGACATCATTACATGTCAATAAATATTATTTTGTTATTTATTTAGCCTATTATTGGTAAACACATTGTTTGCAGTTTCTCAGACTCAGTCTGAACTTGCTATCCCTGTGTATCTCTACATATTCTATACTTATCTCCTAAACAAGTTTTATTAATGTTGGTACATATTGTTAAATATTCCCCAGAAAGTCTTACATAGCCACCAGCTTATATATCCACCAATAATGAATGTAAATAGCCTGTTGACCATTATTCTTACCAGCAAAAAATTACTTCTTCCAAAAAATCTTTTTAAAATTCTTTAAAAATTCTTCAATCATCATCAATCTGGTAGAAATAGTTTTCGGTTGTTTTTCATGACCAAGGTTAGTCCTTTCTTTTCTGTTAACTTATTAAAAGGGCTATTGTATAATTTTTTTTTTTTTTAGGCTTCTCACAACATTGGGATAGCAATGGATACTGAGCAGGGGTTGATTGTCCCTAATGTGAAAAACGTCCAGATGTGCTCCATATTTGAGATCGCCACTGAGTTGAACCGCCTTCAGAAATTGGGCTCCATAGGTCAGCTCGGTACCTCTGATCTTACAGGAGGAACATTTACTCTTTCCAACATTGGATCAGTGAGTAATAGAAATGTTCAAATTCTAAACTGTAACTTCAGGTTTCTGATCATATGCTCAATTAAAATTATAGTATTTCATTTCCCATTTGTACCTCAAAAGCTTAATTTTTCTACTCTTCTGTTTTACTTTTTTTTTTTTTTTAGATTGGTGGTACCTATGCCAAACCAGTGATACTGCCCCCCGAAGTAGCAATCGGGGCTCTCGGATCAATTAAGGTGTGTTCATTACATAATTGGCAAAAGAGTTTTAGCAAATTGGGAGCGTAAACACAAGAGCGACCGTTTCTGAGGTTTTGCCCTCACTTTATAGGTTTGAGTGTAACATTTGGCTCTGTAGGCCAATTATTCTTCCTAAGAGGTAGGCCTGCAATTCCAGTGGCTGCCTCTATGTATAATGAGTGGTGGTGATCTGGATTGTTCCATATGGCCCCACTGTGGCTCATGCCAGGCATAGGTGCACATCTTTATGGATAATCACAAATATAGTCAGTATGCTTCTATCAAAATATCTTTATTTCTGGGGCGCCTGGGTGGCTCAGTGGGTTAAAGCCTCTGCCTTTGGCTCAGGTCATGATCTCAGGGTCCTGGGATCGAGCCCTGCATCGGGCTCTCTGCTCAGTGGGGAGTCTGCTTCCCCATCTCTCTCTGCCTACCTCTCTGCCTACTTGTGATCTCCCTGTTAAATAAGTAAATAAAATCTTTTAAAAAAAAAACACACAAAAAAACCCAAAATATCTTTATTTCCAAATACCAGAGATAATAGTAAGCCAGTCCAAATTATTATTTATAACAAAGTGAGACACCATTTAGACCGTTTTTCTCCTACTTCACTCTGTTCAAGACTCATTGAGAGTACTAGTTAAAAATATATTATTCATGTGGCACCTGGGTGGCTCAGTGGGTTAAAGCCTCTGCCTTCAGCTCAGGTCATGATCTCAGGGTCCTGGGATCAAGTCCTGCATCAGGCTCTCTGCTCAGCGAGGAGCCTGCTTTCCCCCCTCTCTCTCTGCCTGCCTCTCTGCCTACTTGTGATCTCTCTCTCTGTCAAATAAATTTTAAAAATGTAGTATTCTTGTGGGGCCTGGGTGACTCAGTCAGTTAAGCATTCTACTCTTGATTTTGGCTCAGGTCATGATCTCAGGGTTGTGAGATTGAACCCCACATTGGGCTCTGTGCTAGGCATGGAGCCTTCTTAAGATTCTCTCCTCCCACTGCCCCGCCCCATTTCCCTCTCTCTGTAAAAGAAAAAAAAAAAAGGCAGTATTATTGGCTTTGGGAACAGCGCCCCCAGAACTTACATTTTAAACAAGAACTCAGATGGGGATGCTTTGGTGGCTTAGTTGGCTATGCATCGGCCTTTGGCTTGGGTCATGATCTCAGGGTCCTGGGATCAAGTTCTGCATTGGGCTCCCTGCTCAGTAGAGAGTCTTCTCCTTCTGCCTGCCACTCCCCCTGCTTGTGCTCTCTCTGTCTCTCTCTGTCAAATAAATAAACAAAATCTTAAAAAAAAAAAATAAACATGAACCCAGATGATTCCAACATGTGTGATCTCTTGGCCATGTTTTAGGAGACACTGACTTAGAATAAGGGTTAGAGTGATTTTTTTTTCTTAAGATTTTATTTATTCATCTGACAGAGAGAGACAACGAGAGAAGGAATACAAGCAGGGGAAGTAGGAGAGGGAGAAGCAGGCTTCCCACTGAGTGGGCAGCCCAATGCAGGGCTCGATCCCAGGACCCTGGGATCGTGACCTTGAGCTGAAGGCAGACAACTGAGCATAACAACTGAGCCACCGAGGCATCCCAGGGTTGCAGTGATTGTTAACCTTGGCTACGAGTTACAGTCATCTGGGAGCTTGGAAAAAAAATGTTTAAGCTCACTCTTTACCAGCTGAATCAAAACTAGGTATAGACTGGGTGTTTAGGGTGGTATGGAGCTTGGGCATCTCTATTAACTCAGTATTGAGAGCCATCAGAATCAAAGAATTAAGCTCTGGGATTCCATTACAGTACCACCATTATTAAGTGTCATCACCATATTGACTTATTTTGGTCTTGTTTTCAGAAGAATCTTTCTTCTTTATGATGCTTACACACTGAGCATGTCTGAGACTTGTCTTTCATGAGTTATCACTTTCATATTGGCATCTAAAATTTCCACAGATACTTTCATTCAGCCTTTGATTTGCTTTCTTGCAGATAGTACTCGAGCTGCTATGTTACTCCCTCTTCCTAGCAGCAACTTTCCCTCCTGGCACACAGAGGAGATAGGGGGAAAAAAACCCAAAACACATAGTGGACTCTGTTCTTTGCAAATCAGGAGCTGCTCTCAATATACCTTCCCTGTCACTCATTCCCCACCCAGCAAGAACTCAGCATTTGAATCTCACAAGATTTTTACTTCCTATAGGTTCCCAGCCTACTTGACAAAGTCTTTTGTTTTTCCTTTTCCTTAAAGAGATGTATTATTGGGGCTTCTGGGTGGCTCAGTGGGTTAAAGCCCCTGCCTTCTGCTCAGGTCATGATCTCAGGGTCCTGGGATCGAGCCCCACATGGGGCTCTCTGCTTGGCGGGGAGCCTGCTTCCCCCTCTCTCTCTGACTGCCTCTCTGCCTGCTTGTGATCTCTCTCTCAGTCAAATAAATACATAAAATCTAAAAAAAAGGAGAGAGATGTATTATTCTCTGGATTGTATGTACATATATGCATATACATATATACATTTATATATACATATGTCTCTATATATTTCTATATATGTGTATATACACATATATATGCTATGTATTTTTATATATACATGTAATTATATATATATATAATTGTGGTGAAGTATACATAACATAAATTTACCATGTTAATGTGTACAGTTCTGTGGCATTAGTTATATTCACAACCATCACCACCATCCATCTCCAGAACTTTGTTTGTCCCAAACTGAAACTGTGCATGTATATTAGCACATTTTGTTTATCTGCTTGGCTCTAATGAATATTTGGGTTGTCTCCTTTCTTTGGTTCTTGTGAAGAGTGCTGCTATGAACATGGGTGTGCAAATATCTTTTCACCAGGTGTCTGTTTACCAAATCATTTGACCCATGATTTATCAAGCTATGAAGAATAGTTCTTGAAGTATAAACCTTCTAATATTTACTGGGTAGGAACAAGTAGTGCGTATTTCATTCTTCTGTCTCAGTGTGTCATCTCTCCTTTGCCACTTTCTGTTTTCACTGTAAATTTTGAACGTCCTGTTGATAAATGGCCCAAGTCACTAATACCCCCACATGACTCAGTTCTCCGGGCTTATCTTCCTTGCCCTGTTAGCTGCACTGGAGTCAGCTTATCAACACCACCTCCCATCTACTGCTCGTTCCCTCTGAGGCTCCTTTGCCCAGACTGCCTTATTTCCCAACCTCTGAGCCTCCAAGTACCCCAGGGCTCAGTCCTGGCCCTTTTCTTTATCTGATCCCCGCTCAGGGCTTTAAGTACCATGTATATGCTAATGATACCCAAGTTTATATCTCCAGACCTGACTTCTCTTCTGACCGCCAAATTCATATATCCTGGTTGGATATCTAATTAGGCATCTTGAATTTTCTGTTCCTTTCCTCGCCACCCCCTACCCTCAGACTTGCTCCTTCTGAAGTTTCCCCCTTTGGGTAAACGGCCATTCTGCTCAGAGACCTCCTCCTGTAGCTTCTCACCTCACTCAGGTTGGAGGCCATTTGACCCTATGCAATGGCCTCCATGGCCCTGCACTGGTGCTCCTCAGTGTCATCAGGGAGCCACGTGGGGCCGTGACTGCTGTATCCGGACTGTAACGAGGACAGTGCAGAAAGGGACACGAGGGCTTGGATACTTTCACAGCAGTCTGACAGGTGATTTTAGGTCCAGTGAATTTAATAAAAAGAAGTTAGGGTTTGTGCTTTCTTTATCTTTTTAAATTTTTTTGTTTGTTTTTAGTAATTTAACTGACTGAGCCACCCAGGTACCCTTTAGTAATTTAATATGTTTTTTAAAAATAGCTTGCCATGGAATAGAAATTAAAAAGATAAATAAATAACAGTAGGTCATTTACCAAAGACAGAGTGAGAAGCGTTGCTCCTGACAATGTGCCCTGCCTTCCCCCTGCTCCATCTGTGACCTCATCTCCTACCTCCCACCCCTCCCCCTCCGCTGCTGCCATCCTGCCTACCTTGTCGTTCCTCCAACAGTCCAGCCCCGCTCCCCCTCTGTATCTCTTGGAGTAGCCATCTGCTTTTTTCCTCACTGCCTTCATCGAGGAAGCCTTGGTGAGGCTTTCCCTGCCCAGCCTGTCAAACAAAAAAATGCCGCCTGCACCTAGCCCCCTACCTTCTCTCCCACTTCCACGTGGCCGCATTTTTTCCTTTGCACTTTCCATTATCTAACATGCTATATATATTACTTATGTATCTTAGTTGTCTCTTTACATCAAAATGTTAGCTCCAAGAAGGCAAGGATTGTTACTTCTTTTGGTTTAGCCCCAGAGTTGAGAAGAGTACCTGGTACATAGTAGGTGCTCAATAAATATTTATAAAATAATTGAAATCTGAAATGAGATTTACTGTATATATGGAAATTGTGCAGGAGACAAGAAGTATCCTGGGGAAAATGAAAGCTCAAGGCAAATATAAAAATGGGAGAAAATGGAATTTGCGTTTTCAAGTCATTTGGGATGCCCATTTCTTCTCTGAGTTTGCTTACTCTTTCACCATTGCTGTTGCTAGAGCCTTTGAGCAAGTGAAGGTTGACTCTGTTCTTTGCCTTATTTCTAGGCCCTTCCCCGATTTAACCAGAAAGGAGAAGTATATAAAGCACAGATAATCAATGTGAGCTGGTCAGCTGATCACAGAATTATTGACGGTGCTACAATGTCACGCTTCTCTAACTTGTGGAAATCCTACTTAGAAAACCCAGCTTTTATGCTACTAGATCTGAAATGAAGATCGATGGGATGTCATTGAACTTTTTGAGCTTCCAAAGAATATGTAGAGCCTAGCTGTGCGGCTTCAACACAATTTGTATTAGAAATGATTTGTATTGATGATTCCAAGGCACAATATTTATCACTGTTCTGTTAGACTTTTTACCGAAAATGAATGATGGTGTAAGAGTTCTGGGGCTGTCACATTTTATAGGTCATGGTGTCAGTTCTTAATATGGTGCTGAGGTCTTTGTGTCCATGGGCTGAAACTAGCAACAACAACAAAATTAATGTTACTGAAAGACAGACTGCCGTATCCAGTGTTTACTCTATTTTTCTTTCTTTCTTTCTTTTTTTATTTTAGACTGACCTTAGTGAAACTTCTCAGTTACACTTAGTTGGGAAAAGGAATTTACCTACAGAACTATCTTCCATTTCCCCACAATAGAAATGGAAGATAATGCTAACTGTTGTATAAAATAAGTGCAATTACTTAACCTTTTAAGATATCCATGATTATGTTGCTCTGTAGAGATTATCTGTAAATGTCTTGTTTATATAAATTAATATCTTTTAAAAGGGAAAATTATAAGCTAATCTTAAAAACGCCCAATTAGAGGGATGCATGGTTGACTCAGTCAGAAGAGCATGTGACTCTTGATGTCAGAAGTTGTGAGTTCAAGCCCCACATTGGGCATTAAAAAAAAAAAGCCCAATTATAGTTTTATAACCAGTAAGGTTGTCAAAAGTGTTTGTTTAAAATGAATATACTTTTAGAATTTTGGTAATGTTTTGGTGTTTTATTAGGAAAAAAACTTCACCTTGACAAACTTGCCTCATGTAAGGAAAGTGCTTTAAATGTAGCAACTGCTGACATTGTCTTACATTAAGAAGTCCATTGCCTTTTAACTATTTTTTATCCTCCTTGTCTTTAGCTAAAACATAGGATAGGATAATGTATTCCATTCTCCGTATCCTGAAAAGGAATGTGAATAAGAGGAGAGAGAAGAGTCCAATGGGTATTTATGAACACTAAAACAATAACTGTTATACAGAAATGAAGGTATCAGAATGATCATTTTGTAAGAGGCCCACTTTCATCAGAAATAGTTTTGATTTGCATTCAGAAATGTAGGTTGCTTCTAATGTTGTCTAACTAATTATTATATGTTCAAGTGAAATTTTGTTACAAAAAAGTTTTTCAAAATGAGAATCATGTAAATTAGAAAACAATGAATCAAATGATTGTTATTTTTAAAATTTAGATAGTACATTAAGGAGTTGCAAGGAAAATAAAGTCATCCATAATCATAATACCATTAACATGTAGATCAAGGTATCTGTATACATAGCTATTCTTTTTATAAAAATGAGATCATGTTATATCTACTATTTTATAATTTGATTTTTAAATTTAACATGAGTAACTTTACATGTCAATAAACAATTCTGCATTATTGTACCTTAAGTGGTTGTATAATATTCTATTATGTGTATTTGTTATACATTTGATATTAAACTTCTACTGTATACCAAGCTAAGCATTGGGCACAGAATATCCTCCCTAATGGTCTCTGCCTTCACTGAGTTTATAGTCTAGCAGAGGAGGCAGATATTAAATAATCATAAAAAGTGAAGTATTATTACATGTCTAAGTAGGAAAAAATGGTGCTGTAAGAGCATCTAATAAAGGTTGCTAATCCTGTCTGAGAGGGTTAGGAGAGTACGTACCATAATTTAACCTATCCCCTACTGATGGCATTTGCAGAATTTTATTTTATTTTTAAGATTTTATTTATTTATTTGACAGAAAGAGAGATCACAAGTAGGCAGAGAGGCAAGCAGAGAGAGAAGGAAGCAGGCTCCCCGCTGAGCAGAGAGCAGGGCTCGAGCCCAGGATCCTGAGATCATGACCTGAGCTGAAGGCAGAGGCTTTAACCCACTGAGCCACTCAGGCGCCCCAAGCATTTGCAGAATTTTAAATGAAGAACAGTATGTTCAGTTGTCTCTCTTCTTTTTTTAAATAAAGGAGATAGAAGTTTTTTGAATACACTGCAAGGGAGTGGCAGGCAGGACAGCAGAGAAGAGGCTGTCTGCCTGATCAGTTGTCTCCTAAGGAAGATTCCCCAAAGCCACTTTGGACACTGTCCCTTACATTTCACTGACTATAACTATAATTTAGTTATATGGCCACACCTAGTTGCAAAGAAGTCTGGGAAATAAGAGAGCTAAATATTATGTTACTTTGGGTAAAGGAGAGAATGGATATTAGGGGATAATTGCCATCTCTGCTAATAGAAGATATTTTATCCATTTTATGTTAGTAAAGACTATGATGCATAAAGCAATTTCTTCATGTCACACATCCACTAAAGTGGAAACTGAGGCTCAATCCAGGTAGATCCACTTGCTACTGACCTTACATCTCAGCACAACTCTGACCAACTTCTCTGACTTAAGGTAATAAGCAATAGGGAGCAGTAATGGGTTGAGACACTATCAGGTGAAGTGCCTAATGAAGCTCAGATATTACTTTATCCTGTTTTAGGTCTTCTCTAAGATTTCTCAGCAATTGAGAAGGCTGAGTTTCATTTCTATTGTTTTCGTTTCTACTCTTGTCCCCTGGGACATATCGTAAGTATCACTATCAAAAAGGTGAAAAATTTGAGGAGATAAAAATGCAGGGACTACCTATTGCATTCCATTGTTCAAATTTCTCTCTTCTTCAGCCTGAACCTGTAATTTTAAAGTGTAACAGGGCATTTTCCACTGCAAGTGACAAAAGCTTAATTCTTCCTGGGTTATATTACAAAGGGTATTTGATGCATAATAACTGAAATGCTGAGGGTTATCAGTTTCAGGTATGGCTGGATCCAGGGACTTAATAAATTCAAGATAGTCTCAGTTTCTCTCTGTCTCTGTATCTCTGTCTCTTTACTCTGTATCTCTTGGATCTTTTTTGCTTTGTGTTGATTTCATTCTCAAGACAAGCTGTCCCAATGTGTTGACAAAGATGCTTACGAGTACCCAGACTTATATTCCTCAGAACTCACTTTCTGTTTCCACTTAAAATCCCAAGGAAAATTTCAGTTGGTCTGGCTTTGTTCATGCCCATCAATGTGGGCAGGAGAATACAATACCCAGATTGGCCGGGCTTGGATCTTAGTGGTCACCCTTGGAGCCTGGGAGTCAGTCAGCCCCATTCAACCACATGGACTAAGAAGGGGAATCTGGAAAAATATCTGGGCAGAGTAAAAACAAAAAAAGCCAACTACATAAAGTGAGTTGTTGCCTTCCCACCCCACCTCATCTTAAATAATAAATGTTTTCTAAGAGAGTTTTTGAAGAACCTGGGTAGAAAGAAAGCTGAAGAGGTAGAATAGGGAGTGGGAGGTAAATACAGAAGATAATATTAAACCGTGTGATTGTTAGAACCTATAGTATCACTAACAAAGAATATTTGTATTTTCTTCCTAGTTTTAGTTCAGTGATGACAAGAAGTAATTTCAGTCTGAAACGTCAAATGATGCAGTGTTGATAATTCAACTGATGTCAAAATATGACTTACTAGCTTCAATATTTTCATCTAATCTTAAAATTCTTGCATGCTAATCTATTCACTAGTTTTGATGTTTTACACATATACAGGTGTATCATGGCAGAAGGAAAAAGGCCAAGTTAGATTTTCAAAGCCCATTTCTATGAAAAAGCAGAAGATGAACAGGACCTTATGGCTTACCATAGGGATATTCATCAAGAGAAAAGGAAGATACACATTTCAAATTACCTGACACATTCTACAAGAGATCGTGGCCACCAGGTCAGTCTCAAACAGATTTCTTCTAAATTCTGCAGCATATGCCTGAGCCAGTCTTCACAGCACCTGTGCCAATCTTTTCTGCTCATCTAAGCACCTGCACAGACGTCTCCCCAGTCATGTTGTATTAAGCAGATAGCTCCCAATGTCTTCAGAGAAGACAAGGTGATTCAACTCAACGATCTTTCTTTTCTCCCCTTTTCACCTCAAAATCTCTACCTTCTTACACTTTCCTTTTTTTTCCTTTTTGAGGAAGATGTGACTCTCCAGCAAAAATCAAACTTCCTACTCTCTATTATTAACCCCATTTCTTCCTCCTGATCCTTGCTTTATGTTTAATCCATGGCCCCATTTTGATCTTTTAGTCTCTACCTCACATGTAGAACTGCACCAGATGCAGTCCTCTGGCACACTGGGTAAGGTTCATTTCCAGGACTTATTGGAGACTGATCCCCGAACTCTCGGCAAATGTACTTTTTTTTTCTTATTGATGAATGTGTCAGGGTCATGTTGTATGTCCATAAACCTGTTTCCTTTTCTTTTTGGGCACGCAGTTAAATATTTTCCAGCCTAGCCTGCAGTTAGGTAGGGCCGTGTAATTTATTTCTAGCCATTGGAATATGGGTAGAAGTGATGTAAACCAATTCCAAATGTAGCCCATAGAACCTCCCAAGAGATCCTCCATACACCTTCTCTTTCCTTTCCGTAGCAAGCCTTTATATTGAAGATGGCAGCCACGCAAGATGGAAGGAGCCAGCATCTCCAAATGATTTGGTGGCATAACGCCTCCTCACCAGCACTTCCCAGCGCCGATCGGTTTGGATGTGATACAGGTGAAATAACTTCTATTATTATAAGACACTGATGCTTTGACATTACTCTGCTCCTCCAGTTAGTAATAACCCTAACTTTTAGCTTATGCAATGCTTATCACATATGACTAAATTTAAACTTAAGTTTAAATTTAAATTAATTATTGTGGCTATTGAGCAATTGAAATGTGGTTAGTATAACTGAGAAGCTGAATTTTATTGAATTTTAATTAATTAAAATTTAAATGTGAGGAGCCTCAAGTGGCTAGTGGCTAGCACATTGGCCATTGCAGATACAGAATATTTCCATCACCATAAAAAATTCCAGTGGATAGCGCTGCCCTAATAAAAGGAACTTTTCTTTTTAAATAATCCCTTGCCCCAAGAAACTCTCTACTTCACTAAAACTAACTTCCCTCTACCTAAAAGAAGGCTCCCAACATTTCTTTCTCACATTGTTACCTTTACCTGCCACCGCAGGAACGAACTGTCCTACCCTTCCTGCCTTTGCCTACCTTCTTGAATGGGTGATCTTGAACTCCATGCAATCTGGCTTCCTTCCCCACTGCTCACCTGTAATCAGTGTGCTTGGCAAAAGTTTGGCCACGTCTTTCTCCCAGGTGTCTCCTAAATTCTTCTCTCTGGATCCACCTCTCTCCTGAGCTCTAGGCACGCATTTTCCCTCTTTAGCATCTCAAGGTCACACATGTTTCAGTGCAATCTCATCAGAGAAACCAGGTCAACTCTGAATTATTTACGCCAAACCCCGAGATGGCTCATGTTATCATTGTTATCCGCACAAAATAACCACAGCTCTTTTGTGTTCCAGAAGGCAATCACCATTTAGGTAAACACTGAAGGTAGCATGA
Source organism: Procyon lotor (assembly GCA_028646535.1). Lineage (NCBI taxonomy): Eukaryota > Metazoa > Chordata > Mammalia > Carnivora > Procyonidae > Procyon > Procyon lotor. Next base: position 73,793,205 of record CM053606.1, on the reverse strand, counting down.
ACCCTTGAGCTTTGCAGGCACAGCAGGACATGGAAATGAATTCATGATGAGGCAGTTCCAGTCCTGAGTGGGAGGGCTTTAACCACGAGCTAATTCACGTGCTAGTCAGACCCTTGTGAGAGAGCTCTAGGCCAGCTTGCTAAAACTGAGCAGGAGAATTTGGAGACAGTCCAGAGGAGGGCCACAAAAGCAAAGCATGACAAGACTAATTGCAGTTGTGTTACAGAGGCCGTCTATATCGGGCTTCTACTGAGTTGCATGTGGAATGTTACAGCACAAAGCATTGGCAACAGCTGTTCTGGGCCTTGACAAGAGACAGGAGAGAAGAAATGGGAACAGGTGTGAGATCAAGAATTTACGCTAGGTAAGGGGCAAAGTCGGGACGGTCAAAGGATTCACGCTTCTCCCAGTCTAAGGAGGAGGCCCTGTCCCCTCCAGTGGGCAGCTCCAGTGACTCTATTCACCTGCATTTCCAGAGGAGCCGTTTGGCCACGTTAAACTTGCGGTAAGCTATGGAACTTGCTCAAAGTTTGCCGCAGAGAGCTCCTTAATAAGTTCCAAGTATGTGTTAAGTAGTTCTAAAAACGTAGTAAAAAGGAAAGTCAAAAATATCGATTTTTATCGATTATAAAGTCTGTACAGAAGTTGCAAGAGTGCAGGGATCTGGAAAAAAACCTAGCAGATTCATTTCCTGGAGAAGTGAAGCCAGGATTCAAACTGCAGTAACAAAGGCAACTAAGCTGATGGCAGGTGTAATTAAGTTAATGGAAACTGCAGGGATGAATATAAATCAGAAACATTAGTTATGTAAGCGTAACACAGAAGAGTCCATGAGCTAAGCTGCCACACTAATAACCCTTTAAACCAAGGGCGTCACACATTGCACAAGAATCTGGCTTTGGTCCCATTGTGTTTCTGGCACAAAATTAGAAGGGCCCCGTTGATTCACATGTTGCTTAGGCAGAGCAGGACAAACTGTGCAGGGATGGCATAATTTTTTAAAACCGCCATGGTCATTTACTGCACTAGGTTCTCTAATAAGTTTGTGAAAATTAAAAATATTGATATATAATTGTAATGCGTTCTAATTTTGAAAGATTTTTTTTTGGTTTGTATTTCTCTATAAATACTTTAAAATGAAAATACATACATACATTAAAATGTCTCACAGCTTCTATCTTTACTAGATATTAGAGGCTTAGTAATTGCATAGTGTTTGCAGAAATGTGAAAAAACAGTGTTTGTAGTTAGTTGCCTCTTAAAATGTCTACAATGTATCCTCAAGAGTTGGGTCAGTATCCTAGAAACAAAATATTATGTAATTCATTTTGAATTATCCAGTCACAGAGTTTAAAATTGGGTGTAGCTTTTATTTCTGTAGAACTAAAAAGTAACACATAAAAATAAAAGCAAAAGGAGCATATCTTTTTGTTATGTGGTCCTCGATACTTCACTGGACATACAGAAAACCAGTGCAACTTTTGTGTCATTATTTGGTATTGTTCTTTGTTTTCTTTTTCCTTTTAATGGCTTTTAAGTTATCTCTATACCCAGCCTGAGGCTCGAACTCATGACCCCAAGATCAAGAGTTGCATGCTGTACTGACTGAGCCAGCCAGGTGCCCCTATTTTGCTTTTTTCCTTTTGAAACAAGACTTTAATGGCTTTTATTCTGTAGTCATCTCACTTGAGATTTAAATTGCCCTAGAAAGTTACATAACGTTCTGATTACTGCCGCTTAGATTTTATATATCATGTAAGAACTATAGTGGAGAAAACTATGGCACCAATGTATTACTAAGAGGAATCATGTTTTGTTCACTTGTATTTTGTCTACTAAATAACATATTGATTACTTAGATTCACAGCATGCTCTTCTCAAATGAAGATTTTGCAGTCATTTCTAATGATCTTCTAATTTCTGGCCAGTTCCCAGTAGGCTATAGGATAAATGATTTTCATACACTAATTGTGTCTCCACTGTTGATTGGTTTAGGGAAATTGTGTGTGTGTGTGTATCAGAAATGAAACCAGGGCAAAAAGATTGTGCAGTTTTCATTCCTAGTTAAATATATTAACTTTTGGTTATAAAACATTTAATAATAGAAAAAAGAAATAATTAGCTAAAATTAAATTATTTTTCTCAGCCAATTTAGTAACTTAGATATTTAAGTTATTAGAGACTAAAACTCTATGGAGTTATGTGGCAGAAGTCATGTGAGGCCAGCTACAATCTGAGAACTTGAACTCCAAGGGAAAGGTATTTGGTGTCTTTTGGGTAAAAATAGCCTGAGAATTGCCAGAGACCTCAGGAGCTTCAGACTGATATCTCTCAATATTTGGAATAACTCCTACGAGATTTGGACTGAGATCTCACAAGATTTGGATCTGGGATCTCAGGAGATTTCCCTAACATCTCATAATATTTGGATGAGTTCTCACAATATTTGGGTAAAAATCTCACGAGATTTGGACTGAGGTCTCACGAGATTTGGACTGAGGTCTCACGAGATTCGGATTGAGATCACGTGATTTCCCTGAGGTCTCACGATATTTGAAATGAGTTCTCATGAGATTTCTACCCAACTCTTATGAGTTCTCAGGAGATTTGGCTTCAAGCCTAACTGGCACGTCTCCCAGCAGAGCTCACAATGCAACTCAACACTGCCTCCAGTGACAGAATTCTTCACTGCCATGCCATCAAGCAGCTCTCATAATTCAGCTTTCCACCACAGTGGTTGAAGTTGAGCTGTGTGGGCAAGTGTTGAGCTACAGTGGGCAAGACGCCAGAGGCCATGTCCCTGGAGCTTCCCGACAGTGGATGCAGTGGACAGATACAGTGCCGGTCGTGGGAAGGAGAGGCAGTGCAGATTTCTGTCACTGGTGACAATGTTGAGTTGCAGTGTGAGTGATGGTGGGAGACATGCTGGCGCAGCTTGAGACCAGTGGAGGCAGTTGCGAGCTGCATTGCGAGACACTGGAAGGCCCGGCAGGGCAGGTTCACACTCCTGGAGGCAGTGGCGAGCTGCAGTGTGAAGTGTTGGAAGATGTGCAGCCGTCGGCACTGAGGGCAGTAGTGGGGTGCCGGGTGAGAGACCCTGAAAGGCGACGCACTGCAGCTTGTTTCTACAGGAGGCAGAAGTGAGCTGTGTTGCCTCTTTCCCCAGGCTCAGGAGTGGTCGTAACAACCCCTAGAGCTGTCCACCAACTCAGCATTGTGCCCTGTGTCCCCGGGTTTGTGGTAATGGGCTGGCAGTAGGGTGCAGGAGGGGCCTCCCAGCAGGGGTCTGGGGCCTGGAGGAAACCAGACCCAACTCTTGTTGCACTTGGAACTGATGAGTTGAGCGTGTTTTTGGACGAGTAACTTCGCTTCTCCAAAAAAGGACAGTGGCATTGGTCGACTTTATAATGAAGCTAATTACTATTCAAGAAACAAGCATGTGTTTCCCCTTCTCCCAGGAACTGGAGGAGGTGTACAGGGCTTAGATCAGAGGTGCCTTCTTATCCTCACCTGACAACACTTCTCCACTCTGGCTCCACGAGACCCGACGTTTTGAAATCAGCATCTAAGTCAGTCATGCAGCTTGTCACAGGACATCAGTGTTCAGAGAAAGCAGCAGGTACATTGGGCGCAATGTCACATCCGTGTCAGGATGGGAGGTAAAACTTCTCTTTAAACCCAAACCGCCTGGGCCATTCTCTTGTATCTAGCGGAGCCACAAAGTCAAACTGAAGCAGCTGTCGGCAATGTAGAGTGGGTGCAAGAGTTCCTTAGTTTCCCTGCAGGTAGAACATGGCAGGGGATCCCATTTTCTCTGTTCATTTATTGCTTACGAAGGTGTTTGGAACATCTCTTCCCTAGGCAATCACTTTGATTAGAAAGGGAAGATGAGATTTACTCTGTATGTGTTTTTAACATATAATCTGTTACTTCATCTAGCAGTGTTTCTTCCATTGGGCCTAGGTTGTAGTGGAGTGGCTAGCATCTAGAGTTAGGTGGCTTTTTGCAGTCAGAGATTTGGATGATGTCTTGTCATTTGTCAAAGGTGATGTTTCCTAATTGATTGGTCTTTTCATCCAAAGAGTTACAATGAGGGCAGAGGGAAAATTGAAAATAATTCCGAGGAGCCTTTTACAATTTAAAAGTTAAGCTTGACTTTCCAGTTTCACTAAATGGATCATCTAGATATTTAGACATGCCGTATTTTCCCTGTAGTTTCATTTGTGAAGTCAGAAGGAGAGTCTTTGGGAATTCTCCTGGCATGCTGGTGGCTTCAAGGGGCCTGGCGAAGGGAGCCTGGGGTGAATTTCTGGAACTGCTTGCCTGATGCTGGGTGAGTCAGGTTATCCCACAGGTTTTCTGTTTCCTCCTTAGGAAATTGCTGGCAGGTAATATTGTGCTTAAAGCAGAATCCTTCTGCACTGCTGGTGGGCATGCAGGCTGTTGCAGCCACTCTAGAACGGAGTATGGGGGTTCCTGAAAAAGCAAAGAATTGAACAACCCTAGGATCCTGCAGTTGCACTCCTAGTATTTACCCAAAGGACACAAAAATGCACATTCAATGGGGTACAAACTGTGATGTTTACAGCAGCATTATCAACAATAGCAAAACTATGGAGGGAGTCCCAATGTCCATTCACTGATGAATGGAGAAAGATGTGGAGATATATATATATTATGGAGATGGAGATATATATATATAGATATATATATATATAGATATATATATAGATATATATATATAGATGGAGAGATATATATATATTATATATATAATATATATATAATATATATATATTATATTATATAATATATTATATATATAATAGAATAGGACCCAGCTTCACAAAGAGTGAATTCTTACATCTGCAAGGATGCAGATGGATCTAGAATGCATTAAGATAAGCAAAATCTGTAAGGAAAGACAAATGCCCACTGATTCATTCCTAGGAGATTTCAGAAAGAAAACAGATGAATATAGTGAGGGGAGTAAGATAGGCAAATGAAGAAACAGACAACCTTGGAGCAAAACCAAGGGTTGCTGGTGGGCAGGTGCGTGGAGGGGGGAAGGGGGTAAATGGGTGATGGCTATTAGGGAGGGCACTTGTAATGAGCACCGGCTATTGTATGCAGGTGAAGAATCACTAAATCCTACCCCTGAAGCAAAGGAATTAATAGTGCATGGAAACTAACTGGAATTTAAGTCAATGAAGAAAAGAAAAAGACCATGTCGTACTTCATGAAGAGGGAGATAAAAATGGAGTGATTTTTCGCTCTCCTATTCTGTTGTAGATGATGGTTTTCAAACACACTGTGGTAGGATATGCTAGTTCCTTATTGCATAAGGAGTCCTCGGAAAGCCACAGTGAAAGATTCAGATCTCAGAGCGCGTTCATGTTCCATTGATATGTTACTTACAGTTTGCCCAGGTAGAAAGGTAAGTGCAGAGAGATACGACAGAAGAAGAAAGTAGGTGTTAACCATTCAGGAGGTAGCCTTCTGCCTTTCTCATGAAAGTCTTGGGCCAGTGTAATTGTGGAGGGCGGGGGGCGATCCTGGAGCTTTGCAGCGGACGGGGGAGTTCCAGGACTGAGTTCCAGGACTGAGTAGGGGTCCCGGAGGAGAGTGGAGTGCGTTTTGCAAGAGGTTGTGAGCAGGCCTGGCTCCAAGGGTGGCTGTGTGTCCCCCGTTTGACAGTTGTGACAGATGAGGGCTGTGAGCATGTTCCTGGCTGAGGACAGGTGAGGCACAGGTAAAGAGCTGGCAGAACACCTTCTTCTGTGCCACCAGCCTCACCCAGCACACACAGCCTCATTGTCTGTCCCTGTCACTCCATTCAGACTACTCCGCGTTGTCAGGTTTGTGCTTCTTTCTTTGCATGTGGGTGAAGTTTCAAAAGTCAGATGGTGGAAATGGCAGGTCATCAGAACATCTGTTCCTCTTTTATTTCCTGCTCTCCTTTTAATCACTGAAGTGAATCAGACTGACTAGTGGAAGGGGCAATCTGTGTGTTTTTTTTTTTCCTGTTTTAATTAGACAATGGGAAAACAGGTTTCTGAAATAATCAAAGAATCCTCTGTGGGGGTTCATGTTTTTCTCTTCCATGAACCACTTTCTGATATTAGAAATTATTTTTTAGGGGCGCCTGGGTGGCTCAGTCGTTCAGCAACTGCTGTTGGCTCAGGTCCTGATCCCAGGGTTCTCGGATCGAGCCCCACATTGGGCTCCCTGCTCTGTGGGAAGCCTGCTTCTCCCTCTCCCTCTGCCTGCTTGTATTCCCTCTCTCGCTGTGTCTCTCTGTTGAATAAATAAATAAAACCCTGAGAAAAAATTAGTTTTTAAAGTAAAGCACAGTCTCCAAGCTGTCGCAGGATGTGGTGCCCTTTGTGAGGGGGAGACATGGAGGAGAGGTGTAGGTTGTTTAGGAGCCCAGGGAGTGGCTCATTGTGCTCTCAGTGGAACACAGGCCCCTGTTAGCCTTCCCTGATGGCTGGGGGGCGGGGGTGGGGTGGGTGCTGCTCACCTGGTGGCCCATCCTGGGCTCTGAAACCTGACCCAGTGATTTGAACTGGGGAATATTTATTTATTTATTCATGTAAAAGATTTTATTTACTTATTTGACAGAGAGAGACACAGCAAGAGGAGAGGGGGAGCGGAAGCAGGGGGAGTGGGAAAGGGAGAAGCAGGCTTCCTGCCAAGCAGGGAGTCCGATGCAGGGCTCGATCCCAGGACCCTGAGATTATGATCTGAGCTGAAGGCAGACACTTAAGGACTAAGTCACCCAGGTGAACTGGAGAATTTATGAAGAAAACAGAATGAACTCTGGAGGGTGCCTGTGTCCTTTGCACTCTGACAACTCCATGGAGCAAAGGAACTCATCATCCGTGAGGCCTGTCAGGATTCCTGAAGGTGTGGGCTTTGCTTCATGGGAAGAGGTTGTTTCTTCATCCTTATCTGAACCAGAACTATGCTGTCTGGTTATCAAGACCCAGACCTTTACGTGATCGTGTCATTATTCTTGTTATTTTAAGAAAGTAATCTAGACATTGACTTCAGGATACAAATATCAAAAGGAAAAACATACGGTCAAATATGTATGTGAGGGCTGAACGTGTGGATCTCTCATTAGTATGGGGAATGTAGGGCTGCCCGTAAGAGAAAGAACAAGGTATTCTATTCGTATAGAAGTGTGCTGTGCACACGTAGTGTTTTACTCTATCCTTTTCCTTACTTCTCTGAAAATAGGGAAAATAGAGTGCTGACTGGAGCTTGGTGTCTGGTTTTAAGGAACAGGAAACAAGAGATTTGAAAGAGCAGTGTCCCTGCTGACATGGTGCTCTGTGCCCAGTGAGAGAGGCTTTGAAGCTTGGACTTGGTTGTCCGAGTTTCCCACACACAGTCACTCGGCTGGTCTGCCTAATCGAACCAGTTCTTGCCGTTTGAAGGGCAACTTAAAAATGGCTTGAAACCCTAGGGCACTTGAGGAATGATCCAGAAGGGGGACCTGGGGGGCCCAGTGTAGACAAACCCAGGGAATTCCAGGCTAACGATGAACACACTTCTGAGACTGGAGTTTGCTTCTCCGTGAGTAACATTGAGCTGGGGTGGAAAGCAGTCTCTGGGTCTTAGGAGTCACTGTGTCGGCAGGTGTGAGCCTGGCAGGGTAGTCAGATCAGAGGCTGGGAGAGGCTGTGGCGGTGGGCCAGCGCTCTCGATGGGCAGGCCAGCTTGCTCCAGGGACAGGGCTCTGCTCTAGGGCCAGCCCTCCTGCTGCAGATGTGTTGCTTCCTGTTGGGTTCTCAGGCCCTCGTCTCAGGGGGCTTGTGGGAAGCAGCCCCCAGAAAGCATTATTGATTCTTGCCCAGTGTGCCTCTTGCCTCCTCGGATGAGGACCTCCGGTGTCCTCTGCCCGGTGTCTGAGAATTCAGCCAGCAGAAGCCCTTCTTCCAGAGCCACACCCCTGAGAAATCCTCCACTTTGCTGTGCTGTGTGGAAGAGGCCAGTTTTCACTTGGAACTGAAATCTCAGCTCCTGCCTTTAGGTTCCAAGGCTGCACGGCACATCAGTCTCCTTGCATCTCTAGTTCCACATGGGGCCTGACGTGTGACACTGAGACCGACGCTGGGCAGCCTGCTGCTGCCGCAGGTTCCTTTCTGAAAACAGTGAGGCAAAGCCTGGTTGGTGGTGATGTCCCAGGAAAGAGGGACAGGTGCACCCTTCTGCCCCACCACAGCAGGGCGCTGGACATCAATCACAGGTGGCCGGTGCAGGGAGAAGAGATGTCTGTTTCCCAGGACCTTGGCCAGAGGGAGATTTGGACCCTGGGATGCTTCTCTACTCAGTTTTCTCAGATGAGCACATCAGGCAAGGGGAGGAAGTGTGTGTGCTCACCTGTAATCGAGGAAGGTGTCTGGTTTCAGGTTTCCTGTGCAAGTGGATTCCTCTTATGGCTCATTTTCCTGATGGTCTTCAGGGTGCAGTAGGTGGACCCCTTGTCCCAGGCATCTTGGCTGTGTAAGAGCTCTGGTCATGTTTTCCCCCAGGGCTCTGGACTAGGAAATCAGAGGAGAGTCACTGGTGAAACCATCTGAGTAGGCCTCCGTTTCTCCCTTGTCAAGATGGCCTGGTGACTGATAACTGCTCTGGAAATAGCAGAAGACAGGGCTGGGGTGCTGAAGAGGAGGTGGTGGTGGTGCTTGCTATTCACATAGGAGACAGTTGGGACTTCACTAGGAAGGTGATGCTTGAGTCCAGTTCTAAAGAAGGTGAGTGATATCACATCAAGAGCCTTCTAAATGGAAAGGAAAGCATACGCAAAGGCCCTGGGGCAGGAGCATATCAGGTATGTCCAGGAGAAGCAAGAAGGCCCTGTGGCCACGGAGATAGCTTAGGATGTGAGCTCAGGGAGGTGACAGTAGGATGACAAAAAGCCATTGCAGGGCTGTGACCCCAAGGGACCCTGTTTCCCTGGGCCATCCTGGCTACTGTGTTGAGAACAGATGACACAGGGTTGAGGATGGGCAAGGGAGGTCAATGATGAAGCTTTTCCAGGAACTCAGGCAAGAGATGGGCTCCTGTGTGGACCAGATAGGTGGTCTTGGAAGGAGGGGTTAGTCCTATCCTGGGTACCTATTGAAGATGGAGCTCACAGGATTTGCCAATGGGTTTGCTATTGGCAATGGGAGAAAGAAATTGAGGTAACTCCCAGCTCTTGTTGGTTGTCCCAAGCAAGGCAAAAGAGGAGGTTTCTGGGGGTAGGATGTAGTCGTGTTTCACTTGCTGAGGAAGGTGCCTTTCACAGTGGATCTGCTGATGTTTGTGTCCAGGAGAATTTGAACTTCTACTCCCTCAGCAACTTTCAAGTACAAGTCTCCCCTGCTTTTTGCAAAGTTCATGGTAAGACACTTGGCTTTTTTGAGAGATCTACATGATTACCCAGCCCCAGTAGCAGGAAGAAATCTGAAGAGGATTTCCCTCTTATGAAAAAAGTCAAAAAGTGGGCATTGCATTCAGCACCCGTTTTGTGGGGACCCACTACAGAGGCGGTGTGCACCCCAACTGGTTCCTTCCTGGGCACTGCTCTCCGCGTCCAGCCACCAGCACTTTGAATTGTGTCTGTGAACATGTGCTGTGTTTTATCTCCATTTATTTTGAGCATCCGTTAGGATGTTTGTCCTGGGGCCTAAGAAGAGCCAAAGCGAAGGATCTTTTCGTGTCTGAGCATGCTCACTCACTTTTCTGTAGAAATGACTGGTTATTCCTTTTTCAACTTACACCATGTCTGCTATGAAAGGTTCCCTGGGAACACTGCACTTTCAAGTAGTGGGGGAGGCTGTACCCCACCCTGCAGGGTTAGCTTTAGTCTCCATGCTGCACAGAACATTCCGTGACTTGCAGATTTTATCACTCAAACATGGCACCTTTGACCACCTTCACCCCTTTCCCCCTTCCCTGAATCTGGCAACCACCAGTCTGTTCTCAGGATGTATGTGTTCAGTTCTTTTTTGATTCCACGTGGAATGTCCACGAAAGCCTCTGGGTTTGTCTTTCTGTGTCTGAGCTACTTAGCATAATGCTCCCAAGGTCGATGTTCCCATGTCTGGTTATTGTGTATAATGCTTCGGTGAACATGGGAGTGCGTCTCTCTTTTGGAGGGATTGTTTTAGTGTTCTCCAAAGAAATACTCACTAGAGCAATTACTGGGTCGCATGGTCCTTGTATTAATTTTTTTCCCAGAACCTCCGTAGCGTTTGTCACAGTGGCTGCCCCACCTTCCATTCCCGCCAACAGTGCACAAGGTCCCCTTGTGTGCACACCCTTGACCACACCTGGGATCTGTCTCTGGGACAATTGTCATTCCAACAGTTGTGAGGCGATAGCTGATTGCGGTTTTGACTTATGTTTCCCTGATGACAATTAGTGATGTTGAACAACTTTCTCTGTGTCTATTGGCCACCTGTATGCCATTTTTGGAAAGGATCTATTCACATCTTCTGCCCAGTTTTATTCAGGTTTTGTTTGGATTTAAATGAGTGTTTTGTGTATTTGGGATATTAGCCTCCTCTCACACATACGATTTGCAGATATTCTTTCTCATTGGGGGGTAGGTTGCCTTTTAAGGGTTTGATGGTTTATTTTGTCCTGCAGAAATTTCAGTGTGATGTCATTCCACTCATTTTCTTGCTTTTGTTGCCTTTGCTTTTGGTGTTTGATGTAAAAGACTCTTCACCGAAACCGGTATCAAGAAACTTACTACCTGTGTTTTCTTCTTGAAGATTTATGGATTCAGTTCTTATGTTCAAGTCATTCATCCATTCATAATTTTTATGTGCGGTGTAAGAAAGTGATCCAGTCACATTCTTCTGCATTTGGGGTGCATTTAGTGTCCAGTTTTCCCAGTACCGTTCACTGAAGAGACAGTCCTTTCCTCATTGTCGATTTTCAGCTGCTGTGTCTTAAGTTAAGACCATACATGTGTGGGTTAGTTTCTAAGGTTTCTTCCCCTCCCTCCTTCCCTCCCTCCCTCCCTCCCTTCCTTCCTCTTTCTCTCTGGTTTTACAGTTTATTTGTTGGTAAAATATATTTCCTGTCAGAAGTGTAGACTTCATTGGTGACATCTTCGTACTCTTTGTTAGGACTTTTCTCTGACATCTGTGTTTTTTAAATGAGTGGTTGGCTCTATAGCTTTCAACAGATTGAACATTTGGGCAGAACTACTTAAGTAGTATTACATTCTTCCATCAGATTCCAGATTGTGTCTGATTGTCTTCTTTTGTGATGTTCTCAGTTGTGATGATGGATATCTATATTTCCTTTTCCATGGTAGGTTTATTAAAGTGCATTTAATTTCTCTTAAAAATGTGGATTCTAAATCATCCTTATTTTATAATCTATATTTGTATAAAATAGCATGTTTAAAGGAATGCATTTATTGGAAGCAACCATTGGAACAGGACATAAATATTATTAATTCCCATTCAGAGTTACTAATTCTATCAGATCTAAGTTTAAATATACCTTTAATATACTAATGAATAAACTTTGCCAATAGTACTATGATTATCAGTTTCTGAGCTTTCTATCATGTTTCATTGACCTGTGTGTCTGTTTTTATAAAGCTAGTACCATACTGTTTTGATGACAACAGCTTTGTAATCTAGCTTGAAATTGGAGTGTGGTCGCTTAATCACTTGTTTGCTTGCTGTCTTTCTTTCTTTCGTTCTTTCTTTCTTTTTCTTTATATCAGTGAGATTATTTTTACTTAGTTTATATTTGTATTCTAAATGTTTTTCTTTCACTTTTTTATTATGATCATATAATGTGTTTTGTTTCAGGGGTATAGGTTTGAGATCCTTCAGTTTTACACAACACACAGTGCTCACCACAGCACATACCCTCCCCAATGCCCATCACCCAGCCAACCCCATTCCCTTACCCCCCCCACTTCAGAAACCCTCAAATTTGTTTCCTGAGTTTAAGTGTCTCTTATGCTTTGTCTCCCTCTTTGGTTTCGTCTTGCTTCCTTTTTTCCTCTCTTCCCCTATGATCCTCTGTCTTGTTTCTTAAATTCCACGTATCAGTGAGATCATATGATCTCCTTCCAGTGAGATCCTTCTCTGATTGACTTATTTCACTTAGCATAATACTCTCTAGTTCCATCCATGTCATTGCAAATGGCAAGATTTCATTTTTTGATGGCTGTGTAATATTCAATGGTATTCATATATATCCATTCATCTGTCAATTCTGGGCCTTTTTCATCTGACATCTGGGCTTTTTGCATAATTTGGCTATTGTGGGCATGGCTGCTATAGACATTGGGATGCAGGTGCCCTTTCAGATATTTGGGGTAAATACCCAGTAGTGCAGTTGCTGAGCTGTAGAGTAGCTCTATTTTCAACTTCTTGAGGAACCTCCACACTGCTTTCCAGGGTGGCTTCACCAGCTTGCATTCCTACCAACAGTATAAAAGGGTTCCCCTTTCTCCACATCCTCACCAATACCTGTTGTTTCCTGACTTGTTCATTTTAGCCATTCTGACTGGTGTGAGGTGGTATCTCATTATGGATTTGATTTGTATTTCCCTAATATGGAGGGATGTTGAACACTTTTTTATGTATCTGTTGACCATTTGGATGTCTTTTTTGGAGAAATGTCTGTTCATATCCTTGGCCTATTTCTTGATTGGATTATTCTGTGGGTGTTGAGTTTGATAAGTTCTTTCTAGATTTTGGATACTAGCCCTTTATCTGATATGTCATTTGAAAATATCTTCTCTTGTTCTGTTGGTTGTCTTTTTTTTTTTTTTTTAAGATTTTATTTATTTATTTGACAGAGAGAGATCACAAGTAGGTGGAGAGAGAGGGGGCAGCAGGCTCCCTGCTGAGCAGAGAGCTGGATATGGGGGCTCAATCCCAGGACCCTGAGATCATGACCTGAGCCGAAGGCAGAGGCTTTAACCCACTGCGCCACCCAGGTACCCCTGTTGGTTGTCTTTTGGTTTTGTTGAATGTTTCCTTTGCTGTGCGAAAGCTTTCTATCTTTATGAAATCCCAACAGTTCATTTTTGCTGTTGTTTCCCTCGCCTTTGGAGATGTATCTAGCAAGAAGTTGCTCTGGCTGAGGTCAAAGATGTTGCTGCCTTTATTCTCCTCAAGGATTTGGATGAATTCCTGTCTCACATTCCATGTCTCACATGAATTCTTTTCACCCATTTGGAGTCTATTTTTTGTTTATGGCAACTGGAATTGGTCCAGTTTCATTGGCACCATTTAATGAAGACAACTCCCCCCCCCCCCACTGGATATTCTTTCCTTCTTTGAGGAAGATTAGTTGACCTTAGAGTTGAGGGTCCATTTCTGGTTTCTCTACTCTGTTCCATTGATCTATGTGTCTGTTTTTGTGCTAGTACCACACTGTCTTGATGATTACAGTTTTATAATAGAGCTTGAAGTCTGCAATTGGGTTGCCACCAGCTTTGGTTTTCTTTTTTCAACATCCCTTTGGCTATTTGGGGTCTTTTCTGCTTTCATACAAATTTTGGGATTATTATTCCAGTTCTGTAAAAAATGGATAGTATTTTGATAGGCATTGCATTGAATCTGTGGATTGTTCTAGGGAGCATGGACATTTTCACAATATTTGTTCTTCCAATTCATGAGCATGGAACATTTTTCCATTTCTTTATGTCTTCCTCCATTTCTTTCACAACTATTCTATAGTTTCCTGAGTACAGATTCTTTGCCTCTTTGGTTAGATGGATTCCTAAGTATCTTATAGTTTGGGGTGCAATTATAAATGGGATGAACTCCTTAATTTCTCTTCTGTCACATCATTGCTGTAGACAAATGTGAGTGATTTCTGTGCATTGATTTTTATATCCTGCCACTTTATGGAATTCCTGGATGAGTTCTAGCAATTTTGGGGTGGAGTCTTTTGAGTTTTCCACATTAAGTATCCTATTGTCTGCAAAGGGTGAGAGTTTAACTTCTTTGCCGATTCTGATGGCTTTTATTTCTTTTTGTTGTCTGATCACTGAGGCTAGGAATTCTAGTACTATGCTGAACAATAGTGATGAGAATGGGCATCGCTGTCGTGTTCCTGACCTGAAGGGAAAAGTTCTGTTTTTCCCCATTGGGAATGATATTCGCTGTGGGTTTCTCATAGATAGCCTTTATGATGTGGAGGTATGTACCCTCTGTCCCTCCCCAGTGAAGAGTTCTGATCAAGAAAGGATGCTGTAATTTGTCAAATGCTTTTTCCTGCCTCAATTGAGAGCTTCCTATGGTTCTTGTTCTTCCTTGTGTTAAGGTGATATATTACATTGATTTTTGCAGTTGTCGAGCCACCCTTGCAGCCCAGGAATAAATTCGATTTGCTCATGGTAAATCATCCTTTTAATGTACGGTTGGAGCTCATTGGCTAGTATGTTGGCGAGAATTTTTGCACCCACATTCATCAGGGACAGTGGCTCGTAATTTTTCTTTTGGGTGGGGCCTTTGTCTGGTTTTGGAATCAAGATAATGCTGGCCTCATCAAAAGGGTTTGGAAGTTTTACTTCCAGTTCTATTTTTGGGAAAGGTTTCAGAAGAACAGGTATTAAATCTTCTTGAATGTTTGGTAGAATTCCCCTGGGAAGCCATCTGGCGCTGGGCTCTTGTTTCCTGGGGGATTTTTGATGACTGCTTCAATTTCCTTACTAATTATGGGGCTCTTCAGGTTCCCTTTTCTTTGTGGTTCAGTTTTGGTCATTTCTATGTTTTTGGGGATGCATCCATTTCTTTGAGATTGCCTGATTTGTTGACATAGAGTTGCCATCATATGTTCTTATAATTGTATTTCTTTGGTGTTGGGTGTGATCTCTCCTTCATTCATGATTTATTGATTTGGGTTCTTTTCTTTTGGAGAAATCTGGACGGGGATATATCATTCTTACTAATTCTTTCAAAGAACCAGCTCATAGTTTCATTGTTCTACTGTTCTTTTGGTTTCTACTTCATTGATTTCTGCTCTAATCTTTATTATTTCTCTTCTCCTTCTGGGTTTAGGCTTTCTATGCTGCTCTTTCTCTTAGCTCCTTTAGGTGTAGGTTTAGGTTGTGTATTTGAGACCTTTCTTGGTTCTTGAGAAAGGCTTGTAGTGCTAAATACTTCCTTTTTAGGACCACCTTTGCTGCATCCGAAAGATATTGAACAATTGTGTTTTCATTCTCATTTGTTTCCATGAATTTTTTAAATCAATCTTGATTTGATTGGTTGACCCATTCATTCTTTAGTAGGATGCTCTCTAGCTTCCATGTATTTGAGATTTTTCCAACTTTCCTCTTGTGATTGAGTTCTATTTTCAAAGCACTGTGGTCTGAAAATATGCAGGGAGTGATCCCAATCTTTTGGGATGAGAATGAATATGGCAGCCTTCCAGCGTCTGGCCTGGAAGCTGAGAGCTCAGGGCCCCACTCCTCAGTGCACCCTCACAGAAAAGCAGTCAATCATTCATTCTCCCTGTTCTCTGCCTGCACTCTGTTCTCACATGACCTGGGACCAAGCATTTCTCTCTCTGGCCCATGATCCCGTTTGGAGTCTCCAAACCCGGAAGACTCCTGCAGCATGCTCAGGCACCACTCCTCTTGAGGCAGGAAGCTCCTTTAACCTGCCTCCACTGTAAAATTGCTTTCTCCTTGATTTTGTCTTTGTCTCAGAAGAAAACCCTTTCAGAGTTAGCTAACCTTTTTCCTACGATCACATGGCAATCATTTCCATTCTCATCTTCTCCCTTTTTGGCTTTACTGTTGGAGGATAGTAATAAGAACTAACCTTTATTGAATACTTCTATCAGGCACTGGTCTAAGCTCTTTTGTATGTTAACTCATTTAATCCTCACAAAAGCCCATGAAGAGCTCCTATTTTTAGCTACACTTTGCCAATAAGAAACTGATGCACTGAGAGATTAAGTGGCTTTTCTAAGGATATTCAGGTGTATAAAGATATAGGCTAGGGCTTACAGCAGATAGGATGGAGATGACCTTAGAGCAGCACTTGGAAGACACAATGAAGAATTCATCCATTGTTGAGGTCCTGTGCACGGATTCACAAGGACTTGATCTGGGATGCCATGGGGCCCTGTCAGGTGAGCATGCTGGGGTGATAACTGTTCTAGCCCAGCAAGCAGCTAAGCTAACCTCAGACCCCACTGACATACCTGTGGTTGTCAAGAATCGGATAATGGGAACATTATGATCCAGGAACATGATGGCATCACAGTGGCCGGGCACAAAATGGCCTCTTGACGTCTCACATCAGTTCTCCAGCAGCCTGTCATAGGAGTTCAATCCTGCTATGTCAATTATCTTACAGAACTATGAAAGTTCCAGCAGTTAGGCCATTTGTTTAGGTGCATTGCACAATTTTCTATTAATTTTAGAGTAAGCTGCTTTGTGATACTCAGTGGATTGACTTATCAAAATATTAGTAAGAAAAGACCATGTTTTGAAACATGGTTCAGGTCACTTTGTAGATAGAATTTTGTGATGTTCAATAAATCTGGTTGGAGGAAGAGACAAGTATATAAAAGTTCGGTGATAGGTACACAGAAAATTAGGCAAATAAAAAAGTACACTTCAGAAAAAAACAAAGTACAAAAGGAAAGGAATGTATTTCTATTTGGATCAGCTATGAATAATATTTATATAATAAACACTACTGGTTTAACAAAAATTATGACATAACTCTATTGGGAGGATGAAGGGAGGGGAGGTATACGGTCATGAGTAGGTGGTTTAAGACTACAGAACTTTCATCTTCCGTGTATGAAGTCAATAGATGGTTCTGAAATTGGTGTATGAAGAAATACCAATGTAAGCATATTTTTGGAAATATAACAAGAAAGGGTTAAAATAGTTGTGTCAGTTTTTTAGAGCCAGATGACAGGATTCTGTCAGGCATGTTTAAGTAAGAAGGGGTGTTAGTTCCTAGAACAAGTCCTGGAGCTATACCACAGAACTGGCCTGGTTAGGGGCTGCTGCAGCTGCCCCAGAACTGGCTGCTTCCACTGTGCTCAGGACACTCAATCTGCTAAAACTAACCCCAGAATGTATTGCCTCTGCTGTACTTACACCAGCAAAAATGGACTCTAGCCACCCAGCTGATTTCCTCACATTCTTTGCTTCTAAATCAAAGTACATGAACCTTACTCACATTCCCCAATTCTGTAGCAAGGGAGGCTGGGATTTTCCCCCCTAATAATACTCTGATAAAATGGGGTTCACTAATGGGGGGGTTGTCAAACTATGGAGAGTACTTTTCATGAATATAGGCTTATTTATGTTTGTAAATTGATAGACCGTCTTTGGAAGGGCACACCTAGAAGTGACAATAGTGACTGCCTTCAGACAGGAGAACTCGATGGCTGGAGGTGAGGTTAAGTGGGATTCATTATCTTTTGAATTTTGTTCTGTGTGTTTATAGTACCAATTCAAAGATTAAATGCAGGGGCACTTAGGTGACTCCATTGTTTGAGCATCTGACTCTTGATCTCAGCTCAGGTCTTGATCTTAGAGTCATGAGTTCAAGCCCTGTGTTGGGCTCCATGCTGGGTGTGAAGCCTATGGAAAATAAATAAAAAAAAACATAGAGCATTAAAAAACAGACAAAAAAAAGCAAACTCAAAAAATAAATACAAAAATTTTTTAAAAACCTGAAATTAACTCCTACCTATGAAGGCTGGAGACATAAATAATGAGAAAGAATTAAATTTGAAGCCTGGGTGCAGCAGGGGCTTGGAGCTCCTCATTACCCATACTTGTCTACATCTTCACTTTTCTTATTTTGTGAAGCATTTTACCTTTAGTTTCAATATTTACAGATCTGTGGTTTACCAAATAGGTTTTTTGTTATGCCAGACATTTTCATATTTTCAAGTTTCTGTGCTTGGAATAGATGCATTATATTCTATTAAATATTCAAAATGTGTAAATCATGAAAAGTGGAAGGACTTTCAGTAGGAGTTATTTTTTTCAGGAGTCCAGAACTGGTTACTCCCGGGAGTTTTCTGATGGCTGTTCATGGCCTTGGCCATGTGCAGAATGCATGCACATACATTATCTATCACTTGATCCTTTGCACAGGAGCTCCATGTGATCCTTGGTATTCTTAGCTTTGTCCAAGATCTAAAATTAGAACTAGGCTAATGTTACATTTCACTTGATTACCAGTCTGTCCGAGGATTTAATCATCCCAGAGCCACACTGAAAACACTTCTCCCTGAAATCCTCTCTTAGCTGGTCATCACTAACTTGGGGAATGTCTGCTTCTGCATCCACGGACAGTGGTAAGTATTTTTCAAAAACATTTCTTCCCCATTCTTCACATGGAAAGAGAGGGCTGATGATGACTTTACTGTGTCTGAATTAGCAGGAATGTACAGTTGAATTTGGAATTGAACTTAAAAGTCCCTTGTGGGGTTTCATAGTCTTGCATGTAATTGTTTTCCTCTGGAATATTGATTTCCCTCAAAGTTAGAAATGTTTGTTTGTTGTTTATTTGGGGGTTTGTTTTTTGCTTCTTTCTTTCACCTTCAGAAAGTGGACTCTCCCGAGTGTGTCCGTGCCAAACTATGTGCTTTTCTGTTATGGTAATAAGATAGAGAAAATGATTCTATGCTGGAGGGAGAAATACATATATCATTATTGACTTGTTTTCCTCAAAGAGAAATTGGTCGCTGTTGTAGGAAAGCTGATGGCTAAACAAAGTTCAGTGGCAAACTGAGCAACCCAATGAACATATGAATGGTTATATATGTTTAAGAAATACATATTTACATGTAGATACTTGGGATATATAAAAATGTTTTATTATGTAATAATAATACTTCATTTAAGTAAAAACACTTCAAACTTACTAAAATCTGAGATAATAAATTGTAGGTTGACTGTGATGTCCCCAAGGGTCAGCATATGTATCCCAAGGTTTCTTGATGGTAAAAAGATCTTGCAGTCTGTTTCTGTGGAAACCACATGCTTTGCTTAAAAACAGAGACCTTTTCCTACTAATTTTCTGCATATTGGCAATTATATATCTATCCTAACATTTATTAAAAGATTTTATTTAGGGGTGCCTGGGTGGCTCAGTCGTTAAGCGTCTGCCTTCGGCTCTGGTCATGATGATCGAGCCCCGCATCGGGCTCCTTGCTCAGCAGGAAGCCTGCTTCTCCCCCTACCATTTCCTCTGCTTGTGTTCCCTCTCTCGCTGTGTTTCTCTCTGTCAAATAAATAAAATCTTTAAAAAAAAGAAAAAAGATTTTATTTAGTTATTTGACAGAGAGAGAGAGAGAGAGAGAGA
>CM053606.1:73762749-73773771 GCA_028646535.1 Procyon lotor | reverse complement strand
CAGAGGCTTTAACTCACTGAGCCTCTACCCACCCAGGCGCCTCTATCCTAATGTTTTAAACATTTTTGTCCTCTGTAATAGAGTTATTCTGCCACCCCCTCTCTGTCTCTCTCTCACACACTGCATACTTTTAAGGAAATCAGTAATTTAGAGAAGATTAATTATGAAAAGCAATATTCTACCTCATTTCTATCACTCTAGAAGTAAACATTTTAACCATTTCCAGATTTAGTCTTTATTGGTTATTTCCGTAGGTCCTGTTTTTTATTTTGTTTCATTTTGTTTCAAAGGTGGTTATTATTTCTTATCAACTTTGGGCATTATCTATGGAACTTCATTATGAAAGATTATGCTTAAGTTCACTTACACCTGCATAGGGTTGTATCCTTATTTTTAGTTTCTCCCTTGATTATCTTTATAACTTGAAACAAATGCTTTAATCTCTGGTTCTCGTTCCATAAAATACAGTGTCTACAACTCCCCACTTTGAAGATGTGGCTATCAGTCCTTTTCTTCTACTTTCCCATTTCCTTCTTCCATATTCTGTGAATTTATTTTTATATTTTCAAGATGTATTATACTTATTACATTCTGTTCTTTAGCCATAAATAAGTTGTCCTTGCTTTTTGATAGGTTGATTTATTTAAAAAGTTGATTTCCATCACTAAAAAAGAAATTCTGCACTTAGCAGTCACTCCCTCTTTTCCCCTTTGGAAAGCCCCTGGATGTCACTGATCTACCTTTTTTTTTTTTCTCTATGGATCTACCTATTCTGAACACTTCATATAAATGGAATCATACGTGATCTTTTGTGTCTGGCTTCTTTCACTCAGCATACTCAGCATTCATCCATGATGTAGCTTGTATTGGTACTTACTCCTTTTTATGGCCGAATAATATTCCATTGTATGGATATACCCAATTTTGCTTATCCACATGTCAGTTGACAGCTGGTTGTTTCCACTTTTTGGCTATTGTGAATAATGCTACTTCAACTTTCAGGTAGAAGTTTTTACTTTTATTATTTGTTTAATAGTCTCATTGTATATATTTATTGATATAATTTAAAAACTGTCTCCAGGGATGCCTGGGTGGCTCAGTTGGTTAAGCAGCTGCTTTCGGCTCAAGTCATGATCCCAGGGTTCTGGGATTGAGTCCCACATCAGGCTCCTTGCTCAGCAGGGAGCCTGCTTCTCCTTCTGCCTCTGCCTGCCACTCTGCCTGCTTATGCTCTCTCTCTCTCTCTCTCTCTGACAAATAAATATTCTTTAAGAAAAATAAAAATTGTCTCCAGCTTTACTGAGATACAAATGTAAGGTGTACAGTGTGTTGGTTTGATACATTTATATATTGTAAAAATGATTACCACCATGGCATTGGCTCACACCTTCATCCTGTCACACGATTGCTTTTTGTGGTGTATGTAATACAGTATTACAGTTCTGTGTCTTTGGATGAGTTTAATACCTGCAGGTTCCTGCCATCCTAATTAAAACATGAAACATCCCTATTGCTGTAAGTTTGTCTAGCGCCTCTTTCCACTCAGTTCCACCACAGTGTTGTGTGTCTTTTTTTTCTTTCACGGAGCATGTTTCTGAAATGCGTCCATGTTGTGTAGATCTCAAATCCCTTGTATGGGAATCATTGCGAATCATTGTGACCTTTTGTCACATACTGTAATGACCTTTTGTGTCATTAAGTCCTTTGCGGAGAGGAAGAGCTAAAACAATTAGCATTGAAGCTTATGGAAAGAATTTGAGATTCCATAATGGGATCTACTCCAAAAGGAGTAGATGTTAAGATCTTGGCAGTAGCCCAAATGGACCATGTTGTGGCCAACAGAATGGCCTGGGAGAGCCTTCAAATCAGAGCATATGCTGAGGTGGAAGGAAGGTATCAGGTGATCTGTATACACCAGGGAAGCAGGGTAGGCACCATCTCAGGATGCTGGAGCTGCAGCCATGTGTCTCTTGGAAGAGCTGGTCTTGACTTCTACCCCAGCTAATTGCTGTTGGCTTTCTTGAGTTTTGCTCTCTGGCTTTTGAACCAAACCTGCAGTATGGTGGGATGGATCTCTAGTTTTGAGGCCCTTTCTTTCTGAAGGCTGAGAGCAGGGTATGTATGGATTCTTGCTGAACAAGAATTCCAAATTGGCCAGTTATTTCTCAGTGAACATGATTTGTTTCCTTTGTGAATGCCTCTGGTGCTTTCCTTTAGGAAGGTCCCTTGTGCCTGACATCCCAAGATCTATCTGTGTCCCCATGCTCTGGTTCTGTGTCAAGCCAGGTGGAAGTTTTTGTGTGAACATGTTTTTATTTCTCTTGAGTATAAATCTAGGCATGGGTCTTCTTCTATTTTATACTTTCTTATTTTTTCCTATTTTTATACTAGGCATGTCTCTTATAGACAATACACAGGATCTTGTCTTTTATTTAATTGGACAATCTTTGTGTATTAACTTGCAGCATTTAGTAATCAGGAAAATACAAATTTGTGGCCATAATGAGATTTTATGAGTAGTTTGTTAGTAAGAATGTGCATCAATGGGGACCCTTACACAGTTGTAGTATAAATGGGCACAATCACTTTGGAAAACAATTTGGCTCTACCTTATAAATTTGGACATTCACATATATTATGATCCAGCAGTTCTAGTTCTAGGTATAGACCCAACAGAAGCAATACCACTTGAGCACCATGAAGATAAGGACAAGAATTTTGGAAACAATATTGTTCATAATAGCAAAACTCTGGTACCCAAATACCCACATTTATTGGGACAGAAAAATTATGTTATGCATAGTCATACATTTTGGAGATGGTAGCATATCAGTATATGAAATGTTTTACTTTATGGAGCTATATAATTTCCCATGATATGGATGTGCTATAATTTACCAATCAAAATTTATATTGTGGGGCGTGTGGGTGGCTCAATAGGTTAAGCATCTGCCTTTGCCTCAGGTCATAGTCCCAGGGTCCTGGAATTGAGCCCCACATCAGTCTCCTTGCTCAGCAGGGAGCCTGCTACTCCTTCTTCCTCTGGTCCCCCATGTCCTCCCCGACTCATATTCTCTTTCTCGCTCTACTCTCTCTCTCAAATAAAATCTTTTTTTTTTTTTTAAAGATTTTTATTTATTTATTTGACAGAGAGAGAGAGAGAGATATCACAAGCAAGCAGAGAGGCAGACAGAGAGAGGGGGAAGCAGGCTCCCTGCTGAGCAGAGAGCCCGATGTGGGGCTTGATCCCAGGACCCTGAGATCATGACCTGAGTTGAAGGCAGAGGCTTTCACCCACTGAGCCACCCAGGCGCCCCTCAAATAAATAATATCTTTAAAGAAAAAAGTACCTGTGATATAGTATTTTTATGAGGATTATTAAGTGAGAGATGATATGTAAAGTGTATAGAATAGTCTTGGGAACATGAAAAGTGTGCAATAAATATAAGCTCTTATGATCATTTAGGGACCCAGTGAACATTCTGAAACATGTGTTTTTCTCCACTACAATTAGGTCCTTTTTGAGATGGCATCCGTGATTCAGCTATTCAGAACCTAATGAAGTGGGTGACTCTGTGACAATGTGGAGAAATCATGTCAGAAAATGCAGTTTGTACTGGAGCTGTCAATGCTGTGAAGGAAGTTTGGGAAGAAAGAATAAAGAAACACAATGAAGACCTGAGGCGAGAGAAGGAATTCCAACAGAAGTATGCTTTAATGTGTTATTTTGATTTAGTGAAAATTCAGAACATCATCATTACAGAAAAGAGCACTTATTAAATGCCTTAATTGTTGAATTTGATATTTTTATTTATTGAAAACTCAAAATATAATTAAAGGATACACCTGATTCAATTAAGTGTGGCTATTTGATGAGGGCCATAAAAAATACAAGTGTCTGTATGTGAAAATAGTTATTTTCAGGCCTTCATAGGAGTCCGTTTAACGTTCCTCCAAGTTTGATTAGTATCAGTTAGTCCACTTTTCAGCGATTGCTTGTTCAATATTATATCTCCTAGGTACTAAAGCAACATCTGACAATAGAAGGTACTAGAGACTCTCACCTATTTGAATAGCCATGAGTTGCAGCCAGGGTCCCTGTGGATCACCTGATTCCTTGATTTGGGCTATACTTAAAGAGCTGGGCTCTCTTTTCCTCTGCCTTCTTGACATCTGCCTATTTTCCTGACTGGATGTCTCCAAAGCATTCTATTAATTTTGCAAGGAGAGCCCCTTTCCTCATGGATCCCTATGATTCTCATCTGCCAGATCTCTTTGTAAAAATTTAATTGTTCTTTGTCCTTCAACATATATAATATTGGACCATTAATAATGTTATATATCAACTATGTCTCAGTGAAAAAAATGCTCCTGCATCCATTAGCAAGTACCGTAAAATTCAACTAGAAATGGCTTAAGGAATAGGGGAGTCCTGAGGCCAGGCAATCCCAAAGCCTGAACAGCTTTAAAGACTGGGTTTCTTTTTTTCCCCTTCTACTGCTGATCTCAGTGTGTCAGTCTGGGCCTCAGGTTCCCCTCTGTCAGCGTCACAGGATGACTGGTCCACTTCCAGGCTCACAGACAGGCATCACTGTGTTATCAGAAGAGTGGAAACTATCTCTTTTCAAGAATGAGGAAGCCTTTCTGAGGCGCTTTAGCAGACCTCTCCTTCACCTCTGATTGACTAGAACTGGGTCATTTGTACTCTCCTAATCCAGTCCCCTTCCAGGGGAATGAGACTGTATGACTGGTTTAAACAAAAGAAGATTTATAGCTGGTTACTGGGGGTGGGGGTGGGGGTGGTGTAGTATAAATACTTGAAAATCACAGCTAGTCTCCCAGTAAAGAAGAGGGGAAAAGGTTCTTGATCAGCAATTATTTTGTGTCTACTTTGTAAAAACAATAATCTGGATGGGAAGAGGCCATTCTTTCCAACCAAAGCCTATAAAAAAGATAATGATGCTGACAGTGATGAGGGTAGCAGCCTTTTATTATGCACTTACTGTTTACTAGGCACTCTGCTAAGTGCTTTATTTGTACTATCTCATTTCATCCTCTCAACACACTTGAAACAGTGTCATGATGAGGATTAGATTGCAATATGAGAGAAGGAAAACCAAATAATGTGATTTTTTTAAATTTTTAAAAAAGATTTATTTATTTGAGAGAGAGAGTGGGGAGGGTGGTGAGGGACAGAGGGAGATGGAAAAAGAGAATCCCAAGCAAACTCCCCACTGAACAGGGAAACCCCTGAGGGGCTTGATCTCATGACTGACTGAGCTGTCCCAGTGCCCCCAAATAATACTTTTTAAACAAGAGATGTTAACTTTTTTTGGGTACTTGATCTGAGGCTGGAGTAGTATTCCACTGAGTCAAATACTCAGACTTTTATCTTGTTCAACTGCGTGTGGCTTCCTTTCCTAAAGTCACTTAATGGCCCCAAATGATACACCAACTGCAGCCACCAAATTTGATCCTGGCTTGCAGGAAGTTGCACACACTACTATTGCTGCTAACATCCCATTTGTAGGATCCATATCTAATTATAAGGGAGGAGAGCTAAATGAAGTCTTGTGCCCAGTTAAATTTACAGACTCTATTATTGAGGGAAAAAAGGAGGATCAGTCTCTGCTACACATGAGTGTTCATTTTCCCCCTTTCAAAGATGGAAAACCTGAGGGGTAGGCCTAAGTAACTCGTCAAAGATCACACTGCTAATAAATGCAGAACTGGTATTCATACCTAAGCAATTTGATTCAGGAGGCATGATATTAACCTTCGGTCTTTCCCTAGATTCGCCCTTTATATATAAAGCTACTCTTATGAAACCTATTATGTTTGGATTCCATAGTTATAATAAACTTGACTCTAGAGTACTCTTAAATCCTGTCTCTTTTTTAAACAGTGGGAAGGGCAGGAATCTTGACTTGCTTCTAAACTCCTGAATTTCACCTATTATACATGTTAAGAACCATTTAATTGGGGCACCTGGGTGGCTCAGTTGGTTGGGCATCCAACTCTTCATTTTTGGCTCAGGTTATGATCTCAGAGTTATGGGATCCAGTCTCTCAACTCATCAATTCTCTCTGTCTCTCTCTCTCTCCCTCTCTCTCTGCCCTTCCCTGCCCTCAAAGTTATGCGATCTAGTCCCTCATCCCTCATCAATTTTCTCTCTCTCTCTCTCTCTCTCTCTCACCTTCTCCCTCTGCCCTCCCCTGCCCCTCATTTTAAATAAATAAATAAATAATCTTTAAAACGAAAATAATTTCAGGAGCTTCAAGTTCTCTCTGTACAAAATAGGCAAGGGATAACAAGGCTAAGGATGTAAACTAATACTTCTTCTCTCAGCTACAGGTGGCTAAAGATTTATTTCAAAAAGGCTACAGTTTTAACAGAAATCGACCTCATTGCCTTTTGATGCCAAGCTGTCTTGAAGAAATCAAGCACTTGGATTAGAGTTGGTGTGGCAAAATCTGGGAAAGCCTTTAGACTATAATGAAAAGAGTTCATAGGAGGTAGAAAATTTCTATTTAAAATTGAAAGAACATCCGGCTTAGACTAAGTAGGGGATAAATTACAGAATACTAGAGCTGGAAGAAACCTTAGACATTTTTTTAATCCAAACCCCATTTTAATAGGGCAAGGCCCACATAGGTGGTAGGAGTTGCTCACGGTCACTAAGTTAAGTGATACATTCTGGACTTAGATCATAGAAAGTCAGATCCAGAAAGAATTTAGGAATTATTATAGAGATGGAAAGAGACCAGCTAAATAATAGTTAGCCTCACTGTAAACTCATTAAGGACAGAGCTTTTTTGTTTTTTTGGGTTTTTTTTTAAAGTTTTATTTATTTTTACAGAGAGAAAGATTACAAGTAGGCAGAGGCAGGCAGAGAGAGAGAGGGAAGCAGGCTCCCCACTGAGCAGAGAGCCTGATGCGGGGCTCGATCCCAGGACCCTAGGATCATGACCTGAGCCGAAGGCAGAGGCTTTAACCCACTGAGCCACCCAGGCACCCCAAGAACAGAGCTTTTTTCATGCACAATGTGCAGCATAGCATTTGGCACATAACGGTTGCTTGATGAATTCTTTAAGTAAAAGTTTAGGGAATAAAACATCTAATTGCACTTGTCATTAAATCCTGTTCTGAAATGCATAGATCTTTTTGGCAAGTGACTGCTCAAATTAATTAAATCTATGTTCTTTGATAACTGCTTCTATTTCTTTATTATATATCATTCTAAGACACCAAAATTGCAAAGATTCCAATTCTAAGTTTATTCTTTCTCAATTCTCATACATTAAAAATTTTCTAGCATAGAAATAAAATTTTTGCAACCTTCTACTACTTATTTTCATAGCTTGATATTATTCTTATGTATGTTTGAATGAACCAAAAATCAATAGGAACGTGTTTTAGAATGACAAAGGTTTTATGCACTTTTATATCTGAAAAACGAAATCTGAGTAGAATTGGAATGTAATTGTATATAACTTAACTCTGAAGCTGAACTGTATTATTTGCAAGTCATTAAAAGTCATTAACTATCTGTGGATTAGATGTCTAATAAATGCAAGTCAAAAGGACAAAGAGCTACCACTTCACGCTTACTAGGATGGCTGTGATCCAAACCATGGAAAATAACAAAAATAGGTAAGGACATGGAGAAATAGGAAGCCTCATGTGCTCCTGGAGGGAAGGCAAAATGATACAAGCAATTTGGACACAATTTAGCAGTCCCTAAAAAAAAAAAAAAGTTAAAAATAGAATTACAATAGGATGCAGCAATTCTACACCTAGGACTATACCCAAAATAAAGGAAAACCCACATCTACATAAAAACTTGTTCACAAATGTTCATAGTAGTATCATTCATAATAGCCAATAAGTGGGATTAACCCAAATGTCCATCAGCTGATGAACAGATGTGGTATATTCATGCAGTGGAAGATGATTCTTCTATAAAAAGGAATATAGTACCGAAACGTGTTACAGCATGGGTGAACTCTGAATCAACTTATTCTGTGTGGAAAGGCCATATATTATATAATCCCATTTATATGAAATGTCCAGAATAGGCAAATCCCTAGAGATAGAAGGTAGATCAGGAGTTTTAAGGGACTGGGAAAAGGAGGAATGGGTGTGGTTTTTTTATTTTATTTTTAAAAGTTTTTATTTTAATTCCAGTTAACATACAGTGTTGTATTAGTTTCTGGTGTATGATACAGTGATTCAACACGCGGTGCTCATCACAATGTACTCCTTAATCCCCATCACTTGTTTGACCCATCCTCCACTCACCTCCCCTCTCATAACCATGTCATTTGTTTTCTATAGTTAAGAGTCTCTTTCTTCGTTTGTTCCTCTCTCTCTTTTTTCCCCCCTTTGCATATTTGTTTTGTTTCTTAAAGTCCACATATGAATAAAATCATATGGTATTTGTCTTTCTCTGACTGACATTTCACTTAACATAAATATCCACATTGCTGCAAATGGCATGATTTCATTCTTTTTTATGGCTGAGTAATATCCCATATGTACACACACACACACACACACACACACACACACACACATATATATACACCACATCTTCTTTATCCATTCATCAGTTGATGGACACTTGGGCTGTTTCCAAAATTTGGCTGTTGTAGATAATCCTGCCCTTTATATTGGCATTTCTTGGGTAAATACTTAGTAGAGCAATTGCTAAATTGTACGGTAGTTCTATTTTTAACTTTTTGAGGAAACTCCATACAGTTTTCTAGAATGGCTACACCAGTTTGCATTGTGTATGGAGTTTTTTGAATGATGAAATTGTTTTGGACCAGATAGTGGTGATAGTTGAGTAACTCTGTGAATATTTCCAAAGCCATTGAGTTGTATACTTTAAAAGGATATTTACAGGGGCACCTGGGTGGCTCAGTGGGTTAAGCCTCTGCCTTCCGCTCAGGTCATGATCTCAGGGTCCTGGGATCGAGCCCCGCATCGGGCTCTCTGCTCAGCGGGGAGCCTGCTTCCCACTCTCCCTCTGCCTGCCTCTCTGCCTACTTGTGATCTCTCTCTCTGTGTCAAATACATAAATCTTTAAAAAATAATAATAAAAAATAAAAGGATATTTACAGTATGTGAATTATATATATCTCAATGAAGCTATTAGTTAAAATCTATGGAGAGTTATGACACTTTTCAAAACTTAAATATAGGACATTTATGATACTAATCATATTTATAATTCTTACAAAACAATTATCTTCTGATTTCCAGATACTATCGATCAAATGATTGTTTTTGATCACTTTTTATATAAAAGTGAATGCTACCTATATATGTTGTTACTGGTGAACTAAAATGTCTGCTCTCTTAGGCTAGTGAAGATCTGGGAAGAACGAGTAAGCTTAACCAAGCTGAAAGAAAAGGTCATCAGGGAAGATGGAAGAGTCATTTTGAAGATAGAAAAAGAAGAATGGAAGGTAAGCTTCATAGAAGTAATATTTGATTTTCTGTATTTTGTGTTTTGTGGGATAGTTGAGAAAATGATTCTGAGAGAGTGTGATTAAGTCCAGAATAGTTAGAAATTCTAATTTTAATAATACACCAATGAGTGTGTTATTGGCAACACAAACAACTGAAAAGAAATATAACTTCACTTTTTTTTTTTTTTGGTTAAAAATTTAATCAGTTTGCTTCAACTCTGCTTAAACTTAAATCATTTGCATTTTTTCTCCTACTAATCCCAGTAAGCAGCTTCTCATTTTCCATAAAAAAGATGACCATCTGCCTAACAGAAATCATATAGCTTTTCCAAAACAAATACCCAGCTAAAAGTCCACAAAATGGAATAGGATGTTCATTTTATTCAGGGACTACTACCTGATTCATATTCTCTCTCATAAATATGCATACGCGTGCGCACGTGCACACACCCACACACACACACGCTCTAATTTTTATAAGGGTATTTATACTTTGGGTCAGTGTTTGTTTTCATACACGTAGGCATAGTTAGCTAGTGGGTTATTTTCTCTTTGGGCTATTTTAAGTTGAAAGGGAAAAGGCATAGAGTTCAGAAAGGTTGAAACCTTTAAATAAAAAAATCTGTAAAAAACTTATAAAATATTTCAAAATATAAGGTAAAGAGAAATTTAAATTATTGATTAAAATGATTTTTGTTTCTCTAACCACCATATTCTCATTTTCAACTACATATGTATGCTAAAAAAGCCTAATACAACAGTATCTTTAGGACGTTGATATAAGGGTGTGCACTATTGACCAAAATACATTATCTTTGTTTATTCTTATTGGGGCTTGAAGGTTTAGTACCCCTACCCCCAAAGTAAAGGTCTTAAAACTTAGAAGTAACACAAAGCACTTGGAAATATAACCCATTAAGGAAAAAATAATCCAAAAAACACAAATCAAGTAATATCTCTACAATAATATTTCAATGTGACATGATTCTAAAATAGTTTAAGTAATATGGTAATTCTGTCATTTCTTTTACTTGAGTTTAGACCCTCCCTTCTTCTCTACTAAAACTGAATCAGCTACAGGAATGGCAACTTCACAGAACTGGTTTACTGAAAATTCCTGAATTCATTGGAAGATTCCAGAATCTCATTGTATTAGATTTATCTCGAAACACAATTTCAGAGATACCTCGAGGAATTGGTAAGGAAGATTGCCTTTATTCTCTCGTTTTTTTCCAAGAATTTTTTTGATACATGGAATAATTACCTCATTTTTACTTAGCCCTGAGTCTTGAGAATATTGTAGACATCTAAATTGAAGCTTCCAGAAGATCCAAGTTTCTGGGATTTACAGAAGCGATTCAAGATAAGATTTTAAGGCAAGAAAAGTCTTGGGGCGCCTGGGTGGTTCAGTCGTTAAGCTTCTGCCCTCGGCTCAGGTCATGATCCCAGGGTCCTGGGATCGAGCCCCGCATCGGGCTCCCTGCTCCGCAGGAAGCCTGCTTCTCCCGCTACCACTCCCTCTGCTTGTATTCCCTCTCTTGCTGTG
>CM053606.1:73731904-73762649 GCA_028646535.1 Procyon lotor | reverse complement strand
ATAAACCCCCTCATCTTTAGAAGGGGCAGGACGTGAACTGGGAAAAGGGAAGAACCCGCGCCCTATGACTTGCCAATATGAAACTGGCAAGTATGCTGTCATAACTGGAAACATTTTATATCCCATCTGTTCTCCGTTGTGTATTATTTTTTTGTAGGACTGCTCACTAAACTTCAAGAGCTGATTCTTAGTTACAACAAAATTAAGACTGTCCCCAGGGAACTAAGTCATTGTGCCAGCTTGGAGAAACTAGAACTTGCTGTAAACAGAGACATCTGTGATCTTCCACAAGAGGTCAGAAAGACATCAGTGTCTATGACTTTATTCTCCACCTCCTACTGGTTTACTTCTCAACTGTGTGATTGGCAAAAATACACTAATGAAGAAATGCTTTAAATGTTATTTCAGAAAATATTTAGTGATAATCATTTCCTATTACTATAACACATATCTTTAATTAGAGAAATAGCTACTTAGCATAAAAGATACTTCTATTATTGTTACAGTATGGACATCATTTGTGATCTCCTTAAAGGCCAGAGTAAGTCTTATTTCTATTTCCAGAATTGAAGGCAAAGCCTAAGTCGTACTTGTTACTTAATAAATGTTTATTGAATAAATGATTATCACAAAGCACAGTGTACTGATGGAGAATCTCTTTTGTTTACTACTTGGGTGTTTATAGAGTGATCAGTTTTTGAGATAGAGGTGAAGTGCTAAGAAATGAATTCTTCAGTTTCAGAAAAGTGTTTCTTTGCTAGATTCTTAGGCTCTGTGAGTAAAAGCAAAGCAGTGGGTTTGCAAAGCCTTCAAACTTTGATTTGGTATGATGACTTGTTATTAGTAAAACCAAGCTGATCATAGAGATACAGACACTTTCAAACATATTTCAAACATATTTGATGATCTTACAATCAGCAAAGACAATTTCCAAGGTATTGACTTAGCAAGATGAAACTTAAGAAACATAATAAGACTCAAAACAAAATAGAAAAACTATTCCCTTCTCCCATTCTCCACTATTTTTGGTGAGATTATCACTTTTTTCTCCCATACCAGTAAATATGTCACCAATTATTGTTGCTCTTGCAAGTAAAACATAGTTTCTACATTTATAGCTATCTCATCTTTTAATAGTTCAACTTAATGAAATGTATGCACTTATTTATGATGAAAATGATCACAGGGACAACTTCTTTATATCTACAAGAGGGCCAATAAATATTTTGAACTTTAAAAAAAATTAACATGTAATGTATTATTTGCTTCAGGGGTACAGGTCTGTGAATTATCAGTCTTATACAATTCATAGCACTCACCATAGCACATACCCTCCCCAGTGTCCATCACCCAGCCCCCCCCATCACTTTGCCCTGCTGACCAGCCAGCAACTCTCAAGTTTGTTTCCTGAGATTAAGAGTCTCTTATGGTTTGTCTTGCTTTGAACTTCTAATTTCTGTGATTTTCTTTCTAGGATTGGTTCCGTCACTAAAAATGCTATATGAATTGGGCATGTCTGTTAACCTGTGTTTACTTTAATTTTTTCCATTAGAAATAGGTTTTATTGGGGTTGCCTGGGTGGTTCATTCAGTTAAGCATCTGCCTTCGGCTCAGGTCATGATCCCAGGGTTATTCTAGGCCCGCATCGGGCTCCCTGCTCAACAGGAAGCCTGCTTCTCCCTCTCCCACTCCCTGTGCTTGTTTTCCCTCTCTTGCTATGTCCTTCTCTGTCAAATAAATAAATAAAACCTTAAAAAAAAATAGGTTTTATTGGAACAAATACTTAACTGAAATCTTGAGCGTGGGATTACTTCCAAGTATGGCCTCTAAGTTAGCTGGGTAGCCTTGAACTCATCACTTTCTATAAGGAGGTCTCAATTTTCACATATGGACTTATTATAATAATGTTAATATCTTTCAATATAAAATCAAAGGGTTCTAGTATGACTGAGAAATCAGTAACAGGAGGAGACTTATCTCTCAGCCACTATATTGCACATACTGTATACACACAAACGTATTTATGCCAGTGTGATGACCACCCTTTTATACTCCATTCGAAACCATGTGAAAATTTTTAGTCTGATGACATATTTGGAAAAAATGTTTTATTTATGGCTTGAATTCTAAAGCTGGACAAACGTTACCTACTAAGTGGAAACCTCCTATTTTTTGCATTACCCACAAAACACTATTTGTTTTGTATGTGTGATGTTAAAGATATGGAATGAATCTCAACATTTCCTGAGATAAAAATAAAACAGAACTAGCTTAGATAAATGGGAAGTTTTTTTGAAAAGTTAAGTGAATTCTGACATTTTGAAACTTTCACTACAGTGTTATACAAAACGTTTAGAAATTTTGTGGCTTTAGGTCCATGAAAACTTAAGTGCAAATCACCCATCATTTCTAGTTACACGGCCTCTCTCAACCATAAAACAGAAATAAGATACTCCGGGGCGCCTGGGTGGCTCAGTCGTTAAGCGTCTGCCTTCGGCCCAGGTCAGATCCCAGGGACCTGGGATCGAGCCCCGCATCGGGCTCTCTGCTCTGCAGAAAACCTGCTTCTCCCGCTACCAGTCCCTCTGCTTGTGTTCCCTCTCTCGCTGTGTTTCTCTCTGTCAAATAAAAAAAAAAAAAAAAACTTTAAAAAAAAAAAAGATTTAGAAATAAGATACTCCATAAAGTTGATGAATAAACTAGAGCTGTAAGCATCAACATGAATACATCAAGATACTGATATTAAGAGAAAAAAGCAAGTTCAGGGATGTAATTTCATAATCCTCAAATAAAAATACTAAGTTTTGTTTATGAAACCATAGTTATTACAGAAAAAATATAAAAACATATATTTATGAAAAAACCCATATATTTACATATATAATGAAAATAAGAAAACATGCAAAGGAATAATAAATACCAAATTCAGGAGAAGGGTTCCCTCTGGAAAGGAAGAAGGGAGGAGCACATAGAAGGCAGTCATATCAGTATATTTTCTTTCTTTTTAAGGATTTGAGAGAGAGAGAGTGAGTGGAGGAAGGGGCAGAGGGAGAGAATCCCAAGCAGACTCCCTGCTGAGTGTGGAGCCTAGGGTGGGGAGGGGTGGGGGGATCGGGAGGTGCGGTGGGCATCTTACCACCGATGAGATCATGACCTGAGCCGAAACTAGGCTGATCGCTTAGCCGACTAGAGCCATCCAGGCATCCCTCAATATATTTTCCTTAAGCTGAGCACACTGTTGTTTGGTATGTTATGCTTAATAAATTTTCATTGATGTTTTCATTGAAAAAATAGATTTACCAAACAGTAAATGCTATAACTGAGATAGCATATGTAAAGCATCAGGCACAAAAAAGAGAGTTCAATAAAAAGAAGTATTATTATTATTATTATTATTTTTTTAAGATTTTATTTACTTATTTGAGAGAGAGAGAAAGTGAGAGCATGAGAGGAGCAGCAAAGGTCAGAGAGAGAAGCAGACTCCCCATGGAGCTGGGAGCCCGATGTGGGACTCGATCCTGGGACTCCAGGATCATGACCTGGGCCGAAGGCAGTTGCTTAACCAACTGAGCCACCCAGGCACCCAAGAGAAGTATTATTTTTGAAGTTTGGGTTTTCCCATACAAATCTCAAATGCAGAATGAAAGGAAAATGCAAACACAAGCAGGTTCTGTAAACACTGGAACTTGGGTATTTGGAAGATAAATTTTCTTTGACTAGATGAGCTTTCTATAAGAGTTTTTCATTTCTCTGGAGGTTATTTAGATTTATTTTTATTTCAAAGTTATTGTGGACGACTGGGACTAAGAAAAGCCCAAGCATAATGTGAACCATTCCTTGATGTGAAATAGCTCTACCAATGTGAGTGTTCTTGTAGTTTATATTGTGGACATTCATTTTGAAAAACTTTCTTGCCTCTTCAGCTCAGCAATTTGTTAAAGCTTACACACCTTGATTTGAGTATGAACAACTTTACTATAATCCCTCTGGCTGTGCTGAACATGCCTGCTCTCGAATGGCTTGACCTGGGAAGCAACAGACTTGTACAACTTCCTGATACTATAGAAAGGTAAAATACATAATTTTCTATGCTATTAACAGATATGTTGAAGCCATCCATAATAAATAACAGATGAAACAAAGGGGAACCCAAGTGTAATCGATCACAAGAGATCCATGTAGTAATAGATCCATATTTAGTAATATGCTACTTTTAAACAATATTTTCATCTACTTAAGAATAAGGGCTTTGGAGAGAAAAACCGGCTCTCTGATTTCAACATGTTGACATGAATATGCACGATAACAGTACTTACTGCATGCCAGGCCCTGTGGGCTTTACAAATGGATGAGGAAACTAATGTAGAGATGTTAGCTAAATTGCTCCAGATCGCAGTGTAAGTGTGAACCTAGGCAGCCTGGCCCAGAGTCGAGGCTGTTAACCCTTATGCATACTTATCTTGCCCAACTAGGCAGATATAATACTTTCTGATTTTTCTCCTAACCCTCTAAATTCAGACTAGATAATATTTATAGCCATTCTTTCAGAAATCCTATGAGAATAGTGAAGAATTCTAAAATATGTTGGTTTCCTTTCTTCCACCACATGCTGAGAAGTGTACTGTAGGGATTAACGCTCCAATGCGGTTTCTCTAATAATCAGGTAATGTGAAGTCAGTTAACTTAACTGGTACACTGGTTAAAAGAGATGTTATGAAAGATGACATTTGTTTCTTTTTAGGTTAATAAGAACCAGGGTTTTCATATTATGTATGATTAATCACAGAAACCTCTTTTAATTCATCAGAATGCAGAATCTACATACATTATGGCTACAAAGGAATGAAATAATATCCTTGCCAGAAACAATTAGCAATATGAAAAATCTGGGTACCCTTGTTCTCAGCAACAATAAACTGCAAGATATCCCAGTATGCATGGAAGAGATGACCAATCTGAGGTAAAAGTTGTAGGCATATTATTGACATGTGTCTTTCCGGCTGCAGAACACAGTAATATAGAGAAATTGTTATTAATAGATTTGCATTCTCATTCATATGAATGAATACATTAAAAAAAAAAACCTTCCAACTTTGAAATTCTATAATTTATAAGTAGAATTCAGGTAATTCTGGCCAAAATTATTCAAGAAAGAATCCTTGAAACAAAAGCCATACTGGGATTGTGAGCTTTCAGGAATGCGCTTGATTGGTGACATTTTTATGAAAATTGTCTTTGGCACTGCTAACAAACCTCATTTACAAATAAAAATCAAAGGCATAAAAATAGTGCTTATTTTCCTTCTAAATGACTACAATGGCCACAGGCAATTATGGTACAGATAAATAAAACTTTTACCAAGTTAATTACTCTCAAAACTCCCTCAAGTGTCTTCCTTCCAAATTTTTATTTCCTGACAGAGAACATAAGATGTGAGAATTCACATCAAATCCCACAACTTCCATAACAAAATCATTCATTCATTCACCTATTCAGCAGCTGCTGAGTCCTGTACCCGATGAAGGTAGTGATATATAAGACACAAGTCTATAAAATACGCAGAAACTTCAGGGTCATAGCATTAATTGTACGTTTGAAATGCACTGGAATTGCTCTGGAAGTTAAACTTCATATTAAATATATGCTAAGGACTAATAGTCGCTTCGATAAGCTTTGACAATGAGTTGTCTAAAGCTAGTGCTTTTTTTTCCTTCTGGAAAAGAAACTTAAAGATTCTTAAGATTTATTACATTTCACCAAAATGTTTGGTTATTGAAACCAGTTAAAAACAAGTAATTTAGTGTATTACCATTTGATCTTTCCCCCGGGAAATAAATGTATACTTCTATGGCATCTATAAAAACACTGTTTTTGGTGAACTGCTAGGTTTGTCACCTTCAGAGACAACCCACTGAAGTTGGAAGTAACACTTCCTCCCAGTGAAAGCATAGATGAAGAAGAGGAACGGGAATTATTTGGCCTTCAGTTTATGCATGCATATATACAAGAGTCCCGGAGAAGAGCAGGTATGGCATTTTTATATAACACACGTAAATATTTGGTAGAGGAGTGCGTATATATATAAATTCCTTTATAGATTTCTCATTCCATTTTATCTTTTCTGTCAAATTAAGGGAGGAAAAAAGTGAAATTCCAATCTGTTCACAATTTTGATAAAGGCTTGGGAGAGAAGTTGTAAAGATACTGAAAGTTCTTCAAGTGGTGAAAAGAAATAAATTTCTTTGGCCAAATACTTGAAGCACAACCAAGTGAACGAAGATGTTATTATTATTATTTTTTAAGATTTTATTTATTCATTTGAGAGTCAGAGAGCACAAGCTGGGGGGGTTGGGAGAGAGGGAGGGGGAGAAGCAGACTCCCCGATGATCAGGGAGCCTGACACAGGGCTCGATCTCAAGACTCTGAGATCATGACCTGAGCCAAAGGTAGACATTTAACCAACTGAGCCATCCAGGCACCCCTGAAGATATGATTCTTAAAGCTTCACTGACTCATTCTATCAGTTTGTTATACATTTCAGTGTACACATGAACACTACCTTCCCTGTCATTTCTTCTTTTTCTACAGTCCACAAATAGCAACACAGTATTTTGCCTAGGAATGAAAAATATTGAGAACACAGATTTTTGGCTAATCGTTAAAGTGTGAGGTTTTGATATATAGATTTCAATCACTTAGTCTCTGATAATTAAGAATTAAACCACTTTTTCACTAAAGGAAAGCCTTTAACTTAAACCAAGATTAGAAGAGGCCAAAGAGACAATTCTATTAATAAAAACAATGAAACAATAGTACGGTAGTAAAATCATAGTTTTATAATGCACTAAAACATCAAGAATTTTTGAATCAAGAGGTCAAATTTAATTTATCTTCACATAGCTGCTTTGGAGAATAAGTATAGTCCAAGCAAACAAATGACAGTGTTTTAGCTAGAAGAAATAATTTTTTACAAACATCCAGTGGCAGAGATTAGGAAATGGTCATCTGATCTGTGGTAGCAAGTCACAGAAACAATAGCACAGAAAAATAGATTGGGAGACAACAAGTAAAGTTAGTTTGGGGCTTTTTTTTGGGTATAAATACATAACAGATAGTAGATAGAATTGGTGATTGAATGATGGGAAATGAGAGGACCCCAAGATTATTCTGTTTTTGGTTAGAGCAACTGGATGGATGGTGATGCTGAGATGAGGTGGTTTAAGTGGAAGATGAGGAAATTTGACATAGTTGTGGGACATGTGGGAAGAGGTAGTTGTGAAGATGAATTTGAAAGTTCAAGAAGGGGTTTGCTCTCCCTGTAAATCTGGCAGATCAAGGAATAGCAATATACATATCCCATGTAGTTATTTTCTTATGGTATCTTAAGGGAAATAAACAGGTTTGGGGAAAACTAGAATCTTGACCTATAGCTTGTTGAAGGCCAAGCTTATCTTCCCATAAAGTACTGGGTACCATTGTCAGAAACATCATGAAGCTAAATGGGCACAGGACTATTATCAGTATAACTACTGAGTGTATGTATATGTGCTGGGAAAAATAGTTGAGACTATAACTGTTGTAGAATATTTTTATTCCTGGGCATAAATTGTTGAATGATTCTATTACCTTTATGTTCTCTTGATTGGGCAGCATGAGTAATTAATTAACTTTAGAAATAATCAAACTACCTTACTTTAATAATATTTGGCATAGAACTTATAAAAAGAGAAAAAAGGTTACAACTTAAGCAGAGATAATTAAACCAAGTCTGCCTATTGTTATTAAAATAGATTTGTGAATCAGTATTATTAACTTATTTATTGAGTACTTATACTGTGCTTGGAGCTGTTTTCAGCATTTTAACATTTATCTCATTTGTTACAACAACCTTGTGAGGTAGGTGGTATTATCATCTTCATCATCCTCGGTTTAAAAAGGGAAATTGAGGCACAAAAGAGATTAAGTAGTTGCGTGAGATCATACACTGAGGTGATAGGGCAGGATCTGAACCTAGGCAGTCTCATAAAACATAAAGTAGAAAAGCTAGGAATTCAAATGGGTTAGGCTTCTATTTTACAATTCATGTAATCATAGATCTATTTATAGGATAAAAAAGTTACCTAAGACTATCATTATAGTACCTAAAATTAATAATTCTGATCTTTGTCTTGGCAAAGGTACCAATGATTAAGACAATTTTTACAAATAAAGACAGAAATACAGGAAAGATAACATGAAGACAGTAACAGTCCTTACTATATGTTTGGCTTAATATGTGCTTGTGCATAGAAACTGCTTATAAGTTAAATAAGGCCTAAGTGCGAGGTGGTTTTTGGTTTCATTATCTAATTTCCATTTTATTCCAAATTACTCTCTCAAAGGAGAGAATATACTTATAGTTGTGCTTATATGTATAAAAATGTCCTTTTAAAAGATACGATAACGAACTTCACAAGTTATTTGCAAATTTCAATTCAATTTGTGAATGAGAAAAAATAATTTGTGAACGAAGCTTATAAGTTATCTTTTTGGAAGTTCTAACTAGATAATTATTCAATTAAAAAAATGAAGTAAAACAGTTTATTTCCCTTGAAAACTATCTCTTCAGTTTTGCTATTTGTCACGGATAAATTCAAGTAACACATAAATACATGTATGGCTCTGGTAATCTGAAGGTGAATTCATTAATTGATTGTGAACATCTCTGAATTTCTTTGCATTAAGAAAAAAAAAAAAGTCACAACTAATTATCCTTTCCAGATTGGAATGGACAAAAAAATCCACATATAAGCCAAGTTCTCAGATAGGCCCTTGTTACAAACAGACATTTGATCATACATCTTGAACCTGAAAAGTAAAAAGTATTAAATAAAACGAAAGGAAAACAAATTTCCAAAATTAATAAAAATAGAAAGCTAATGTGCTAGTTGTGTATTGATGTGTTATGTGTTTCAGATAACCAAGTCAACTGTTCAACTACTTTACCAATCTCTATAAATACTGATGGATAATATAACTCAAGATGCCCTGCTGAAGAGAATTACTTTGAGAATCTGGTGAATTCGCTAACATTTGGACTTCTAAGTAAAAAACAAAGCTATTACCAAAGTTCAGTGAGGCCACATTTTTAAAAGTTCGTATCTCTGCTACATAAAGTATATTTCATGAATATAAAAATAAAACTAAAAAAATTTTTTTTGGTGGAAGACAGATGTTCACAATTTCTTTTCCATTAAGCAGTTGTTTCTGGTGACGAAGAATGATTTGGTAAAGCAGTTAACAATACATTTTCCAAAGACACCAGAGGATCTGTATAATACTGTAAAGCAGGACTGAATCCTTTCTGCTGTAAATACTTGACTCGGCCTTGGTCAATCAGCAATTTACAAAGATGTCCTATTTTCTTCTTTTCTTCAACAGTAAGGAACCTAAACCGAATAAACACAAAACATCGTTAAAATTTGAAATTATTTTAGTCACTTCTATTTATTGATAAGTTCCTAAGTAACCTGCAATATACCAGGTGCTATATGTCCCATGCTTCCAAAAGACGTTTTATATATGCCCCAATAAAAGTGTATCCTAAAATTGGATGGTAAAATGCATTTTCGTGAATAGATTCTTGGGGACATTTATCTAAAAAGAACGCCTAGCAATAACAAAACGTTTCTGCCCTAGTGCTGTGCATTTCTAAGCAGTCACTTACCCAGGTGCACTCCCAGTGCTGTCGTCCGTGATTCTGTATCCCCCGTCGTCATGCTCTTCACTGTCATCGTTCTGCTCATCTTTTCTCTTTGTGCTAAGACCGGAGGCTTCCAAAGATGTTTTTCGCATGCCACAAGTCGCCCAACTACTCATTCGCTGGAAGTAGTGGAATTCCACTGCTCCAAGGCCTAGAGCCCTGAAATACTCTTTGCCCACATAATGTCTCCAATCACACCTGTGGTGACAACAGAGTGCAATAACAATGCCAGCCACAGGGCTCCACTTCTCTGGGACATTTTTCTCATTTCCTTCCTTGGCCACAGTGTTAATTTCTTTTTCTGTTTTATCATTCTTTATGCGTTTGGCTAAAGGTTCTTCATTCCTTTCCTCACAACTGGAAGCATAGGTTTCAACCAAACATCGTAATGCAAGATCTGCAAACACAATTATGTGGCCCCCCAAACCACAGCATCTTTAAAAATAAGTACTTTTTACATTTATTCAGCAG
This sequence comes from Procyon lotor, assembly GCA_028646535.1. Taxonomy (NCBI): domain Eukaryota; kingdom Metazoa; phylum Chordata; class Mammalia; order Carnivora; family Procyonidae; genus Procyon; species Procyon lotor. The sequence goes on along the minus strand of CM053606.1, from coordinate 73,752,436 downwards.
TATGGTTTCTAAAATCCCAACAACAAAAACCTGTTCAGCTTTATACTTGTAAGAATTCTTCCATGAATTATCAATTTTGCTCATATTTGCTGTTTTCTCATTAGTATCTCATTTTTACTAATGATTTATTCTACTTCCCCCCAAAACTAGCTGAAGCTTAAGTTCTACTGTCTGTAAAAACTTTTAGTCCAACTAATCAACTTGGCTCTCATTTCTCCTATTCTAGCTGAGGAAAGGACTTGTATAGAAAAAAATCACTAGTAAATTTAATTCAACATATGAGTGGAAGTGGGGCGCCTGGGTGACTCAGTCGTTAAGTGTCTGCCTTCAGCTCAGGTCATTATCCCAGAGTCCTGGGATCGAGCCCCACATCGGGCAGCCTGCTCAGCAGGAAGCCTGCTTCTCCCGCTACCATTCCCTCTGCTTGTGTTCCCTCTCTTGCTTTGTTTCTCTCTGTCAAATAAATAAAATCTTTAAACAAACAAACAAACAAACATATGAGTTGAAGTCAATAAACACTGGGAGAAAGGGATTTTCATAAACTATTATTTTCTGACAAAATATATCCAGTTTTATTTATACTGGACTTAAGTAAATGAGTTTCAGAAATGCGAATAAACAGAAATATTATTAAAAGAATGAAGTTATTTTAGAATCAGAAGGAGCTTTTAACAATATTTTAACCCCTCCTTTACAAAGAACTTAAAGGACAAAGTGACATACCAAAGAATGGGACCAAGAAACAGCAAATTGGTGGTCAAGATTATTCATTCATTCACTGAAATGCTTACTGTTTCTATTATATGCCAACCATCATGTTAGCACATGCCCTGTGCTCAAAAAATTCACAGCATAGTGGGAGAGTTAGAATTACACTAAGGAAATCAGAACTTGGACATAGTACAGTACACTTGGACATAGTACAGTACATGGGAAAAGTACACAGGGTTTCCATTTGCTGACCAGCAGAGCTGCAGGCAGGAAGTGGCAAAGGCTGGGAGGCAGAGGCCAGACTGACAGCCGGTCGTCCTGTTAAAGAGCTTGGACTTTATGCTCTAAGTATTAGGAGCTACTGAAGGATTTTAAGGGGAAAGACATATTATATTAGTTATGTAGCCAAGGGGTCTAAATATTAATAATTAAAGACCAGGTAGTGGAAGGAGACCATGAGAGAAAGAAGGGCATAGATATAGGAGAAGAACCAGGAAAGAAGAATGTCACAATAGAGAAGGAAATAAAATTTCAAGAAGGGCAAGCAACTGGAGTGCCTGGCTGGCTCAGGCTGAACAGCATGCAACTCTTGACCTCAGGGTCGTAAGTTCAAGCCTCACGTTGGGTGTAGAGATTACTTAAATTAAAAAAAAAATAAAAAAAGGGAGGCAAGCAACTACAGCAGAGATATTTTGGTAAGATAACAGTAAGTGATGAAGGGAAAATTCAGACAGAGTGAATCAAGAGGGGAAAGTGTGGAACAATGAAAAATGGCCAACGTAGATTATACTTCTGATGAACTTGGTTCAGATGGGTAAGAGTAAACGAGTGCGCTTTTTTCCCTCTCCCCAGGACAGAACTGGCTTATGCCAGAAGGCTCTTATGAGGGTCAAATGAGATAAAGTACATGAAAGTTATCTTAAAAACTATGAAAGGACAACATAAGCCATTTCCCAGCCAGCCTGAATAATGTCTAATGGAGGCTCCAAGTTCCTTGTATGGAAGTTGATGAAACCAGCAGGAGCCAGGGAGATGTAACAATAATTGATATTCACCAACATGTGCCAGACATTTACACGTAACCTGGTAAATTATGTTATCTCTGTTTTACAGATGAAATAACCAAAGCTCAGAAAGGTTAAGTAATTTGCCAAGGTTACACAGCACAGCTGATTTCCAGACTATCCAATTTCAAAGCCTGTGCTCTTTCTACCTTACCATGCTACACCTGACAGATGGATGTGCTAAAATAAGACGTCTGATATTTTTTATCTAACATTTCTTTTTTCATTTTCCCCAGAATCCTGGTACATAATCATCTTCTAGTAGGAGAGGTTTCAGAGTCCTTCCCAAGCAACTTCTTGAAAATATCAGTAGCTTCTGGTGTAGAATCATACAATTTCCATAAATGATTTGTTTCCTTTTTGGTTGAAATATAACCCAAAAAGCTTTAAGTCTATTTAAGTCTACATAACTCAGTATTTACACATAACACTCTTGATTCATCCTGCAAAATGGGCAAAATAAGCAGATAAATAAGAAAACTCTGTATCTGATCTAACCTAGGGCCAGTGCCACTGTGAAGATTAATCAGTTGTAAGTATACATGATATAAACCAACTCAATAGACTATTTCAATGACTGGGACCATGTTAAGCTAAAACTTAGTGTTTTTATCTAGCTATTATTAGTATGTTTACCTGTTGCCACACCACACAGATGCTTTCCAATTCCTACCACAGGTAGTTTTTCTTTGCTTAGCAAAGGAATCTTATCTGAAATAAAAGGAAATGAGAACCAAGTTAGTGTTCTTTTGAGATGAGACATTAACAAGACCTCCTGAAAGAACTAATTTAAATCTTTGAATTTAAGGGCCAAAAGAGACTCAAACAAAACTTCTCACTTTATAGCTGTGGAATAAGAGACTCACAGATGTGACCTTATGCAACACAGAGGGCTGCTGACCAGCCAGAATTAAAGTTTCTTTCTTCTTTTTCCCTCCTTTCTTTCCCTCTCACCCCTGACGGGGCCTCTCCTCCCCAGGTAAAGTTTCTTGACTCTTGGGACAATATTATTTCTTCTATACTCACTCAGGACTTTCCCCTGTATAAGCCTTACTCTGCTAAATATTAACTTATTGATAAAAGAAGTCAAATCTTCCCCTGCTAGAAGATTTATTTTGAACAAATAATACATATGATAAACATTTATGAGTAACATTATGTTATAAAATACTATATTCAGTATTAATTAAACTATAGATTTTACTATATCTTGATGCTCAAAATAAGATATTATCTTTTCACGTTGTTTTTTTTTAAAAAAAAAATGTAACAGTCCTGAAAAAAAAAAAAGGTCCACAAGGTAATGCAGTAAGATGTAATATATCACAGTTATGGCATGGTCTCCATTCCCACCCACCCCATTTATTTTCCTTTTTATAAGATTCTGAAATGAAAAGTATGCTTCCCCCTACAAATCCAGCTGCAGCATCTAGCACAGTCAACAGTCCAATGGAGGTAATTAGTAAAAATTTCAACCTTTCTATTGCTTGCTTTCAAATGTTAGTATATTATATGCCAGGAGAAAATGGTACCAAGTGCAATAGTTTGCCTGTGTCAGGGAATATAGAAGTTTAAATTAAGATAGTTCAAGAAACTGACCATCAATTAGGATAAAGGGAAAGGATGTCTAAGAAAACCCTTGTGCTTTATGCTTAAAAATTACCTTATTTCCCCTCTCTCTCCTATTTCTTTGGGCTTGGAAAAGAGAACAGAGGAACTTCTGGGAAATGATGGTAGATTAAATGCAAATATCTAGTTTACTCCCTCTTAAAACTCCACTGAAATGAGGATAAAAGGATTTTTAAAAAGGTATAAACTCAGCAAGATCTGAAAGAGGACTAAAGGAGACAAAAGTGGAAAAGGCTGTGGCTCAACCAAATTTATCCCACAAATCTTCAAAAGACTCAAGAATTGGGGGGCATCAGGTCCCTTGGCAGTAGAGCTGCAAGACTTTTCTACAATAGAAAGTCTGTTTAAGTAGTCAGATCCCCACCTCATAGCTCCTTGGTGGCTACCTCTTTCCCACGTGGTAAAAGACTAGACCAAGTCTCTGGAGCAAGTAGAACAGGACAGTGGCTTGAGGGACAACGGGAAGTTGAAAGTTGAAGTATGGTAAAACAGCAGGAGTCAGTGTGCATACTGATTTCCCTAGCTTTTGTTCCCCACAGGGTCCCAAGATGTTGGTCATCAGACTTTTACCCTCCAGCCAAATGACCAGAAGAGTCTTCTCTGCTGAAAAGACCCAAGACTTAACATAGAGAAGTCAAGAGAAATAGAAAACCATCCCAGTAGGCTGAATAACTAAATTGTAAGAATTCTTCCATAGTGGGAGAAAAGAGAAAGTGGAGCAGAGAAAATTATGAAAGAAAGAATGCAAGGCAATTTCCCAGAAAGCTGAGAACACTAGAATCCCTAAATCAGGATTTCTCATCCTTGGCCCCAATAATTTTGTTTTGCTCTACTTTACCATACAGGATATTTAGCAGGCCTCTGGAATGTATCCGTTAGATGCCAGCAGCATGCCTACTACTATAACCAAAAGTGTCTTAGAAATTGCCAGTGTGCCCTGGGGGGCAAAGTAGCCTCCACTGAAAACCACTTGTATAAATCAAAAAGTCAGGCAAAGTGGATAAAAATATAACCATATGAAGGAATATTACTGTGAAAATTTTAAACACTTAAGTTCAAAGAAGGACTTATGCATTAAAAAAAAAAAAAAAAAAAAGCAGGGGCGCCTTGGTGGCTCAGTGGGTTAAAGCCTCTGCCTTCAGCTCAGGTCATGATCTCAGGGTCCTGGGATCAAGCCCCGCATTGGGCTCTCTGCTCGGCGGAGGGCCTGCTTCACCCTCTCTCTCTGCCTACTTGTGATCTCTCTCCTCTCTGCCAAATAAATAAATAAAATCTTTAAAAAAAAATTAAAAAAAAGCAGATCAAGTACAAGGGACCAAGATTCAGAATATCACTGAATTTTTAAATAATCCGAGTGGAATAGAACTTGCAAAATTCTAAAGGATAATGATTTTCAACCTAGAAATACAAATACCTAGCCAAGTCAATGTAAAATAAAAGATGTTTCCGGACAATGCAAGGTCTCAAATTTATTTCTAATGCACTGTTTCTCAGGAAGCTATAGGACTAGGTGCTCTGCCCAAAGAGAATAAATCAGCAGCAGAGGAAGATGTGGAAAAAGAAACTCCCACCCAGGAGAGTGAAGGAGGATGAGACTAAAAAGATTTTTAACGTTGATCACTGTGCCCCAGGAACAAAGGGCATCCAGTCTTGATCGGAACATGTCTGAAGCATACAGGGGAGAATTTTTCAGGAAAATGGAAACTAACAAATTCTTGATGAATGTATTATAACAAATACATTTTTAAAAGACCAAGTAAATAAAACTATAAATTATTAACTCAGCAAACAATAAACAATTATACAGGAAAAAAATTTACTACATGGTCCAGGGATAAAAAATGATGATTTAATCATTTAATGCATATTAGAAAGATGAGGAATGGGAAGTGTTTGTACCTGAGGTGGGGCAGGGGTAGAAAATCTTCATCTTCCATTGGGAAAAACCAATAGATAATGCTTGGGGGAAAAAAGGGAAGCAGCAAAAACAAAAGCCTGTTATCAGACATTTTAGATAAATATAAAAATTCACCTATAAGAGGTAAATGTGGTTGGCTCTGGAGAGAGAGCCATGGCAGGAAGGGAGTGGCTGGTGCTGTGTTTAAAACAACTTGAGAACTTGTACAACTATTTGACTCTTACCCACATAAATGTAACTTTAATAAAAGCCCAAAATAGGAAAAAAAAATAAAAAGAAAGAAAGAAAGGAGGTGGGGATGTCAGCAGTTAACTAATTCAATAGATACTTCCTATTCTTTCTCTTCCTCTTAAATGATGAGTACTCAATTCCAACTCTGCCACCCAGAAAGGAAAAGTCCTTTAAATAAATGTCACCTTCTCCTCATTTCAAAACTACCTTTAATCACTCTCAGTGTGTCATTATGTTAAGTCTTTAACTATTAGGAAAAAAACTGAACTATGGAAGTCAGGAGATTATAATTCACATTTTCACTAGTGGCTATATTTTTAGGTAGTCACTGCTTAGTAGGAAAAAGATTTTCCAATTAATGCAAATTCTAAAAGGCCAGTATTGAACTAGATTGTAGATATTTGCTCCTTTTTCTCTTATGTTGGTTTTAAAATATGGAATGGAGGCACATGGTGGGCACAGAAGGTAAAAACGTATATGGTAGGCTACTTTTCAGTAGGCTTAATAAGAATTCAACACATAGCATAAAAACTTGTCTAGGATTTTCAACGTCAGAAAAGTAATATATTCAGTTAGTGATTTATACATAAATGCTGGGTTTCATAAAGCTGTATTAGTGGATGGAAAAGGTTACTAGAATATGCTTGTATTAATATGAAAAATTATAAAAAGGTACATAAAAGACACAACGTGTATGACTGAGGGTGTGTGTGTGCGTGTGTATGAAATGTGGTTTCCACAGAGATTAATTATTTTGGTACAATTTAAAATTCTAGGAAGTATCTTTTACCATCAGCTGGAAAAAGAACTCTTTTTTTTTTTTTTAAAGATTTTATTTATTTATTTGACAGAGAGGAGAGAGATCACAAGTAGGCAGAGAGGCAGGCAGAGAGGGGGATGCAGGCTCCCCGCTGAGCAGAGAGCCCTATGCGGGGCTGGATCCCAGGACCCTGAGATCATGACCTGAGCCAAAGACAGAGGCTTAACCCACTGAGCCAACTAGGCACCCATTATCTCATTTCCTTAACAGTTTTAGGTAAAGTCACGTTAATGACAGGCAAAAGGCACTAGCCTTTTTAAGGGGGTGGGGCAGAAGGGGGGGGGGATGTTAAGTAGGCCTCATGCCCAACAGGGAGCCTGAAGCCAGGGCTTGATCTCAAGATCCTGAGATGGTGACCTGAGTGGAAATCAAGAGTTGGACGCTCAACCAACTGAGCTACCCAGGTGCCCCTGAACAGAGTCATAATTAGGACAAAGAAATAATGTAGCCATAATATTACCAAAACTTTTAAACTCTTTCCTAATATGACACTTCATTTCTAATTGAAACTGAAACCTCATTTTAAAAAAGTTCCAACCCTAATTCAATTTACATTTATCCAAATGTTAGATATAACATTCTATATTAACAATGCATTAATTTTAGTTTGTTTTCCCTGAAGCACTGTTCTGCATCACTGGGTTTCTAAGCAACCCTCAGAATTTGAAACTTCTATTATTTATGGTAGGACAACTGAAAGTTATGCAACTTACTCAAACACAAGTGTTGAATATCAATTTGAAGTCTCTCAAATACTGAATTTTTCTTTCTGTGTTTGCCATCTACCTGCACAAACAGAACATTGTCATAACAACAGGTTTTTATGTTTAAAAAAAGCTTTATGAAATTAAAAATATTCCTATTTGTTTTCAAAATTCAGAGGAAATAATTTCCCATCTTTTTAATATTTAAAAACAGAATCATTATTTTAAAATCTTAAGATTTTATATTCTTTGATGAAAACTTCAAAATAATATCATACTTTTTTAAAAGGCCTGAAAATTTTAAAAATTTTGTATAATTATTGTATAATTATTTCCTTTAACTCTAAAATTTCCTAATTTATTGATAAAGGAACTAAGGTTTATAGATCTTAAGTGACTAACCTAAGATTATTTGCCAGTTCCTTTGCCATTGTTAGCCCCTAAAAACTATTTTTGGCTCATCGTACTCTCTCTAAAAGATCACAACCACCATTCTGATCTATGTCCATGTGCCTATGACTTATAAATCAACACTGTGGCCCAGATATTTTTGATAAGCACTTGACACATATCTAGCTGTGAACTAGAAAGCTCTACTTCAACTACAAACTCATTCAAAACCGAACTCATCATTTCTCCCCTCAAACCTATTCTTTCTCTTCCACCTGCTATATTTCCTATCTCAGATAAAAGGCACCACCAGTCACTTAAAGCCATAAGGTGTCACCTAAAATAACTCCTCATTATTAATGGCTAATAAATCACCAAGTTTCTTTCCTTCCAAAATCTTAGCATTTCTCGTATTTTTTCCCTCCTCTCCGTCCCACTCCAACAGCCTTAGCTATGGCCCATTTCTTACTTGGATTACTGGATAATAATTACCTTGTTATTAATTTCCCTCCTTCAAGTTTCAGACTCTCTTGACATAGCTTTAATGGTACTGCTAGGATAAACTTTTAAAGTCTTCTTATTTTCTTCAACTCACATATTCTTTCAATCTCCTCTCAGCTGTCACTTCCTCTAGGAAACCTTCCCTGACCCACACTACACTGGGGCTGGTGTTCTATCTTCTTGCTCCTACGGCTTCTAGTACTTCCCCTTATCATAAGAGACTTAGCATACTGCACTAAAATACTCATAAGTCTGCCCCACTAGATATAAGCTTCTCAAAGACAAGAACTAAATCTCATTCCTCTGAATCCCAAGCATGTAGCAGGATAGAGGCAAACTCCTTCCCCTGGCATAAGACAGGACACCTTCCAGTCTAGCCATCCTCTCCCATCTCATCACCACTGAACTCTACTTAGGACCACGCATTCCCATCAGACAGAAGTGTTTCCATGTTTCCCTTTCGTTTCAGGTATTTGGTTACACTGTTCCTCAAATCCTCTATCTAGGAAACACCAATTCTCCTTTCAAGATGCAACTCAGGCATCACCTTTTCTACATAGCCATTTGCATCCCTTCCCTGCAATAAAACATGTCACTCCCTCTTTTGAAAGCATACTATGTGCAGATTTTTTCCATACTTTGATACTTTTCTATAATCATTAATTTGTCTGTCACTCCTTTCTAAATATCAGTAATAGGGCACAGAGACCTTATCTTGACTTTATCCAATGTCTGTCATGGTGCCTAATGGTAAGCTCAATAAATACTTCTTGAATGAATAGTTAGTAGGTGATACAGGTAGGTTAGAACCCAAGACTTTTAACTCCTAGCTTGAGCTTGGCCCTTTCCACATATTTTCTTGTCTCTGCAAATAATTTTAAGAACTCAGCTCAATGGACTATTAAAATTTGGATTAAAAAATTTATCTTCAATTTATCAATATAATTAGAATAAAAAGCCATCTCAAATCAACATGAAAAATAATTTTCTTTAAGAGACATGTTCCTGAGTATCATTGTTTCTTTTTTTAACAGAAAAGTGCAAACAAAGCTTGGCTACTAATATACTGCCATGGTTTCACTTACCTTGAATCTCGTGGTCACCTTTTCTACTAGGATGAAGTGAACTTTTTCAGCATCTTTTAAGGCAGTATCAACCCAATGAGATAATTTTCCCTTTCCTGCTCCAAACTCAACAAAGCATCTTCTTGGACCAAGTAACTTCAATTTTTCAATGTTACCTAAAATAGAAGCCTGCAAACTTCACAAGATTATTTTATAAACTAGAGCAAACACATTTAGCTTGAATGGAAAAAGAGCAAGGAAATTTCTACAAAAACCAGCATAAGCACATTGGTAATTTTTTTTTGGCTTTAAATTTTTTCCCTTGCTTTGAAATTTTTAACACACAATACTCAGAACCATATCCATGCCAGAAGTTTTTAATATATGTTTACACATATTTTTTGAAATGGAAAGATTCTATTCCCTGCAAGATAAACTAAACAAAATCTCATTAAGAACTATATTTAGAAAGAATGTTAGCTTTTGACAAATGAACAAAAGGCCAATTTTAGTATAATTACTTTGGCCTAAACATACCTGCTGTTTCAGGTGTTTGGTTGCAGAATCACCATTTTTAGGGTCATTAAGGGCATCATGCAATGCTGGATGGGACATAATTTGATCTTTAAGTGTAGAGTTCAAACCTGTGCCAAATATAAGCACAATAGCTTAAGCAACCAAACATGAAACCATAGGGCTCTGAGCAATGGTAGTAACATCTTGTAAACCACACTGATATCAACTCATGTGGCACCTAATTATTCTAAAAATTTTAACTTGCAACTGTAGGCAAACTTACCTTCGCTTGCTTTCCGCAATTTCTTAATTAAGTTTTCCAAATGCTCTTCAGAGAGAGAAGAAATTGGAACCTATAAACAAAATTGGGGCATGAGCTTGTATGGCAACTAACCATCACTAATATGGATTCTATAGGAAAATACATTCTAAATTCAAAACAATTTATTCTAAACAAAAATTGGAACACAGCTTATTCACAGAAATAGCTCACAGATACCTTTTAAAATTAAATATTAAGTCAAGTACTTACTAATTGTTCAGGTATTTCTGTTTCATCTTTCAAGCCTGCATTAATATCTTGAATAAAGAAGTCCTTAACAAAAACAAAACCACAATACTGTTATTAATGTGAAGAGCTCACAAAAATTAAAGTGAAAAACTGATCCTTCCCTTCTTCCCATACTCTGTACCTGCCATCCTCCCTATTTTGCATTTATGAGTTAAATAACTATTGAGCACCTACTGTGGTCTTTAATTTGCTTTAGTGCCGAGGACTCACCACAGTAGAGAACAGAACAGACATAAGTCTCTGTATTCATGAATCATATATTCTAGTGAGCTGTTATTTGAATAAGCAGTTATAGTCTAAAGAAATTTGTTAGTAATTTTTATTAACATTTTCACCTGTCTGTAGCACAGACTGAGGGCTGTGTGAGTTTTGCTTATAGTGTTACAGCAAAAACAACAAAGTACCAACTACACATGACTGTTTATCGGACAGGCAGCATGACCAAAAAGAAAGAGAAGATATGATATTACAATGGCTTAGGTCTGATTTCTTCTTTTTTTTTTTTTTTTAAAGATTTTATTTATTTATTTGACAGAGAGAGATCACAAGTAGGCAGAGAGGCAGGCAGAGAGAGAGGGGGAAGCAGGCTCCCCGCTGAGCGGAGAGCCCGGATGCGGGGCTCGATCCCAGGACCCTGAGACCATGACCTGAGCCAAGGGCAGAGGCTTTAACCCACTGAGCCACCCAGGCGCCTCAGGTCTGATTTCTTCTATTTTAAAATGCTGACTAAAATAAAAAATAGAAATGTAACACTATATTTTTAAATTAGCGTAGTATAAGATCTTTCTAGTATATCTTCAGAAAGATTTTACGTCAAGTATCAAGATCAGCATCTTCCAAAAGAATCTTCTGCAATGATGGAAGTAATTCCATATCTCTTCTGGAGAACATGATAGCCACTAGTTTTGAAATACTACTAGTGTGACTGAGGTATTGGGTTTTGGAGTTTCAATTTCACTTCAATTACCTCAAATTTAAATAGTTACACATGGCTAGTGGTTACCACACTGGACCATGCAGATATAGAAGAATGAAATAATACTCTTTCTACAAATCCTGTTCTAAAAGTAAAAACTACACCTAGGACTTTATGCATACTAATGGGCTTTTGTTACACAGAAGGGTAACATGCTGTGTGTTGCTGCCTTTACTTATATGGATAATAAGGATACTGGTGATGAAGTGGAACAGGTGAAGACAACAGGTATTATAATGTTCTGTTGGATGACTGGCAAAACTATAATAGAAAATTAGGTATAACTATTATAATTCGATGTACTCTTAGTTTAAAATGGTTGCCAAGAGTGCTCCAGGTAAATTGTATTGTGGACTAGATTTTTAAATGTGAAAACTATTTATACTGGAGAAACGCATCACCAATTTACTTTCATTTGGTATGCATAAATGTTTTAAAAAATATTTATTTATTTGAGAGAGAGAGAGGGAAGAGTGAGAGTGAGTCGAGGAAGGGGGAGAGGGAGAGAATCTTCAGACAGACTCCCCACCAAGCATGGAGTTGGACTTGGGGCTCTATTTCACGACCCATGAGATCATGAATTGAGTCAAAACCAAAAGCCAGATGCTCAACCAACTGAGTCACCCAGATGTCCCTTTACTGCTTATTTTAACACAAATGTATTTCATAATCTTGGGGTTCGTCAGCTATGACATAGGCTGTGCACAAAAATGTGCAGCATTCACCTAAGCCCTGTTGACTCCATGGATCTTAGGGAACAAGGGGAATCAATGCAGGCAAGAAGCCCATTTTACTTGCTGAGCAGTGAGTAATGAAGTCCTTTGTCTCTAACGCAGGAGTCTCTTCTGCCAGCATCTACAAACCTGTAGGCTAACTTGTTAGCTTGACAATAAGATTACACTTCAGATCCTTCATATTCCTCACAAGTGCCTTTGCCATTTGCTGCTCAGAGGCCAGGAATACTAAATACAAGGATGTTTGAAATACACAGGACACAACTATCCCACCTGAAATGCCAAAAGCCCATTTAGGGTAGAAGGAGCTCACACTTTGATGTCAGTGTCGCCTAGAGTTCTGTCCTTGGTCTCATGCTCTATTTCCTGGCTATCTCATTTTTTTTGTTTTTGTTTTTTTTTTTTAAGATTTTATTTGACAGAGAGAAACATAGTGAGAGAGTACAGCGAGAGAGGGAACACAAGCAGAGGGAATGGTAGCGGGAGAAGCAGGCCTCCCACAGAGCAGGGAGCCCGATGCGGGGCTCGATCCCAGGACTCTGGGATCATGACATGAGCCGAAGGCAGGCGCTTAACGACTGAGCCACCCAGGTGCCCTTGGCTATCTCGTTTTATCCTCACTGGGCTCTCCCCTTGTATTCTATACTCTAGTCATGTGCATTGCCCAGTCCCAAATAAAGCTATCAGCTTTCTCACTTCTAGGTGCTTACACATGTTTGTTTTTCCTTGTCTGGCTGATTCTCCTCCTACTGCACCCCTTTTTTTGGGAGGGTGGAAAGGGCTGACAAGGAGGGAGAAAGAATCTTAAGCAGGCTCCATGCCCAAGTGTGGAGCATGGCTTGTGGCTTGATTTCACAAACATGAGATCATGACCTGAACAGAAATCAAGAATTGGACACTTAACCAACTAAGCCACCCAGGTGCCCTTGGTTGATTCTCCTTTGACCTGTAAGTCTCACTGTATGACACTCCTTCAGAGAAGCCTCCCTGACTCTTTCCCCATCTCTCTCATCCCCTATTTCTCCTAAAAAAAAGGGTTAGGTTCTCCTCCTTTATTCTTTAATAGCACTCTGTATTTAATCAATTTTAAACATATTTTATTTTTTGTCTCTCCCACTAGACTGTAATAGGCAGGGTGCTTATAGGCAGGATGCTTATAGGCAGGGTGCTTGGTACAATGTCTGGCATAGGTGCTCAATTAATATTTATTGAATAAACAAGTTCCTCCTCCACCCTTCCAGTCTCTTAGCCTGGGTAACTTAAAAATTCAAGGCTTTACCTCTGATCTGTATGCACTGACTTCCAAACCAACTACTCTACTGACTTTCAGACTCACATATCCAACTCTAAGTTTTTGGTCACCAACTTTTCTTAATTCTGCTACCTAAATAATTGTTGCATTTATTCCCTACCCTTTCCATCCTCTTTCATTTAAGTCTCATTCATTTAAGTCTTCACTAAAGTCTCTTATATCCCACCTGGATTTCAACAATAACCCGTCACTAGTCTTTCTAATTCCAAGCCATCTTCCCACACTGCTCTGAGAGGAAGTTTTGTAAGAGGTAAAGCTGACCACACCATTCTTTAACTTAAAATCTTTCAGAATAAAGTATGAGTTCTTTCAAAATCTCAATGTGGTTTCCCAGTTTCTGCCTTTGTGCATATAGTTCTTCTCACCTACAAGGACTCCTTCTTCCTTTTCTTGGCCAAATCAAGACTCAGCTCAAATGTTATTCCCTGTGGAAAGTTTTTCTTGACCCCTTGGATATAATTTTAATTTTTATACAAGTATGACATGTGTACTTCTTTCACTGAACTTATTAAGATCCCTTATTTACAAGTTAACTTATCTGTCTCAAATAAACTCCTTGAAGGCTGGGGCCATATTTTATTGAAATAAATTTAGTAAGCACTAAGTAAATATTTTTAATAAACTGTGAAATTACTCTCTAAACAATATAGTTGTTGCACAAATTCTATCATCTGAATTAGGATTGTAAGTGGATTCACAGTCTGATGTCCTATATACACTCAAATGCATTTACCACATTCAAGCCTTCTGAGGCTAGAGTCTTGATAAGTATTCACATTTGTAATCAACTAAGTATATATAAACATTACATACCACACATTTCACCTTTCAATTTTACTGATCAAACACTTACAGGTTTTGGCTTTTCTCTTGAGTTACATTTTTTCAAATGCTTTGCAAGTTGATCTTCATATACTGTGCTAAATTAAAGAGAAAATTATTTAAAATAATTTTATAAGACTTGTGACAATTATTCTTTCTAGCACAGAAAAACCCTTATCAGACCCATACTTACTGTTTTGGATCTAAAGGACACAGAATTCTTTTCCGAGCATTTTCTTCCTAAGAAAGAAAGATGATATATTAATTTGGTTGAAAAATATCAAGTTCATTGCTTACAGATACTAGATATAACTTCAGTGTAATCACAAGTTTATGTGTTCCCAAAACAAGGTAAGGAAACGTTAAAAGGATAATAATAAAACACTGGCAAAATAAGGTCATAGAATTTAACAACAAAAATCTCCAAAGTAGCTAGTTTTTGTATATGAGCAAATACTGCTTTGGACAATGAGGGTTTATAGCTTCAAATAGAAATTCCAAGTATGGAATTTCAAATCTATGATAGCTTTGACTATAATTTGCACTATTATTTTATAATAACCTTTTGCGGTATCTCTTGCGGGGCACAATCACCCTTAGTTAAGAACCAGTGGGTAGAAATATGTACAAGTGGTCTCAGCTATATATGATACTTAAGACAAAAAGATGGAAACATAATACCAAATTAGATCATAAATCACAGATTCAGTAGGACGCCCACAAATTGTGTCATGTTTCCCTTGGTGTCTTGCAATCTTTCTTCAAGGGACCAATAACAACATTCCTTCTTCTCCAGTAATACCAATCAACAGGAATTAATCATATTCTATTGCTGTCACCACCTGCAGTCGTATTTGAGATGTTTCATTCAAGTCAAGTATAAGATCTTAGAGTGAGAACAAAACTTTTCTCCTACCATAAATTTCATGTTTAAAAATTTAATAAAATCTCATTTTTTGATCAAGGGATGTTGCTGGTATCCTCAAAACCACAATACAACTGTAGGTATACTTCAAAGAGTTCTCACTGTAAGTCGTGGGTCTTCCACATTCCAAAACAAGAATATGTTTGTTTCTGTATACTTCATTCTAGGCAAGTATCAGTCAAATCAAAACACGAAGTACAGATATGGCTATGATGGACAGCAGCAGATGAAGGCACTCTGGGGGGCTGATCTGTACTAGATATTGCCTGGGATAAACCATCTAACAGAAATAATGTAAATAATATTGAACATCCAGAAGGCATGGAACCAGGTGCTTGCCTATTTAGTTTCTAAAACTGACTAAACAGGTTCCTCTTCAAGCATTCTGCGTCTCTTGTTCTTAGTTTTATTTTTCTATCATATATATCCTAAAGAAATACACACAAAAATATAGTTTACCCTTGAAGAGGGGAGGTGCAGCCATGCCCCCGCCTAGGCAAATAACTTTTGACTTCTCAAAAAATAAGATTTAAAAACTTTTTGACTTAACTACCAATAGTCTACTGTTGACCTAAAGCATCACTGCTAACATAAAGCTGAATATGCATATTGTTATATGTATTATACACTGTATTCTTACAAAAAAGCTAAAGAAAATGTTTTTAAGGAAGTTTTAATAAGGAAAGCATATTCATAGTATTGTATTGTGTTTATGAAATCCATGTATATGTGGACTGGCACTTCAAACATGTGGTCAAGAGTCAACTGTATATATTTATATATTTTTTTTTATTAAAGATTTTATATATTTATTTGAGAAAGAGAGCACACAAACCGGGGAAGAGGCAGAGGGAAAGAGAGAAGCAGGCTCCCCAATGAGTAGGCAGTCCGATGTGGGGCTCAATCCCAGGACCCTGGGACCGTATGCCCAAGGCAGACGCTTAACTGACGGAGCTAACCAGGCGCCCCAAGGGTCAACTTTGTATTGACAGTACAACTATACGCCTAACAGTATTCTCAAACAAAATTGTACGCCTTCTGTTTTAATTTTAAAAAGTCAATTCTTACATGATTTTCAATCTTTCCTTCCCCCTTTTCAGCAGTTACAAGTTGCTTTCAAAAGATTGTACTTTAAACTTTTTTTTTTAAAGTTTTTAATTACTCCGTGCTCTTCCCAAGTGCACTCCTTAATCCCCAGCATCCTCCTTAATCCCCAATGAGGGAATCTCCATTCCCTCCCTCTCTCCTTTGGTAACCTTTAGTTCTCTTATAGTTAAGAGTTGCGCGTCTAGATAATTTTTTTTAAGTTTCTCAACCGCATTCAGAAGAAGTGGTTATTATTCACAAAACAATCAAAACACAAGTAGTGAAACCTTGTGATCTCTGATCACTATTCTTTCTAAACTACCTTTTCCCATCAGAAAGGCGGAGTGTACCAGGCGGTGGTTTGGAGTAATACTAAGATCTACTATTACCATAAGTTAGTATCAAAATAAACGGGTCACTGCTGGCTCTTTAGTTCGTGCGAGAAGCACTACACTTCGTTAGGGCTCAGAATCGCTCCATAAGGAGGGCAGGGCTGCTCTTAGTACAGGAAAAGCCGGAAAATCAAGCGAACAGAAGCAGAAATCTGTCACAGGGAGTTGCCGGATCAAGAAACTTATTTCTAACTCTCCAGAGGGTAGGGCAATACCAGACCTCCGTGGCTCCAGCGTGCTCCCCACAAAATCTTTTCCCCGCTGCCACCACCATCCTGCAGAACCGCTTCTTCTTTTCCACATAGTAACTGCAGCGACCCTCAACCGGAAAGTCAGTCGTGTGCGGGGCCGGCGCAGAAGCCGCCATAACTCAGGGTTCGTTTGTGGTGGTAAGCATCGGGTGAGGAGAAGAAAAGTTCTCCGCTTCCCTCGGGTCCCCTTCCCTTAACAAATATGGCTGCCGCGGGTCCCGCCACGCAGGTTTATACCCGGAACTGCCTCCTCATCCTCTGCAAACCGGAAGAAATTTATGGTGGCTGAAGAGGTCCAAATCGTCCCCGCTTTCCCTCGGTTTCTGTTTCCCCGCCTCCTTAGCGGAAGCCGAGCGCCAAACTCAAATTTTAGCAGGACCCGGACTCCTTTAGGCTAGTTCCGTGGGCCGGGTCTGCTGGACTTTTCCGTTTACTGGCAGGGGCAGCGGACCAACATGAGCCAGGTTCTGTTCCAGGAACTAGTCCCACTGCAGGTGAAATGCAAAGACTGCGAGGAGAGGTGAGGTTCCGCGTTACCCCGTGCCCGCGGGTGGCGGTTGGGGTCCGGCCAAGGCGGGGGGCGGGGAGAGGGCGAAGATGGCGGCTCTGGCCAGTGGCCACCGGCTTGCGGCTGGGTGTGCGGCCGGCGTCCTGCGACGCGGAGAGAGACCCACCTGGAACCTAATGTTATCTTTCACCAAATTGGCGGTCGCAGAGGGAACCGAGGGGAGAGTATGAGGAAATGGAAAGCTGACCCGCGTCAAGTTAATTTAAAAAAAAAAACCCACAAAAAACTCAGCTCTGAACGGCATCATAGAAGATTATAGTCCTGCCCTTTCATTTTGAGAAATTTACACGAGATCTATTAACTCGTGTAAATTTACACGACAAGGCCGGCGCTAGAACTCTGGCCTTGGCTCCCAGCCCTTTTTTTCACTCTTCTGTGAATTATATTGGAAGTAAATTTAAGCTTCAACTTAAAAACAGTTTTTCTGGTGTAGTGCCTTTTCTTTACATTAGTTATTAAAATTAAATTACGTTTAATAGACTAAAACCAGAGGAAATGATAAATTTCATTCATTCATTTAACAAATACTGATTACTGGCAAAACACCTTGCAGGGTACTGGGGATATAGTGGTCAGGAGGAGCAGTCCTTGATTTCGTGGCGTTTACAGTCCAGTGGAGGAGGAAATAAAGGCCAGTCTCACAGATAAACGCAAAATTACTACTCTGACAAAGGTGGTGGTGCTGTTGGGGCGATTTCGATTTTGTCTCCATTACGCGGCTCAATAGCTGATTCTTCTCAACCTCGTTTCCTCGTTTGTAAAACTGACATCAGGTGCCTGCGTACATGATATGTGGATCAGTTCTGAATGTTTATGGAAACTAAATGGCTTGGAAAGTGACGTTAGAAATGAAGACGTTGCTTTATTGAGTAATGTGAAGCTAGTTTATAGTTCAGAATTAGGTCTATTGTCAATCCGCAAGCCAGGCAAGGAGATACCAAACTAGCTGCATGTGAAGATACTGTAGGGTATTTGAATTGGTCATTCTTTTGTCCTGTCCAGTATGAGAGTCACCTATGGTTATTGGACTTTTGAAATGGAGCTAATCCGAATTGACGTGTGGTAAGAGTCAAATGAGCATTGCGTTTTGAAGATTTACTATGAAAAAGAATGTAAAATATCTCAATTTTTATGTTGCCTGTAAAGATGACACTGTTTTGGATATATTGAATATATATATGTTGGATATAAATTATTAAGACAAATGTTAGTAAATATATTCTGTATATCATAAACATTGGAAATATTTATATTTAACATTGGGTATATTTAAGAAAATATTACAATTAATTTACCCGTTCCTTTTAAATTTTCTTAATGTGGTTTCTAGAGAATTTAAAATTACATATTTGGCTCATATTTGTGGCCTCCATTGTTTCTCTGTTGGAGAACCTTGTTCTAGAATAATTTTAGAAATATAAAGGGGGAGGACATCATTTCTGATTCCAATATTGGAACTCCTAATTCTTCTCCATTTAATTATATTGTTATCACAGTTACCTTCTTAACACTTTGTCAATCATTTTACTTCTCTTGTTTAGAAATCTTTGATATATTTCTATCACCTGCACCAGGAGGGATCAGCAAATGAGCCCATGGGCCAGGTGGCCTTCTGCCTGTTTTTTTAAGTAAAGGTTTATTGGAACACAGCATTCTCATTTAAGAATTGTCTAGCTGTTTTTGTGCCATAAGGGCAGACATGAATAATTGTGACAGAGACCTTTGGCCTGCAAAGCCTGAAGTATTTACTACTTGGCCCTTTGCAGAAAATATACTGGCCTCTGACCCATAGGGAAAGTAATCCAGACTTTAGTTAAATATTCAAGGCTAGTTCAGCTCAACAAATGCTTATGAATACCTACTGTGTGCCAGGAATTGTCCTACATGCTGAGATTGTTTAGCTTCCTCTCTCTACTCCCCTGCCTCCTGACGACGACAACAACAACAAAAACAATTTTTATTCTGGGCCTCAAGGAACTGACACTTAATAGGGGAAACAAAAAGATCTTTGGAGAGGCAGAATAGTACCGGTTAAAAGTTCAGGCTCTGGAGCCAGATTATGTGGGTTTAAAGAATTTGTCACTTATTGACTGATTTTGTACAATCATTTTTTTCTTTGTGTCTCATCTTTAAATTGATGATAAAGGTACCTGCCTCATGGGATTATTAGGAGGATGAAATGAATTAATATGTACAAACTATTTAAAACTGCCTGAAGCATAATAAGCATTCACTAAACATTTAATTATTATTAAAATGTGATTAATGCATGAAGTGACATCAGTGTACTAAAGTCATAAAGAAGAAGATACTTCAGTGGAAGATAACTCAGAGAACTCTGGAGGGAAGTAATGCAGAATTTTGAAGCCCATGGTTTGACACCAACCTCTTTTTTCATTTTTGTTTTAGAAGTTCTGTTCCCCATATATTAGTCATACAAGACTACTTATCCCTTGAATGTACTGATATTCTCAGTACCATACCTTTATTCTTGCTCTTCTCCCTGCCTCAAATGCTTTTTCTTTCATAACCTTCAAGGTTACTCTTAAATCCCTTCACTATAAGGACCTTTTCAAAGTTGCCAAAGTTGAAATTAATTGTCCTTATTCATTTATTAGATAGCATAGTGCAGGTGAAGGGTCTCAGTTCTAATTTGGGCTCTGTAACTGGCTTTAACCAAGTTTGTAACAGTGCACCTCAGGTTCTTCCTTTGTAAGACAGACATAACTATTTACTTAGTAAGATTGTTGTTAAATAAGAGATATAAAGCACCGGTAGGTACTCAGTAGTGTAGGTGCTCAGTGTTAGTAACCCTTCCCTTCCTTCTCTTGAAACACTAAAATACAGTCAGAAGCAAATCTGGATAGAGTCATTTAATCTGATTTGAGGACATGAATCATGTTTATTTCTGTTAGTATCCCTAGCATCTAGCATAGTACCTGGCTTACAGTAGCTTTTATTTGTTTGAATTGAAAGGCTCAGGTCACAGCTTCCAGGTAGCAGAGGTAGGCTAGAATCCAATTCTACTAATGCCAAATCCAACTGATAGTGAAGATGTTATGTGAATTTATGCATTGTTCAGAGTATGACATTTATTTTGAGAAATAGCATTTTTATGAGTTTTTATTGATTTGTTTTATATTGTTTCTATGACAACCATTTAATGGAGAAAATAAGATTGTGATTTTGGGTACTGTATTTTCTGAAAGCTCAGGTTTTTCTACAATTTACTTTGGGGCAGGAGGGAGAGGTTTAATCTATGGGCCTTTCCTCCTCCCTTTTTCTCCTGAAAGTAATGCATTATAGATATTTGGAATATATGCAACAATATCATTAATATCCTTCTT
>CM053606.1:73668501-73731404 GCA_028646535.1 Procyon lotor | reverse complement strand
TTTTCCAACACTTGTTAGCTAGCTCTTTACCTTTTACTTCTGCACTGGATAAGTAGCAGAATGTGGGAAAAAATTTAAAACACAACGTTGGAAGAATAGCCTAAAATTGGCCAAATTCTATCAGAGAAAGGCCATTGTTAAAGTCTAGCAGAATATAGGACTTTTGTGCAGAGATGTTTTTTTCACCAGTTTTTCCCTTTATTTCCTTGGTCATTTAAGCATCTTTGCTCAGTTTGATAAATGGTTATAAGCAACTTGATTTATATGCCTCTGTCTGATGCTGAATTCTCTAAGATGCAATAGAGAATGTGGAAAGTTATGGTTTCTTTTGGAGTTTAGAGTTACTCTAGGTTAAGGTGCATAATAGACTGTTGATGTATTTCCGTGGATATATTTCATAGGGACTATATTGAGCAGATGTAGTTGGTGGATTTTGTGTATGTATAAGGGAGGGGAATGTGTTATCTTCTCGGATTGTAAACATTCCGTGTATTCCAATACTGCTTCACATTTTTTTAAAAAGATTTTATTTATTTATTTGACAGAGAGGAGAGAGATCATAAGTAGGCAGAGAGGCAGGCAGAGAGAGAGGGGGAAACAGGCTCCCTGCTGAGCAGAGAGCCCGATGCGGGGCTCGATCCCAGGACCCTGAGATCATGACCTGAGCTGAAGGCAGAGGCTTTAATCCACTGAGCCACCCAGGTGCCCTGACTTCTTCACATTTTAAGTTTTTCAAATGGAATCTCATAAATCAGTTTGATCCTTTGAAATGGGATTTTTTTTTTTTTTTAATGTGGGAAGTTGTTATTAAATCACTGGTTTGTTTGGCTTTCAGTAGATGCTATTTTAGAATCGGGGCAGTAGGTTATATTCCAGGCTAATGGGAATTCCACATCGTTTATCTCATTTAATTCTCACAATAATCCCATTTTACAAAAGAGAAAAATATAATCTCTGGTTAAAAACCTGATTATTTACTAGTGGAAGAACAAGAACTAAACTTCAAATCTGGTATGCTTCCCAAATATCTGTTCATAACTTAGGGAACACTTGTGTAAGATCTTGCAGCTTAAGACAGAAAACTTCAGCTCAGATAAATGAGTGCTAACTCCTTCCAAATGAATGTTTCTGACAATTGGGTATATCTTTTCATACAGGAGAGTAAGTGTTAGAGTGAGCATTGAACTACAATCAGTTTCCAATCCAGTTCACAGAAAGGTCGGTATTAATTTCCTTTGAAATATTTTCATTTTTTTAAAATGTAATTTCTATGCATTATAATTACTTTTGTTCTTTAAGAATGTGGGGTGCCTGGGTGGCTCAGTGGATTAAAGCCTCTGCCTTCAGCTCAGGTCATGATCTCTTGGTCCTGGGATTGAGCTCAATCTCAAGCAGACTCCTCGCTGAGTGTGCCCTACTCAGGGCTTGATCTCACCACCCTGAAATCATGATCTGAGCCGAAATCAAGAGTCAGGTGACCCACTGACTGAGCCATCCAGGTGCCCCTATACCATCTGTTTCTAAAGCATACAGGGAGGGTTGGGATTGGGAGAAT
Organism: Procyon lotor; assembly: GCA_028646535.1. Lineage (NCBI taxonomy): Eukaryota > Metazoa > Chordata > Mammalia > Carnivora > Procyonidae > Procyon > Procyon lotor. The sequence continues at coordinate 73,729,849 of CM053606.1, read as the reverse complement.
TGGTTAGGTTTGCCCAATGCCCTTATAAGTTGCTAAATATATGTTGCTACCCTGTAGAATTGGCATTTCATATTGTACGTGTGAGGATAGAATGAGTTGAAGCACTGCAAAGAGATATTTTTGAGTCTTTGCCTTTTGAAAGAAATTTAGAGTATCAGTCCAATATGATCTTCAAAAGTATGAATCATTAGCAGTGATATGGATACAGACAAGATGACTAAGAAGTACAGCATCTGTTTTTTCTGCATCATAGCCTTCCTTAAACATGGCATTCAAGAACCTCATAGTAGTAGCTTCAGTATGTTTTTGGCATCTCGGGGTGAATTTCAATAAGTACTTCAGTAGAAGCTGCCGTAAGAACAGGAGGTAGAGCAAACACCTAGATTGCTAATTTTCTGGAGTAGAGATTATATGTTATATTTTTTACATGTTATTTTATAGGCCTGCTGTACCTCTTCATTTTCGAGCTCTACCCAAAAGCGGTTCAGATTTTTCTAGGACCCTAGCAGGTCCTCAGAAGCCATGAGTAGATTTTATTTCAAAGTGGAAGCTTATTCTGAATCCGAATGCTGATAGTTCTTCATTAGGCCTCCATCATCTTGTTGCTATGCCCGTTTTCTTTACATCAGTGTTCTCTAAGATACATAATTTCTGTGTACTTCTCTATCAGCTTTAGCTGCTATGATGTTCTGCCATACTGTAAATTTATGTAGAAAGTGGTCTTTATGAAAGATAGTTACTTAATGTGAAACTGAAAACAGATGGAGCCCCGTGTCACTGGCCACCTGGAGTAGGAGAGCATAGGCCCTTAGGAAGAAGCCCTGGCAACATGTTACTTGATACCCCTGTCCTTTGCCCAAGAAACAAATGCTCCTTTTCTAGGATACATGATTGCTTGTCATTTCAGCTGATGTATTGCCACTTTTGAAATATCAGACAACTCATTTGTGGGAAACTGAAAATATAATTGAATACGATGTGGCCAGTGGTAGAATATTTTTATCATAGTATAGTGCAGCAAGGACTGAGCCTCTAATAGGATGATATTCCTCAGCTTTCAACTCCTAGTATTTAATTCGTTTGTATAGACCCCTACATGGCTCTCAAGGAGCAGAATACCTACCCTGTTTAAGATTCTTGAGTCTCTTAAAGACTAATAAAAACCCAGCTGCACGAGAAAGCAAAGTCACCTGAAGTATATTGGTGATACATTGTTTTTATTGGATAATTTCACTTCTAAGAAGGAAGAAATTCCTCTAAAAGCCTGATCTATTGAAAACATTAAAAAATAACAATCTTTCTTTTAGGATTTAGTTATCCGTCTGACTGATGATACTGATCCATTTTTTCTATATAACCTTGTTATATCCGAGGAAGATTTTCAGAGGTAACTAAATCTATTTTTCTGTTTTTATATTTAATCTAGGAAATAAGTTTTATTAATGTATTATTACTATTGTCTTTGAAATGCAGCGTATTACAAACATTTGGTATTTTGAGAACACTGGATTGCTTATACTATAATTCAGGATGTTTTTGAAAGTACATATTTCATAGCCTATCAGAATTCTGCTTAAAACAGCTCAAATTTGGAGCTTTGCTAAATATATTGACCTTTTCCCTCTCATTGAATAAATTCTGTAAAAACAAAGCTCTCTAATTCTTGATTATAATGGGTATTCAGTAAATAAAAAAATATTTTAAGGTTTTAATTATAATTAAAGTAATTAAATTTTTTAAAAAAATCTCTTTTTTTCTGTATAGTTTAAAATTCCAGCAAGGCCTTCTGGTAGACTTCTTAGCTTTCCCACAAAAATTTATAGATCTCCTTCAGCAATGTACTCAAGAACAAGCCAAAGAAATTCCAAGGTAAGTCTGATGAGAACACTACATCATTAAAATTCTCTCAAGACAAACTCTTCTTTGTAAGACAAATTGATGGCAAGATACTATTTTTAACTGGGTTTAGGGCTATTAAATAACAAATTTTAAGGAATCATGGCTAAAATCAAAATATTTACCCCTTACTTATGTCTCGACAGAGTCATTACAACTATCAGAAATATTTAACAGCATCAAATGTATGATTTTATAATGAGCTAGGATAAGAGGAATAAGATTTTGTGTTTGTATGTATATATTCATGTTTGTGTGAAACTAAAGCCTGATCCTTTCATTGTAAAGTTGACTAACCTTTTGTCTTTTGGTTTCATCAATTGATGATTGTTGTTTGAATTACTTATTTTGTTAGGAACTACAAATTATGCATTTCTAATTCTGTCATTCCTTTTATATTCATTAGGTATAATTCTTTTATAAAGACGAACTTTTCCTCATCAATTTGGGCTGTTTGATTACTCTGGAAAGGAAAAGATAAATGCTTAATTCTTTTAAGTTGTCAATTTTTAAAGAGTTGTTACTCTAATTACTTTTATGCTTTCAGTGGGTTTTTGGTTTTATTTTTCTGCTTCGTCTTTCATTGTGAACTCATGAACATTTGTAAATTCAGTGTATTACAGTGAATCCTTTTTCTGTTTCTTGCTCACTTTTTTCATTTTACTATTAGTTTGTCCAGTTTTACCATTGGGAGTCCTTTCATACTGGTCCCTATGATTCCAGTATGCCCCCTTTCCCAGTGCTTCTAATCATCGATGATTCACCGGAGCTTATGATTCAGTGGGAGAATTTCACTATCTCATAAGTGTTGTTATATTGTGACACTTTATTTTCAAAGGTTTTTGCTACAGTTAGTTTCTCCATCACCTATTTTGGATAACTCACCTGCCTTTTTAAATGTGGTAGAGACAAATCCTTTTAAGCATCTTACACACCTCTCACTAAAGCTTTTACCTGGAAATGATGTGGAAATAAAGAAGTTTTTAGCCAGCTGTTTGAAATGTAGCAAGGTAAGATTTAAATTTAAGTTATACTTTTAAAAATAAGTACCAGAAGTCTATGATAAGTCACTGAAGAGCTGTAGTGCTATTAGTTTTTGTTTTCAGAATAAAGTATTTTTAAAGATGTCTAGCAAGTTTTTATAATATGTAAGGAATTTATTTTTACTTTATTGATTTTTTTTTCCCATTTAATCAAGATACAGTGAGAGTAGAACTAGGCCAAAAATTGAAAAACTAGGTCCCATCATTTTTATTAATTTTCTGTGATCTGGGGCAGGCCACTAAAACTGTTTGTACCATGGTTTCATCAACTGGTAGGTAAGTATGGAAATATCTACTACCGTATTACACCTGTCTCAAATAAGGAAAAAGATATGAAAGTGTATTGAGAATTACAAAATGTTCTATAATTTTATAAGGTATATGGAGCAAGAAAACAACATTAGGATGCCTCCTGATAGTTTTCAGAAAGTCTTTTTAGTCAGATGCTATAGATTAGTGCATCTCAAATTATAATGGTATGCAAATCCTCTAGAGATCTTGCTCATTCTGATTGTGAAGCAGATCTAAAGTGGAACTGGAAATTCTGCATTTTTAACAAACTCTCAGGGTAATGCTAATGCTGTACTTTGCTATACTTTGAGTAGCACAGCTATAGATGATTAAATTGTAAACTGTAATTTTATTTTATTAACAGGAAGAAAGGTTATCATTGACGCAATCACTAGATGATGTTACTAGGCAACTGAATTTCACAAAAAAGGTAATTCAGATTTCATTTTGTCTTTGTGAGTCCTTCAGACATTGGCTCTGAATTGCTTCTTGAATCCTACCTAGGCTTTTGTGTATTTTTTAAAGCATGTTACCTTTGAATTCCCTCTCCTTTTTGCCATCTTTCCCCTAACAGTAAATTATCTTAATCTGATGCTTTCTTTGATAGTTGATTCCATCCAGACATTTCTGTTACCTTCCAGGTCTTCATTAAATAATATATAGTACCTGTCACTTGTTAGTTCTTTGCTCTTTTATTCACCTCACACCTCCTGTCTAAAATGACGTTTCAGTTCATATCTTCTAACCTTTTCCTTTCCATACTAATGTTATGATTTATTCTGATAGGCTTATTATAATTTCAGTTATAGCTACTACTTTTTGCCCTTAGTCCTTGAAACAGAGGACCCAAATATTTGATAAGTGGCCTGGCTTCAGGCAGAAATTGTCCTGAACAACGTAGCCCGTGTAGGAAACCTGTGTTACTAGGTTTGATGTAAGTGAACCACTCTGTATAACTGACTTGCTCTACCCTGGGCTGCTTTATTTCTTAATGTCAGAGCAGAAGATTGGGTAGTGAAGAGCCAGACTTAACTAAAAAGTTAGACAGTTAAGCTTGCCTTTTGGGCCATGTTAGCTCTAAAATTCTTTTATTCTAATCTTGATTTCCTCAAATTAAAAAAAAAAAATTGTAGGAAAGGGCTTTGATATGTTTTGGAACGCTGTGATTCCTTTTCTTTTGTAAATACATAAATCCTTTGTAAATATTGTCATGTTCTAAGGTAATAACATTCACAAGACTCTTAATTAATATTTTGTATTGAACTCTAATACAGAAATTATCAGAAAAAATCCAAGAATTAGATAAGTTGCAGAATGAATGGGCATCACACACAGCTGCATTGTCAAATAAACATTCCCAGGAACTGACAAATGAGAAAGAAAAGGCCTTGCAGGTATGAACACTAAAGAAAATAGAAAATTATTTTGTTGCTGCTGTTAGTCATTTTGTTAGTTATAAAAGTAATGTATGCTTGTTTTAATATTATCAAACATTATAGAAGTATATAAAAAATTAAGTTGCTTATTAAAAATCTTATTACACAGAGGTAATTTATAAACATTTTGATGTGTTTTTCCAAACTTTTCTCTTTATATGTAAATAATGTGTCTTTTATAAATATTTGTTGATATTTAGAAATTTAGAAATATATAAATCATATATTTGTACACACATGGTAGTATTCTATGCTACCATGTACATATAAATGTACACATTTGGTTGTATTCTATGCTAATGAGGTCCTACAGTATATATTGAGTGTAACTTTTAAACAAATAAAGATTTGGTTTTACCAAATCTGAAAAATAGCTTATGACAGTACTTATTTCCCCATATCCTTTTTTTTCATTTTTATTAAGTTTGTTGATCTTCATGAAATCCATAATTGAAAACTGATCCTCTCTAAAATTTTATAAACACATAGAATAATAAGATCATTTTTCTTCAGATCTTCTTGTATTTTGTTTTTTTGCTTGTTTTGAATTTTGGTACTATATTTTTATTATATAATAGGCACAGGTACAGTACCAACAGCAGCATGAACAACAGAAAAAAGATTTAGAAATCCTCCATCAACGAAACATCCAGCAACTACAAAACAAATTATCTGAGTTAGAAACAGCTAATAAAGACCTAACCGAGAGGAAATATAAAGGAGACTCTACCATCAGAGAACTTAAAACAAAACTGTCTGGTGTTGAAGAGGTATTGAACTTTGGTTTTGTCCCCGCCACCCCCAATTTAAAATAACATTTTAATTTGGTGACTATTACTTGTGTAATACTTGTATGTTACTTCTGATGCTTTTCAAGGATATCTTAGTGATATTAGGGAAACAGATGTTGCAAAAAAATTGAGAATCTAAAATCTGATGAAAAGGGATAATTCAGAGCAGAACTGAGGTAAACTTGGATAATTTTAGTTACAGTCTTGAGCAGCTCATTGACACAGCCTTTAGCTTTTTCGGTGTAGTTTTGATATCCACACAGTGTCTATAGCTCAACATATTCAGTCTTGACTGGTTCTTTCAGCCTACTTAACATGTCAGACAACTATATGAAGTTGTGTCTACTAATAATAGTGACATTAATAATGATAACTAATGCATACTGAACACATGCTATGTAACAGGTGCTATTTAATTGCTTTACATAAATTAACCCACTTGATTATTATAACAATGCTTTTAAAGAAGCTACTATTAATCCCCATTTTGCAGATGATGAACTAAGGCACAGAGAGGTTAAATAATTTGCCCAAGGTCACATAACCAGTAAGTGGAAGAACGAGGATTGGAATCGTCCTATTTGCTTGTCTTTAGTATTCCCTGGTTCTTTCAGGCAACAGAGATATTTTTGAAAATCTTACTATAGTGACACATTGTTGATGATTGATGGTTTAGCCCTGATGATCAATTTCTTTCTAGCATTATACATTATTGTCATAAATAAATCAGAAAACGTAGATTTTTAAGTCTATCATATTTAAATACAAACAACACCAGTGTTGCTCAAGCCTATGAGACTTCCCACTCCATTTCACTAGTATCGTGTGCTTAGAAAACTCTAAAGGTTGACTTATTTTTATGTTCAGATCCTCAGTATTCTGCTTCAATAAGTGTTTATAGTGTATCCATCCTGCTCCCTTTACCTTTCATAGTAGTTTGTAAAATATTGTAGCCTTCCTAGTACATTGGATAGTCATTATAATGCTATATGACTTTTATCTTAGGCCTGAAATTGGCCACTTTATAAACAGTGTGTTCCATTATATGGGCTTTATATAATCAAAATATTTCTTCCAATATTTGCATAAGACTTAAAAATTATGAGTCCTGGGAATTAAAAAAAATTTAGTTGTAGTATAGTCAAATATTAGCTTCAGTTGTGCAATGTAGTGATTCAACACTCAGTACATCACCCAGTGCTCATCAGAGCAAGCACACTCCTTATCCCCATCACCTATTTCACCCATTCCCCCAGCTACCTCCCCTCTGGTAACCATCAGTTTGTTTTTAATAGTTAAGAGTCTGTTTCTTGGGGCGCCTAGGTGGCTCAGTTGGTTAAGCATTTGCTTTTGGCTCAGGTCACGATGACCTCAGGGTCATGGGATCAAGTCCTGCATCTGGCTGTCTGCTCAGTGGGGAGTCTGCTTTCCTCTCTCCTCTCCCTCTACCTTTCCCCATGCCCGCTGGTGCTCTCTTTCTCTCTAGTAAGTAAAAAAATCTTAAAAAAACCCAAAAACTAAAAGATTCTGTTTCTTGGCTATCTCTCTTTTTTTTCTTTGCTCATTTGTTTTTTAAATTCCATGTATGAGTGAAATTATATGGTATTTGTCTTTCTCTGATTGGCTTATTTCACTTAGCATTATACTCTCTAGCTCTATCCATGTCATTGCACCGGGGACTTTTTTTTTTTTTTTTTAACTTCTGAGTATTGTTACCTAATCATGTTAAATTTATCTTTTAGGCATTAGTGCCCTAAATATAATTGCTGCCATTTACTATTTACTATGTGCCAGGCATTATGCTAAGCAATTTGCATTAGGGTTTTTATGAAGATTAGTGAAGTGATTTATGAAGTATTTGTTATTTCTGTTTTACAAACGAGGGAACTGAGATTTAGGGAGGTTAAGTAATTCCCAAGATTACACCAGAGTACCCAGATTTGTATTTAAGTCTGTCTGATAGCAGGGTCTGCTTCTAAAATTACAATGGCATATTAAAATAAAATTATTTTGTAAAGTTTTATTGCAAATGAAATTTATCTAGGAATACTGTATCCTGGACTTATGTTTACTGGCAGTATTTGGTTGGTGTTAGCTGATTGGGAAGTGATCTGTCCTAGATTTTTAAAAATCTGTTTTTAATTAACAATTATATTTGCTTGGTTTTGTTTTAAAGAGTGAACCAAAAGGAAATCCAGAAGTGTTAACATATCTATTGACATGGAAAGATATGCGTAGTATATAAAGAAGGTTGATTATAAAACTGCACACTATGAGCACTTTTTAAAAAATCGATGTATCTAAACAGCAAAATATTAACTGTGGATCATGGTTGTCACCCTTGGCTACCCTTAGAATCCATTGCAGAACTCTTAAATATCCTAGGGCCCAGGCCATACCACATGCTAACTATGAATAAGACTCTCTTGGGGATGGTACCGGACATCAATAGATTTTTAAAGCTTTCAATTTAAAGGTGATTTCAATATGCATACTAGCTTGAGAACCACTGCTTATATGTTAGAATGATAGGGCTTTTTATTTATTTATTTATTTTATGTTTTTGAAATCTATTATAATGGGCATTTAGTACATAAGTGATCTTTTATTTATTTATTTTAAAAGATTTTATTTATTTATTTGACAGAGAGGAGAGAGATCACAAGTAGGCAGAGAGGCAGGCAGAGGGTGGGGGAAGCAGGCTTCCTGCTGAGCAGAGAGCCCAATGTGGGGCTCAGTCCCAGGATCCCGAGATTACGAACTGAGCTGAAGACAGAGGCTTTAACCCACTGAGCCACCCAGGTACCTTTTACCTAAGTGATTTTTTTTTAAAGTATAAATTTCGAGATACCAGAAAATCCTTATTAGTAGTTTTTAAAAGTTGTAGTAATTTACTCATAAATCAGGATTATTTTCCTTGTTGTCATTGAATTAGATATTGGTGTATTTTACAATTATATTTCAAGTCTACAAGTTACATACACCTTTAGAGTGATTTCTGTATTTTTTTAAAAAATCAGTTACTAAAACTTTAAAATTATTACTTTTTAAAAAAATTTTAAACATTTTAATTATAATAACCAGAGCAGCCAACTTCTCTTTTTCATACTGCATCATTTTTTTTCTTCCTCTAGGAGCTCCAGAGGGCTAAGCAAGAAGTCCTCTCTTTGCGAAGAGAGAATTCTACACTAGATGCCGAATGCCATGAGAAAGAAAAGCATATTAATCAGCTACAAACAAAAGTGGCTGTTTTAGAACAGGAAATCAAGGATAAGGACCAACTTGTTTTAAGAACAAAAGAAGCATTTGATACAATCCAGGAACAAAAGGTCTATTTAAACATTTTTTAAACAACTTGGTGATCACATTTACAAGTGATGCTTTTCTTAAACACAAACATCCTATTAACTATTCATGTTTTAAAAAATATGTATCAGGTGGCTTTAGAAGAGAATGGTGAGAAAAATCAGGTACAACTAGGAAAACTTGAAGCTACGATAAAATCATTATCAGCGGAACTTCTTAAGGTTTGTTTTTAAAAAATAATAGAATATTAAGTTTTCTTGGGTTAAGTAGAGATATATATATGAAGCTCTTTTACAGGCAAATGAAATTATCAAGAAGCTACAGGGGGATCTGAAAACTTTAGTGGGTAAATTGAAACTGAAGAATACTGTAACTATTCAGCAAGAGAAACTCTTGGCTGAGAAGGAAGACAAATTACAAAAGGAGCAAAAGGAATTACAAGATGTTGGACAGTCTCTCCGAATTAAAGAGCAAGAGGTAGTGAATATTTTATATTTTTGCGTGCTTCACTATTTGCAAAGTATAACAAATTTTCTCAGATGTATTTTTAAAATTTCTACTTTATTAGAGAAGAGCTTTAGCCTTTTTCCCCCAAAGATCATGACTAGCTTCAATAGAAGTTAGCTTATTTTAATTTGAAGTTAGCTATCATGACTCAGATACGTTGAGTGTTTGTATATATGTACAGTATATGTGTATATACATATGTGTATACAGTGTTAGGTGAGCTATAATTAATCTATTTAATAGTAGTTAATAGTGATTAATAGAAATACATTTCAGTTTTTATTTAGCCTTTGTTATATTATGAGGATTGACATTTCAGGTGTGCAAATTACAAGAACAGTTGGAAGCTACCGTTCAAAAGCTTGAAGAAAGCAAACAACTTCTAAAAAATAATGAAAAGTGTAAGTATTTTACCTTTTTATGTAGATGAGGTTTATAATTGTGTTCTTAATCTGAAAATTTTATTTGAATTCATAAAAGCCTAGGTAAATCAGGATATTGCTACATCCAAAAAATTTGTCTTAAATATGTCTTTGCTATAGTAACTTGTATATCATCTGCCCTGTAAAACTTATCATTATAAAGAAAACCATATTATATGTGTCAGTAACCCGAAATTAAGTGTTGAAAATTCTGACTATAATTTGAATTCACTAAAGTTCTTCACTACTCCTTTTTTTAATTGATGTTTATCTAATAGTAATAACATAATTATTTGAAACTAAAATGTAAGATTAAGACTTTAACATTTTCTTGGTTTTTGTATTGATTATCAGACAAGAGTGTGAACTTCAAATAAACTCTAAGATATTCTAGAAATGAAAGCCTTCAAAGAGATCTTTGACTAGCAGAAATATGAGCTTCTGATAGTAATAGAATAAGGAGTTCTATGTGGTAGTTGCTAAAATACGAGTCTTTAATGACAAAAATTCAGGTGAACCTATATCTTCCTGTGATATAAGGTAGTCTTAAAGGCTTAAAATTTTAAAATCTCAATATAATTTTTAAATGTTTGAAGTTATTAGAAAAATTAGTCAAAATTCTTTACCTTGTTTTGTTCTTTTATTTAAGTAATCACATGGTTAAATAAAGAGCTAAATGAAAATCAGCTAGTGAGAAAGCAAGATGGATTGGGACCTTCCAGCACTCCACCTGTACATTCTAGCAGCAACACAATCAGAAGTGGGATTTCTCCTAACTCTAATGTGGTATGTTTTAAATTAAGACTTAAGTGGTCTTAGTATATAACCTAAAACTGAAGTATTCCCGGACTGTGAGGAAGTCTCCATGCCTTCAGGTGCTGGTACAAATATGGCTAGATAGGGTGGCTGGGTTATGGACATTGGGGAGGGTATGTGCTATGGTGAGTGCTGTGAAATGTGTAAGCCTGATGATTCACAGACCTGTACCCTGGGGCAAATATACATTATATGTTAATAAAAAAATATATGGCTAGAGTCCTCTAACTATAAGCACTGAAGTAAAGGTTAAGTCCCACCTGGAAGTGGGACATACAGGTATACTTGCTCTTAACAAAGAGGCTGTATTTCAAGGACACACTACTTTTAAAAATTTAATTGGATATAGAAATCATTGAGTAATAACTAAAGTAATGCCAGTGTGCTGAAGAAGGGAGTATTCTGGGGCCTTCAGGAGGGAGAACAGAGTTTGGGCTCAAGTTTGGAACTATGATAGAAGAAGCATAAATTGAACTCTGAAAAAGAAAAAAAAGAGATGACCTTTTATCAGCCTGTCAGCTCTAGATTCTAGAAGGAATTAGTTATGATATCTAAGCTTTCTAGCTCCTAGGACCAGGTCTTTTGCTTTCTCCTTGGAAGAAACTGAGAGGAGAAAAAGAATAGCTCATTACATCTGGGAGCTGGCTTGGTACCATCAGCAAGGCCCTGGTGCTGCTAGGAGAGCTGGCCTGGCACTCACAGCTACGTCTTGGGGCTCTCCTATCGAAAATAATTACTTTCATAGAATATCAACATCAGGCAAGGCCACTATGTGACTGTGATAGATCAAGACAAAAATAAGACCACCTCATAATCATATCTGAACACAATTTTAAAAAAAATGAACATTGCTAAACCACAGAACGGGCAAGCATCCTCCTATCCTGGCTAACATGAGTGACTGCTCCTTCTTTACCAATTGGCCTTAATACATTCCTCCCGACTTATCTAATAAGATTTATTTCAGGTACTCATACAGTTATCCCCATTTCCAGATAGCATCTGATTCATAACAAAGCCACAGTTTATTTAACTCTCTTAAACCACCTAACACATAAGTCCAATAAATAAGTCCCTTTTAAGACCTGCATACTGCCACACCCCTCTTACTATGTTTCCCTCGGTATGCAGTCTCCATTATTTGCAAGGAGCAGTAAACCCACGGTGTATACTTATAGATATGGTTCTGTTAGTTTTTGATTGGAGAGCTTTGGCAGAGGATTTAAAATGCAAATACCAACTGAATTTTAAATCTATTCTAGTAAATCAGATTGTACTTGATGTTTAAAGAAAGTATATTTTGCTAAATTGGGAAAAGGTGTGGAAAAAGTGCCCAGTACTGAATTACAAACTTGAGAAAACTTGACAGGCTTAACCTTCATGACTTATGATAAATAGCTGTGTAGATGTTTTTTGTCATGCAATCAGTGATGTATACAATTGCTTCTTAAGGTTTGTGTTTCAGTTGTTCTCTTTTAAAGTCTTTACGTGATATTGGTTAATGGTGTTGCCACCGTATTGAAACTTAAGTGGCAAAGCAAATTATGGTCTAAATTAGTCTATTTAAGAATGCCTATCTTGTTCTCATTCTGGCAGAAATTATTTTTATTTTATGTCTGATTGGCTTATTGGTCTATGACTCTATCCTACCCCCAAGCCCCCTTTTCAGGAATGGAAGACCTATAGAGAACCAAGATGGTTCAGAGAGGTCATTGTTTGAATTTAGTTCAAAGACAGGTCCAGTGGCTTATTTGGTAAGCTTGTACAGTCACTCTTAGGAAAATTTAAAGGTATCCTAGCCTCATGCTGTTATAATAAAGTAGAGTTTTGTAGTGTTATGATAACATTGGTCTCTTAAGGTAGTGCTTTTAAGTATTAGTATTATAACAGATGCTAGTGCCTCATGGATCAGTAAATACTATTTAGAATTAATATCTAATCCTTAACCTTTTTATGTTTTTATTTTTAGGTTGATGGTAGACTTACTTACCCAACTTGTGGGATTGGCTATCCCGTCTCCTCTGCATTTGCATTCCAGAATACCTTTCCTCATCCTATATCTGCCAAAAATACCATCCACCCAATTTCAGGACCAAAGGTAGACAAATTAACTAATACTCTTTTGAGGGAAAATATAGCAATTTATTAATAAATATTTTTTTCTTTTGAGGATTAGTCTTTGGTCAGCTGCTATAAGGTAATAGATAAATATATTCCTGAATATCTAGTTTATGCTTACAGGAAATACTATCTATACTATATGGTATTTCTTGAGTCACCGTAATTTATAAAAAGCTGTACATCAGTCTGCTTACATTTTATTTATTCCCATTCAACCTCTTTTCCACTTTTATTCATTCTTGATTACAACTCTCAAACCTAGCTAACATTACTGACTTCATGCTGCTGATGTATTAGCTCTAGTGACATTTTTGGATTTTATTGCCAGTGTTTATTTTTTATTTCTTTTTAAAGGTTTTATTTATTTATTTGACATACAGTGGCAAGAAGGGGAATATAAGCAGGGGAATTGAAAAGGGAGAAGCAGACTTCCCCCTGAGCAGGGAGCCCGATGTGGGGCTCGATCCCAGGACCCTGCGGTCATAACTTGAGCCCAAGGCAGATGCTCAACAAATAAGCCGCCCAGGCGCACCTATTGCCAGTGTTTAAAGGTCTAATAAGGCAGATTTGTAGCATATTCTAAAATGTAGTTCTGGCAACATTATCTTAAATAGCATAGACCTAGCATTTCCTGCAATGTGATTTATTTGGTAAGGCTTTTTTCTATCCCCTTGAGTTCTTCATCATCATTACTACTAATGTCTTAGGTCTATGTATTGTTTTCACATGTATTATAATCTTATTGTCAATAATTTATCAACAATGATTTAATCCACCCAAATTAAATTATCAACAATAATTTAATCTACCTACACCAGCCGCTGATTCTATTTTCATTCCTAACATTAGTCGAAATTGATTTTTTTGTAAATTATAGAGATAAGTGCTTTTGAAAATAATTTTTTTGAGATTTATTTATTTATTTTAGAGAGAATGTGTGCATGAAGAGGGAGGCAGAGGGAGAGGGAGAGAATCTCAGACTGCTCCTTGAGCATGGAGCCTGATGTGGGACTTAATCCCATGACCCTGAGATCGTGACTTGAGCCAAAATCAAGAGTCAGATGTTTAACTGACTCAGCCATCCAGGTGTCCCTGAAAAGAGTATTTTGAACTGAGGACTTTGAGATTGTATTATAAATCCTTTATCAAATTAGTTTTGGGCTGCCCTAAAAATAAGCTGTGTTGCTCAGGCCTATGTTTCTTTTTAACTTTTTAAGCCTTTTTAACTATCATCTGGAGCTATTGAGAATTCTCATTGTAATGAGAATTAAACCTGAGTTTTTATGCTTAGAATATCATTATGTTAAGAGTATTTAGGTGCGTTTAGTTGTCTTTCCTTGCTTTGTTTGTTAAAGAGTATCAGATATGTGTATTTAGTCATCGAAATGCAGGCACTGGGGGCAAGTAACAGATTAGATATCCTAATCCCAGGCTGCTGGTCTGCTAAATGTTTCCCTTCCTAGACTTTATTTATTTATTTACTTACTTATTTCTTTTTTCAGATATGTGTATTTAAAAGAGTACTATTTTTTTTTTACAATGTTACCTAACTCTTTTTTTTTTTTTTTTTTTTTTTTAAAGATTTTATTTATTTACTTGACAGATCACAAGTAGGCAGAGAGGCAGGCAGAGAGAGGAGGAAGCAGGCTCCCTGCTGAGCAGAGAGCCCGATGCGGGGCTCGATCTCAGGACCCTGAGGTCATGACCTGAGCAAAGGCAGAGGCTTTAACCCACTGAGCCACCCAGGTGCCCCACAATGTTACCTAACTCTTGTACTCTTAAGTCTGTTTGTCCATATTTTATTTTTAAATTTTAATTCCAGTATAGTTAACATACAGTATTAACGTACATTATTTCATGTATACAATGTATACATATAGCTATATGTTAATATAGTTAACATACAGTATTTCACATGTACAATGTAGTGATTCAGCAGTTGTATATGTTACTCAGTGTTTATCAAGATAAGTGTACACTTAATCCCCTTCACTGATTTCACCCATTCTTCCACCAACCTCCCCTTTGATAATGTTTTGTCTTCTACAGTTGTTTTTTGGTTTGTCTCTTTTTTACCCCCCTTTGTTCTATTTCTTAAACTCCACATGTGAGTGTGGAATTTGTCTTTCTTTGACTTATTTCACATACTGTTATACCCTTTGGCTCCATCCATGTTGTCGTAAATGGCAAGATTTCGTTCTTTCTTTAATGGCTGGGCAGTATTATATTGTATATATACTATGTCGTCTTGATCCGTTCATCTATCAGTAGACACATGGGCTGCTTCCAAAATTTGGCTATTGTAAATAATGCTGCTATAAACATGGGGGTGTATCTTTTCAAATTAATGTTTTCTTATTCTTTGTGTAAATACCCAGTAGTGGAATTACTGAATCATATGGTATTCCTTTTTTTAATTTTTTAAGGAACCTCCATATTGTTTTACACAGTGGATGCATCAGTTTGCATTCTCACCAACTGTATGTGAGGGTTCCTTTTTCTCCACATCCTTGCCAACACTTGTTTCTTGAATACTATGTTCCTTAATGAATATCAATGTACTCAAATGTGATTGCATCTTGGGATCAGTTTTTTTCTTGAGAATATGATTGAATTGCTTTTTCATTTTATTTTTAAGTTTTTATTTTAATTCCAGTTAGTTAAATGCAGTATTATTAGTTTTAGCTATATAACATAGTAATTTATCAGTTCTATACATCACTTGGTGCTCCAGTGATCACAAGTACACTCCTTAATCCCCACCAACTATTTAACGCATCTCCCCAACACCCTCCCCTCTGGTAACCATCAGATTATTCTCTGTAATTAAAAGTCTGCTTTTTGCTTTGACACACACATTCTCATTTTTTTCTTCGCTTGTTCTCTTTCTTAAGTTCCACATGTGAGTGAAATCATATGGTATTTGTTTTTGACTGGTGTATATTTAGCTTAGAATTATATTTTCTAGCTCCATCCATGTCATTGCAAATGGCAAGATTTCATTCTTTTTATGGTTGAATACTGTTCCATTGTGTAGATACACCACATCTTTATCCATTCATCAACTTATGGATACTTGAACTGTTTCCCTGTTTTGGCTATTGTAAATAATGCTGCTATACACATAAGGATGTGTGTATCCCTGTGAATTAGTGTTTTTGTATTCTTTGGGTAAATATCCAGTAATCTAATTGCTGGATCATAAAGTAGTTCTGTTTTTAACTTTTTTTAAAGATTTTTTTTTTTTTTTTTTTTATTTGACAGCGAGAAACACAGCGAGAGAGGGGACACAAGCAGAGGGAATGGTAGCGGGAGAAGCAGGCTTCCCGCGGAGCAGGGAGCCCGATGTGGGGCTCGATCCCAGGACGCTGGGATCTGACCTGGGCCGAAGGCAGACGCTTAATGACTGAGCCACCCAGGCACCCCTGTTTTTAACTTTTTGAGGAAACTCCACACTAATTAAAAATGGGTAAAAGGAAAAAGAGGAGTGCCTGGGTGATTCACTTGGTTAAGCATCTGCCTTCAGCTCTAGTTGTGATCCTGGGGTCCTGGGATCAAGCTCTGCATTGGGCTCCCTGCTCAGTGGGGAGCTTTGTCACTCTCGCTCTGCCACTACCCTTGCTTATGCTTGCTCGCTCTATCTCTCTCTCTTTCTCTCTCTCTGCCAAATAATAAAGTCTTTTTTAAAAATCCACATAAATGGGGCGCCTGGGTGGCTCAGTTGTTAAGTGTCTGCCTTCGGCCCCGGTCATGATCCCAGAGTCCTGGGATCGAGCCCCGCATTGGGCTCCTTGCTCGGCGGGAAGCCTGCTTCTCCCGCTACCATTCCCTCTGCTTGTGTTCCCTCTCTCGCTGTGTTTCTCTCTGTCAAATAAATAAAATCTTAAAAAAAAAAAAAATCCACATAAATGTAATAGGAAAGATGAGAAAGTAGTGTTTTTGGCTTCTAAGGTCTAGGAGAATGGAAGTATCCACTCATTTAGCATTGTGGAGCCAAAGTTACCTTTGACAAGTTGGCATTGTGGAGGGAGATGATAAAACCAACTCTCAGTAAACTGAAGGACAAATAGACATATATAAACAAAAATAAATTCCAGGGGCACCTGGCTGGCTCGGTCATTAGAGTGTGCAACTCTTGATCCTGGGGTCATGAGTTTGAGCCCTATGTTGGGTGTAGAGGTTACTGGAAAAAAAAAAAAAATCCCAGGTTGGTTAAAGATTGACATTTAAAAAGCAAAACTTTATGATCATGGTACTGTGAATTCTTTCAAATAAGATAACAAAAAAATACAAATGAACTGTTAAAAAATGGATAATTTGGGGTACATTTAAATGAAAAATGCCTATATATATATGTAGTATATATATAGACTCTTCAAATATATATGGGATATATATTTATATATGTGTGTGTGTGTGTGTATATATATATATATATATATATATCAAACCAAGTGAAAAGATAAGCCAGAGATTGAGAGAAGATATTTACATCAAATGCAGCCTCCAATAATGAATATCCAGAATATCAAAGAACTTACATGATTCCATAAGAAAAAGCCAAGCAGCTCAACAGAAAAGTGGACAAGAGATATAAATAGGCAGTTTATAGAAGAGAAACCTGAATATCCAATAAATGTATTAAAAGATTTTAAGGGCACTTAGGTGGCTCAGTGGGTTAAATGTCTGCCTTCAGCTCAAGTCATGTTCCCCGGGTCTTGGGATAGAGCCCTATGTAGGGCTCACTCTTCAGCGGGGAGCCTACTTCTTCCTCTCGTGCACCCCGCCCGCCCGCTTGTGTGCTCTCTCTCTCTCTCCCTCTTTCAAATAAATAAAACCATTACCAAATAGATTTAAAAATAAATAATAAATAAATATGGGAATAAGATTCAGATAGATATTTCATCAAAATAAATACCCTGATGTCAAATAAGCACATGAAAAGATGCTCAACTACCTCAAGTATTTTCTTTTTTATGCTACTGTGAATGTAATTGATTTATTACTTTCTTGGAATATTTATTGATGCTGTCTAGAAGTATAATTGATTTTTGTATGTTGATCTCTTATCCTGAAACCTTGCTAAACTCATTGAACTCATTAATGGCTTTTGGTGCATTGATATGATTATGTATTTTTCTTTCATTGGTTAGGTATATTATGTTAATTTTGAAATATTAGCTTTGCATTCTTAGGATAAAGTTCACTGAATTAAATATTAAATCCAGTTGGTTGATTTTGTTAGGCCCTCTGTGTCTTTGTTGACTTTCTATTTGTTTTATCAGTTACTGAGAGGAATGTTGATATCTCCGATGAGTATTATAACTTTCATTTTTTCCTGTTAATTCTATCAGTTTTAGCTTCACACCTTGGTCGAGTACATATACCTCTTGAGGATGATGTCCTCCTCGTTACTTAACCCTTTTATCATTATGTAATTTCCTTCTTTATTTTTGGTAATTTTCCATACTCTGGGTCTTCTTTGTTTCATATGAATTTAATTACTCAGGCTTCCTTTTAAGTGTTTCCCTGGAGTGTCTTTTTATACCCTTTTACTTTAAATCTATGTGTATCCAAAAAAAAAAAAATAAATAAATAAATCTATGTGTATCATATTTAAAATGGGTTTCATCTTAGAGTGTATCTTGTTTGTTCTCTTTGTTTTTCATTCTTTTGTTTTGCCTTTCTTGATTTATTTGAATATTTTTAGTATTTCATTTTAATTTTCTGTTTTTGATTATATTTGTGTATATATATTTTTAGTGGTTGCTCTAGGCATCATATTACACATACTTTTCACAGTATTATAGAATTGATATTTTGCCACTTCAAGTGGAATCTAAATACCTTAATACCATATAGTGTCCTTACCCTTTTTATTTTGGTAATTTACATCTGTATACATCAGAAACTTCCTCAGACATTGCTGTAATTTTTATTTTTGCTGTTAACCATTATACATATTTAAAACACTTGAGGGGTGCTTGGGTGGCTCAGTCGTTAAGCGTCTGCCTTCGGCTCAGGTCATGATCCCGGCATCCTGGGATCGAGCCCCGCATCGGGCTCCCTGCTCTGCGGGAAGCCTGCTTTTCCCGCTGCCATTCCCTCTGCTTGTGTTCCCTCTCTCGCTGTGTTTCTCTGTCAAATAAGTAAAAAAAAATCTTTAAAAAAAAAAATAAAACACTTGAACGGAGAAGCATAGTTCATTATATTTTTATCCAGTATTTACCGCTTCTTTCTTTCTTTTTTAAAGATTTTATTTATTTGACAGAGACAAAGGAAAAGGGAACAGAGCAGGGGGAATAGGAGAGAGAGAAGCAGGCTCCTTGACTAGCAGGGAGCCCAATGCAGGGCTCAGTCCCAGGACCCTGGGATCATGACCTGAGCTGAAGGCAGATGCTTAATGACTGAGCCACCCAGGTGCCGGCATTATTTACCATTTCTATTGCTCTTCCTTCATTGCTGATGTTCCATATTTCCCTCTGATATCGTTTCTTGAATAATAGGACATACTTTAGCATTTGTTTTAGAGTAAGTTTCTGGGAACACCTTTCTTTGACCTTCATCTCTGAATGATATTTTCTCGAATATACAATTCTGTTTTTATTTCATTTTGCTAATTTCATGTATTTTATATTCCTTAAGCCCTTTAAAGATGTTTTTCCACTTCCTTCAGACCCCCATGATTTCTGATGAGAAATTACAATAAATTCAAATTGTTTTTCAGTTATATATAATGCATCCTTTTTTCTCTGGTTGCTTTTATGATTATTTTTCTTTAGTTTTCAGCGGTTTGATAGTGTGGTCATGGATTTCTTTGACTCTCCTTTTGGGGATTTGCTAAGCTTTAATCTGTGAATTGATACATTTTGCCAAGTTTTGGAAGTGTTCAGCCATTACTTATTTCTTGAAATATTTTTTCTGCACCATGCACTTCCTCCTCTCTTTCAGAAACTTAAACGACATGAATGTTAGATCTTTGTCTACTATTTCCCGTAGGTCCACAGGCTCTGTGTTTTCTTCCTTTGTTAAATATTTTTCTCTTTCAGATTTGATTATTTCTATTGATCTTCAAGTTCACTCTTTTTCTATAATCCCATTCTGTTACAGAGCCCATCCAGTGAATTTTTTCCATTCTTAAATTTTTTTTTTAAGGTTTTATTTATTTGTCAAAGAGAGTACCTATGTACAAGCAGGGGGTGTGGCAGGCAGAGGGAGAAGCAGGCTTCCTGCTGAGCAAGGAGCCCGATGTGGGACTCAGTCCCAGGACCCTGGGATCATGACCTGAGCCAAAGGCAGACGCTTAACTAACTGAGCCACCCAGGCATTCTCTCCATTCTTAAATCTTTTTTTTTTTTTTTTTTCTCATTTGTTTCTTTTTTGTATCTTTTTTTTTACTAAGACTTTTTTTCTTACATTTATTTTAATTGTGTTCGCCTCTACTTCTTAGAGCCTAAGAGATGTTTTAAGTATTTTAAAAAAAAAAAAAATTTTATTTGAGAGAAAGAGAAAGAGTGCTCATACACGTGAGCGGGGGGAGGGGCAGAAAAAGGAGGGGGAAGGACAAGCAAACTCTTTGTTAAATGTGGAACCCGATTGGGGGCTTGATCCCACAACCACGAAATCATGACCTGAGCTGAAACTAAGAGTCAGATGCTTAACCTACTGAGTCACCCAAGCACCCCAATATTTTTCTGATAATTTTCAATTTTTTTTCTCATTTTGGAGTTGAATGACATCTGTTGGCTTGTCTTTTACTTTGTGAATTGCTTAGATTTTCCTGGTTTTTTAATTAAATTATTTTGGATTGTGTGCTGGATCTAATAATGAAGAGTATGAGGCTCTAAATCTTAAATCCTAAGGAGAATATGATTTTTTTTTTAAGCACTTTTCTTAGGGTCAAGTTGCAAGTTCTGAATTGCCTTGTGTGGGCCTCAGTTTTTATGGCAGTTTAGTCTTTAAAGACTTTGCCATGTTATTTGGATCTGTGTGTGCATCATCTGGTGGGTGTTCTGTGATCTGGACAGTGGTTTACCCCATAGTTCACTTCTCTTTGGTATGTTAATTAGGGTCAGCTCTTGCATGTCCAGACTGGAAGTGAACCCAGGAATTCATGCACAACTTTATAGAATCTCTTTCTTGAGTTCCTATCTGTCATTTGTCCTGAATTTCCAGGATCCTTTCTGAGTTGAATAGAACTGAGTTTTCTTACTGTGCTACACAGTTTCCTTGTTCTGCATTTGTTAGCAGGCATTGGGAGAACAGAGAAAAAATAAGGAGGATTTGCCTTACGCTTTAAGATCATGCCTCTGGTCAGAGGGTGTAATTCCTTTTCTTTATAGAGTGTGAGGTGCCTGTCTGACCACTTAGAGTGTCAACCATCATCCCTGTGGATTCTACTCTCATAGAATTGCCTGAGGGTTAGGGCAGAAGAGAACTGTTAAAGGGTGTGAGGGGAGGGTTCCTCACTTTCTTTGACCTTAAAGGAGCTCCTTTCTAATTTTTCAGAGCAGAAAGAATCTACCTCAATGATAATATTTTACTATGGCTTCCTTAGTATTTACCCGACATATCATTTTCTATACATACTGTGTCTTTATATTTAGAGTGGATTTCTTTAGTTATAATTGACTTACATTTCTATCCATTCTGACATTGCCTTTAACAATTTAAAATTTAACATATATACTGATAATGTTTATCATCTTGATGTTTGTTTTCTACCTGTACCATCAGTTTTTTTGTTTCTTTTCTACTTTTTTCTTATTGCCTTTCCAGTTGTTTGCTTATTGCATTCTGCATTCCATTTTCTCTCTTCGTTGGGATTTGCTTAATTTTCTTCTTATTTGCTATAGCATTTGTAATATACATTATCTTATTCTATCTTCATATGCTACTTCCTGTGTAACATATGAATCTTTAATAATTATATTTGTCTTTTCCTGTCCCTGTGTTAACTATTAAATTTTTCTGTATTTGTTAAAAACTTTCTTTTTGCTTTAAACAGTCGGGTGTCTTTAGGTTAAGTATCTGTCTTCCATTCAGGTCATGATCCCAGGGTCCTAGAATCCAGTCCCGCATTGGGCTGCTTGCTCAGCAGGGAGTCTGCTTCTCCTCCTACTCCACCTGCTTGTGTTCCCTCCCTCCCTGTGTGTGTCTCTCTCTCTCTGTCAAATAAATAAATCTTCTAAAAAATAAAGTTTCATCTGATAACATTTTCCTTTCTTCTAAAATTTCTTACAGTATAGATATTTAAGATTTCTGTGGGCAAATAATACTTCCTGCTTTTAAGTCTTATAACACTTTTATTTTGTCTTCATTTTCTCTGTATTTAGAATTCTAGGTTTATAAGTTTTTTTTTTTAATTGAAATATAGTTGACACACAATGTTACATTAGTTTCAGGTGTACAGCCTAGTGATTGACAACTCTATATTATGCTATCTTCACTACAAGTATAGCTATCAACTGTCACAATACAACACTATTACAAGAGCATTGACTATATTCCCTGTGCTATGCCTTTCATCTCTATGACTTATTCTTTCCATAACTGGAAGTCTACATATCATACTTCTCTTCACCCATTTTTGCCTACTCACCCACCCTTCTCCCCTCTGGTACTTTTGGGTCTGTTTCTGCTTTATTTGTTTTGTTTTTTAGGTTCCATATATAAGTGAAATCATATGGTATTTGTTTTTCTCTGTCTGATTTATTTCACTTGACATAATATTCTCTAGAGCCATCCATGTTTTTACAAATGACAAGATCTCATTCTTTGTTATGGGAGAGTAATATTCGTGTGTGTGTGTGTGTGTGTGTGTACACACCCCCCCCACACACACATCATCTTCACACATCTATTGATGGACACTTAAGTTGCTTCCATATTTTGGCTCCTATAAATATTGCAATAAATATAGGGGTCATGTATCTTTTCAAATTAGTGTTTTTGTTTTCTTTGGGTAAATACCCAGTAGTGGGGATCTACTGGATCATATGATA
The DNA here is from genome assembly GCA_028646535.1 of Procyon lotor. NCBI lineage: Eukaryota > Metazoa > Chordata > Mammalia > Carnivora > Procyonidae > Procyon > Procyon lotor. The sequence continues at coordinate 73,707,216 of CM053606.1, read as the reverse complement.
TTTCTATTTTTAATTTTTTAAGGAACCTTCATACTATTTTTCACAGTGACTATACCAGTTTACATTCCTATCAGTAGTGTATGACTGTTTCTCTTTCCCCACATCCTTGGCGACATTTGTTCTTTCCTATCCTTTTGATACTGGCCATATATCACATTGTGGTTTTGATGTGTATTTCCCTGATGATTAGTGATACTGAGCATGTTTTCATGTATCTGCTGGCTACCTGTATATCTTCTTTGGAAAAACTGTTCGAGTTCTCTGCTCATTTTTTAATTAGATCATTTGTGTGTGTGGAGAGGGAGTGGTGTTGAGTTGTGTCACTTCTTTATATATTTTGGATATTAACCCCTTATTGGATGTATCATTTTCAAATATCTTCTATTCAGTAGGTTTCCTATTTTGTTGATGGTTTCCTTTGCTATTCAAAAGCTTGTTATTTTCATGTAGTCCCAGTAGTTTATTTTTGCTTTTATTTCACTTGCCTTCAGACACATATCTAGAAAAATGTTGCTAAGGTCAATGTCAAAGAGATTACTGGCTGTATTTTCTTCTAGAAGTTTTATAGTTTCAGGTCTCACGTTTGGGTCTTTAATCCACTTAATTTTTGTGTATGGTGTGAATGTCATCCAGGTTCATTCTAGTGCATGTAGTTGTCCAGTTTTCCCAGCACCACTGGTTTAAGGGACTATCTTTTTCCTCACTGTATATTCTTACATCCCGTGCTATAGTTTAATTGACCATATAAGGATGGTTTATTTCTGTGTGCTCTATTCTGTTCCATTGATCTGTGTGTTTATTTTTGTGGCAATACCACACTGTTTTACTATAGCTTTGCAGTATTATCTTGAAATGTACCTCCAGCTTCATTGTTTTTTCTCATGAACTGGTTTGGCTATTTGATGCCTTTTGTGATTCTGTAGAAATTTTATTCTTTAAAATTCTATTTGAGAGAGAGAGAAAGAGGATGCACAAATGGGAGATGGGGAGGGGCACAGGGACAGGGAGAAGCAGGCTCTCCACTAAGCATGGAGCCCGACTCAGGGCTCCATTCCAGGATGACCTGAGCCAAAGTCAGATGCTTATAAGCCACCCAGGCGCTCCTCTGTAAAATTTTAGTATTATTTGTTGTAGTTTTGTGAAGAATGCTATTGGTATTTTGATAGGGATTACAGTGAATCTATAGATTGCTTTGGGTAGTATAGACATTTTAACAAAATTAATTCTTCCAGTCCATGACTATAATATAGCATTCCATTTGTTTGTTTTGTTTCAATTTCTTTCATCAGTGTTTTGTAGTTTTCAGAGTGTAGGTCTTTCACTTCCTCAATTAAGTTTATTCGTAGGTATTTTCGTCTTTTTGGTGCAATTATAAATGGGTTTGTTTTTGTTTCTTTTTTAAGATGTTTAATTTTCATCCATGGGTTTTATTCAGTGTATCTAAAAATTTTTTTTTAATTTTATTTTCTTATTTGAGAGAGGGAGCATACATGCATGCACATGAGTAGGGGTAGGGGCAGAGGGAGAAGGAAAAGCAGACTCCCTGCTGAGTGTGGAACCCAATGTGGGGCTTGATCCTAGGACACTGAGATCATGACCTGAGCTGAAGACAGATGCTTTAGAGTCAGAGCCACCCAGGTGCCCCTAAAATTTTATTGACAAGCTTCAGAACTTTCCAGTTACATTTTAAGTCAGATTATTGAGGTATCATTTATAGACAGTAAAATTCAACTTTTGTAGTGTACTCCACTTAAAAAAAAATTCACTGTCTTAACCTTTTTAAAGATTTATTTTTTTAAATTTGAGATTGAGTGATCATAAGTGGGGGGACAGAGAGAGAGAGGGAGAAGCAGGCTCCCTGCTGAGCAGGGAACTCGACAGGGGGCTCAATCCCAGGACTCCAGGATCATGACCTGAGCCAAAGTCAGACACTTAAATGACTGAGCCATCCAAGTGCCCTTAACCTTTTTAAAGTTTAGAATTAAAAATTGTTTATACACAGGCAGTGATGTTAAATACATACATAATGTTGTGCAATCATCACCACCAACCATCTCCAGAACTCTTCATCTTGTAAAACTGAAACTCTGTACCCATTAACCAGTCATTTCCCATCCCCCACCCCCAATGCCTCCCAGCTCCTGGTAACCACAGTTCTACTTTCTGTCTCTATGATTTTGAGTATTGTAAATACCTCATATAAGTGATATCATCATATGGTATTTGTCTTTTTGTGACTGGCTTACTTCACTTAGCATGTGTCATTGGAGTTCATCCCTGTTGTAGTATACATTTATTCCCTTTATAGGGCTGAATAATATTCCATTCCATTCCATTCCATTGAATAATATTCCAATATCCATTGGAATAATATTCCAATAGTATTCCATATTTCATTTGATAAAATATGGATTTTGTTTGGACACTTTGATGGGACACTTGAATTGCTTCCATGCTTAGCTATTGAATAATGCTTCTATGTACCTGGGTGTAAAAATATGCCTTCAAGCTCTGTTTTGATTTCTTTTGGGTATATAACCAGAAGTAGAATTGCTGGTAGCAATTTTACTTTAAATTTTTTGAGTAACTGCCATAATGTTTTCCATTACGGTTGTACCATTTTGCATTCCCACCAATAATGTATAAGAGTTCTAGATTTTCCACATCCTTGCCAACACTTGTCTTATTTTTTTTAATAGTAGTCATCCTACTGGGCGTCAGGTGGTATCTCACTGTAGTTTTGATTTGCATTGCCCTAATGATCAATGATGTTGAGCATCTTTTCATGTGCTTTTGACTATTTGTATATCTTCTTTGGAGAAGCACTTCTTCAGATTATTTGAGCACCTTCTTTTTTTAAGCTTTAATTTTAATTCCAGTTACTTAACATAGTGTTATACTAGTTTCAGGTTTACAATATACTGATGCAACACTTCTATACATCACCTAGTGCTCATGACAAGTGCTTGCCTTAGTATCCCCATAAGCTATTTAGCCCATCCCCTCACCCCCCCCCCGTAACCATCAGTTTGTTCTCTATAATTATAATCTGTTATTTCTCTCTCTCTCATTTTCTTTCCCTTTGCTTATTTTGTTTCTTAAATTCCATGTATAAATGAAATCATGTGGTATTTGTCTTTCTCTGACTTATCTTGCTTAGCATTATAGTCCCACCATGTGATTGTAAATGGCAAGGTTTCATTCTTTTTTTTTTTTTTTTTTTTGCAAGGTTTCATTCTTTAGAGCTGAATAATATTCCATTATATATATATATACCACATCTTATTTATTCATTCATCAATTGATGGACACATGGGCTGCTTCCATAACTTAGCTATTATAAATAATGCTGCTATAAACATAGGGGTGCCTGGAATTGTTTTCCTAATTTCCCTTTCTGCTACTTCATTATTAGTGTATAATATCGAAACACAACCAATTTCTGTATATTAATTTTGTATCCTTCAGTTTTACTGAACTCACTTATTCTAATAGTTTTTTTCGGTAGAGTCTTTAGGGTTTTCTATCAATGGTATCATGTCATCTGTAAATAATGATTGTTTAACTATTCCTTACCACTTTGTATGCCTTTTGTTTCTTCTTGTCTGATTGCTATGGGTAGGACTTCTAGTACCATGTTGAATAAAAGTAGCTAGAATGGACAACCTTGTACTGTTCCTGATCTTAGGGGAGAAGGTTTCAGTTTCTCACGGTTCAGTATGATGTTGGAAGTGGGTTTGTCATATATGGCTTTTATTTTATTGAGGTATGTTTTCTCTAAACCCACTTTGTTGAGAATTTTTATCATGAATGAGTATTAAAGCCATTAAATACTTTTTCTTTTTATCTATTGAGATGATTGTGTGATTTTTGTTAATATAGTGTTTCACATATTGGTTGATTTGCAGATACTGAACCATCCTTGCATCCTGGGAATAAATCCCACTTAACTGTGGTGAATGATTCTTTTTTCCTTCCCTCAAGATAGATAGATAAATATTTATTTATTTATTTATTTTAGTTTATTTATTTATTTATTTATTTATGAGCGAGCTAGCATGCAAGCAGGGGGAGGGGCACAGGGAGAGGGAGACAGAAGCATCCTCCCTGACTGAGCGTGGAGCCTGATGTGGAGTGTGAATGATGCTTTTATTATATTGTTGTATGTGGTTTGCTACTTCTGAGGAATTTTATATCTGTGTTCTTCAGAGATATGGCCTTTAGTTTTCCTTTTTTGTGGTGTCTTTGTCTGATTTTAGTGTGAGGGTAATGCTGGCCTTGTAGAATGTATCTTGAAGCTTCCTTTCTTGTTCTATTTTTTGGAATACATTGGAGAGAATACAGATATTAATTCTTCTTTAAATGTTAGAATTCGTCTGTGAATTCATCTGGTTCTGAACTTTGATTTGGGAAGTTTGGGGGTTTTTGAAGATTTTACTTATTTTTTGAAACTGAAGATTTTATTTATTTTAGAGAGCATGAGTGGGGAAAGGGACATAGGGAGATAGAGAGAGAGAGAGAGAGAGAAGCTGAAGCAGATTCCATGCTGAGTGCAGAGCCTAACATGGGGCTCAGTCTCATAACCCTGAGATCGTGACCTGAGCTGAAGTCAAGAGTTGGATGCTTAACTGACTAAGCCACCCAGGTGTCCCAGCGATTTTTTGATTACTGGTTTAATTTATTAACTGGAAATTGGTCTGCTGTTCAGATTTTCTGTTTCTTCTTAATTCGGTTTTGGAAAATTATATGTTTTTAGGAATTTGTCCATTTCTTCTTGGTTGCCTAATTCTTAGCATATAATTTTTCATTTTTCATTTTAGTTTCTTATAATCCTGTTGGTTGTTACTACTTTCATTTCTGATTTTGTTTCTTTTTTTTCTTCATGAGTCTAGCTAAAAGTTTGTCAGTTTTGTTGATATTTTCAAAGAACCACCTGATTTCATTAATCTCTTCTTTTTTTAGTCTCTGTTTCATTTATTTCTGCTCTAATCTTTATTTTTCCTTGGCTTGCTGCTTTTTTTTTTTTTTTTTTTTAAAGATTTTATTTATTATTTGAGAGAGACACAGCAAAAGAGGGAACACATGCTAGGGGAGTGGAAGAGGGAGAAACGAGCTTCCCACTAAGCAGGGAGCCCGATGTAGGGCTTGATCCCAGGACCCTGGGATCATGAACTGAGCTGAAGGCAGAAGCTTAACGACTGAGCCACCCAGGCGCCCCATCTTTTTCTAGTTCCTTCAGATGTAAAGTTAGATAGTTTGTGATTTTTCTTGTTTTTTGAGGTAGGCCTTTATCATTATAAATTTTCTTCTGAGGATTGCTTTAGTTGCATCCTATAGATTTTGGACAACTGTGATTTCATTTTCTTTTGTCTTCATGTAGTTTTTTGTTTTGTTTTGTTTTTTTAAAGATTTTATTTACTTACTTGACAGAGAGAGAGAGAGAGAGAGAGACAGCAAGAGGGAATACAAGCAGGGGAAGTGGGAGAGAGAGAAGCAAGTTTCCTGCTAAGCAGGGAGCTTGATGCGGGCTCTATCCCAGAATCACCTGAGCCAAAGGCAGATGCTTAACCAGTGAGCCACCCAGGAGCCCTGTCTTCATGTAGTTTTTGATTTCCTCATTGACCCAGTGGGTATTCAGTAGCATGTTATTTAGGCTCCATGTGTTTATGCTTTTTCCAGGTTTTTTTTCTTGTAATTTCTAGTTTCATAACTGTTGTGGTTGGAAACAGTGGTTGATATGATTTGTTGAGACTTGTTTTGTGACGTAATATGTGCTCTGTATTGGAGAGTGTTTCACATGATTTTATTTTATTTTGTTTGTTTATTAAAAGATTTTATTTTAGTTATTTGTCAGAGAGCACAAGCAGGCACAGTGGCAGGCAGAGGCAGAGGGAGAAGCAGACTCCCCACTAAGCAAGAAGCCCAATGTGGGACTCAATCCCAAACCCCTATGATTACGACCTGAGCCGAAGGCAGATGCTTAACCAACTGAGCCACCCAGGCGTCCCCGTTCCACGTGATTTTAAAGCACTGTGTATTCTGTTGTTTTGGGATGGAACATTCTATATGTATCTGTTAAGTCTATCTGGTCTAATATGTTATGCAAAGACACTGCTCCCTTTTTAATTTTCTTTTAAGATTGATTTTATTTGTTTTTAAAGATTCTATTTAGAGAGAAACAGTGAGAGAGATAGTAAGAGAGAGCACAAGCAGGGAGGAGAGAGAGAAGTAGAATTCCACTGAGCAGGGAGCCCGATGCGGAGCTTGATCCTTGGGATCATGACCTGAGCCGAAGGCAGATGCTTAACGACTAAGCCACCCAGGCGGCCCCCTTTTTAATTTTTTGCCTGAATTATCCATTGATGTAAGTGGGATGTTAAAGTCCCCTAATATCATTGTATTACTGTCAATTTCTCCTTTTACATCTGTTAATATTTACTTAATAAGTGCTCCAGTGGTGAGTACATAGATATTTACAATTGTTTTATCCCCTTGTTGGATTGATCCCTTAATTATTATGTAATGCCCTTCTTTGTCCTTTGTTACGCTTTATCATCTGTGTTGTTTGATGTAAGTATTGCTATGCAAGCTTTATTTCGCTTCCATTTTCATGGAATATCTTTTTCATCACTTCAGTTGCAGTCTTCATGTGTCTTTGGGTCTAAAGTGAGTCTCTTGTGGGCAGCATATAGATGGGGCTTGTTATCCATTCTGTCACCCTGTGCCTTGACTGGACCATTTAGATCATTTATATTTAAAGTAGTTATTGATAGATATGTATTTATTGCCATTTTATTGTTTTGTGTGTGTTTGTAGTTCTTCTCTGTTCCTTCTATTGCTTTCTTGTGATTGATGACTTTCTTAATGTGAAGCTTGGATTTCTTTCTCTCTTGTGTATCTACTACGGGTTTGGTTGGTGGTTACCATGAAGTTCATATATAACATCCTAAGTATTTAACAGTCAATATTAATGGTCACTTAATTTCAAAGACATTGTAAAAGAACATTATTTTTACCCTCACCTTCACGGGTTTTGTGTTTTCATAGTTTACATCTTTTTATTTCACAAGTCCCCTTAACTAAATTTTAAAGATTTTATTTATCTTAGAGAACATGCCTGTGAGCAAGGGAGGAGCAGAAGGAGAGGGAGGAGGGAAAGAATCTCCAGCAGACTCTGTGCTGAGTATGGAGCCCAACATGGAGCATAGTCTTTCGACCCTAAGATCATGACCTGAGGTGAAACCAAAAGTCAGATGCTTAACTGAGCCACGTAGGTGTGCCAATCCCCTCAACTAATTTTTTAGAAATAATTGAATTTGCTACTTTTGTCTTCTAACCTTCATCTAACTTCATAAGTATTTGTTTTGTTACCTTTACTGTATGTTTGCTTTTATTTGTGAAATGTTTTCCTTTCCTAATTTTCTTCTAATTATGACCTTTTATTTTCCACCTAAAGGAATCTCTTTAGAAAGTGACATTTTTCTCTGGGTGCTTTTAAGATTTTCCTTTTTTCATTAATTTTTTTTTTTTTTCAGCAACTTATTTGTGATATGCCTTGGTGTGGCACATGTATGTTATTATCCACTAGGGCTTTTTATTGAGGGCTTGTTATCAGAGATTAATGGTTGACAGCTTGGAAAATTGTGGTAATTATTTCACTTTGTTTTTTTTCAGTACTCCAGTTACACACAGTTGGTCACATATTTTTCCATTGAGACTGCTCATTTATTTTTTTATGCTTCATTTTATATTCTAATGTTCTCAAAGTTTACCAATCTTTTCTTCAGTATATAATATGCCATTATTTCTGCCTAGTGAGTAACGTATTTTAGCTAATGAATTTGTCATCTCTTCAAGTTCCATTTTATTCTTTTTTATATCTTTCATTTTTCCTGTACTTGTGATTTCCATTAAATTCTTGTTCATAATTATCATTGTTCTAACATATCTGTCCTTATTATCATTTCTGTTATTTCTGGATCTGTTTTATTGACTTTTTTTCTTGGTGTTTTCACATTTTCTTCCTTATTGTCATCTCTAGTAATTTTTGATAGAATGTGGAATATTGTCAGTGGTTACATTGTTGACTGTATGGATTTTGTTGTCTTCCTTTAAAGAGTGGCTACTATTTAAGTTAGTTTGGGGTTTCTTTGATCCCTTTGCAGTATTCTGAATTTTTTGTTTTCTTCTTTAGCTTTACTTCAGTCATCTAGGGTAGCTTTTACTCAAGGGATAGTTCAGCCCTTCTATAAAGCCATGATCCTTCATGGCTCTTCACTGAATGCCTTAAATAATTGCCAAGGACTTTCAAATTTATCTCCGTGATTATGAACCTTGGGAATTGTTCAGGTTAAAACTCCCATCTCTTGGGATGCCTGGGTGGCTCAGTCGGTTAAAGCCTCTGCCTTCGGCTCAGGTCATCTCAGGGTCCTGGGATCAAGCCCCACATCGGGCTCTCTGCTCGGCGGGGAGCTTGCTTCCCTCTCTCTCTCTCTCTGCCTACTTGTGATCTCTCTCTCTCTGTCAAATAAATAAATAAATTCTTAAAAAATAAACAAAACTCCCATCTCTCTTTTTTTTTTTTTTTCTTTTTTAAGTCTTTGGAGATATGTCCCTATGCATGTGTCTAGTTTTGAGTAAAAACTCAAAAGGGACCCAAATGCAGATTTCTATAGATTTTTCTCTTTATATGTTCTTTTTTTTTTTTTTTTTCATTTATTTGAGAGTGAGCGAGTGAGCATGAGCAGGAGGAGGGGCAAAGGGAGAGGAGAGAGAATCCAAGAAGACTCCACAGTGAGCATGGAGCCTCTCTCGATCTCCCAACCTGAGAAAAAAAGCTGAGATCATAACCTGAGCCAGAATCAAGAGTCAGACGCTTAAATGACTGAGCTACCCAGGAGCCCCTTTATAGCTTCTTGCTTGTCAGAATTCTGCTCTGCAACTTTCACTTACCCCAAACTCCCTAAATTCTGATCTTGATCTCTTCAATTTAGCAATTACGTTTTCCCTCTGTACCTGAATTTAGATTAGGTGCTTCCACTTGGAAAGCTGGGTCAGTTGTAGGGATCACACTTCTCTCAAAGATCACAGTGGTATACTACCTTTTGTTCAGTATTTGAGACCATTCCTTTTCTTTTGTCCAGTTTTCTAATTTATGATTTTTGCCTGTATCTTATGAATTGATATCTGGTACTTAATATTTAACTCTTTCATATTTATTTTTCTATAAGGAATATTGGAATCAGTTTGTTTCATTTTTAAATGTTTTTTAACATTTTTGTGTTTAAGGTTGTCATGTGAAATACATAGATTAATGTAGGGAGAACTAATATCTTTGGAATATTGAACATTGATAGTCAAGTACATTTAGCATATACCATTTTTATTCGTAATTTTTTTTTTTATTCGTAATTTTAACCAACAGTTTGTGCCTATCTACTGCTATTTTATTGTGAGTTTTTACTAAAAATAGATATTTGTTTTCTCGTGCCTTTTCCTTTTGTATGCAAGTAGTCAGGTTTGTTTTTTTTTTTTAATATTTATTTATTTGACAGAGAGGAGAGAGATCACAAGTAGGCAGAGAGGCAGGCAGAGAGAGAGAAGCAGGCTCCCTGCTGAGCAGAGAGCCCGATGCGGGGCTCGATCCCAGGACCCTGAGACCATGACCTGAGCCGAAGGCAGGAGGCTTTAACCCATTGAGTCACCCAGGTGACTACTACTACCCCAAGTAGTCAATTTTTTAATCTATTAGTTTGGTGACTTAATATGTGTACCTTTTTTTTAAGATATTTATAAGTTTCTGGTATAAAACCTCAGTTGTGTATTTTAGTTTAGGTTTTTGTATAGATTCTTGGATTACTTTTGATGATTTAAAGATTTATTTTTTATTTATTGTTGCGGGGAGAGAGAAGGAGGAGGGGCAGAGGGAGCCGGAGAGGGAGAGAAGCAGACTTCCTGCTGAGTGCAGAGCCTGAGCCCGAGATCATAATCTGAGCCAAAACCAAGAGTCAGTCACATAACTGACTGAGCCACCCAGGTGGCACTACTTTTGATTATTCTAAAGTTCAAATTCCTAGCTTTCATTTAGAATACTTAAATATAACAGACTTTGAAAATTCTTGAAAAGGAAAGAATTCTCAGAATGCATGAGATGTATGAATCATTTTGGTAAATAGGGAGACAACTTTTAGAACTATGACTAAATGTACAGTTGAGGGGGTGTCTGGGTGACTCAAGTCGTTAAGCGTCTGCCTGCGGCTCAGGTCATGGTTCTGGGGTCCTGGGATCGAGCCTTGCATCAGGCCCCCTGCTCAGCAGGGAGTCTGTCTGCTTCTCCCTCGCCCACTCCCCTGCTTGTGTTCCCTCTTTCAGGGTCTCTCTCTCTGTCAAATAGATAAATAAAAAATCTTAAAAAATAAATGTACATTTGGCCCTTGAACTGTGTTGGGGTTTGGGGGCTTTGACTCCCACCCACATTGTCAAAAAATTGTATATAACTTTGACTCCCCCCAAACTGAACTACTGTATTTTTTATTTTATTTATATTTCTATATTTTTTCACCTCACTGTCCTACGAATGTATTTTATATTGAGATTGAAAAGTAAGAAGTTGCCAGATGACAACAAGCTATGGGAAAGTAGAGGAAAGCTACAGGGTAGGCTGGTACAGCAGGACTTTTACCTGCTTTTGGCGCCCCTCATCCCACGACCTGGTGTGTGTGAAGGTTAGTTCATTGAAGCTTTGAACTTTGAGGCAGTAAAGGAATCAGCTCTGGAGAGGGATTCTCGCTGAAGAGGCAGGGCCAGTTACTGGTCCTAATTGGCCAGGGGTCACAGAATGATACCACATCACCCAGGAGTCTAGGGGAACCCCACAATGACAGGAAGAAGCCCACAGTGCAGAGCTGACAGCAGGGAGAGGTGCCGTCGGCCACATTCAATGTTCTCCAAGTGGATGAGCCGATGCCCTAAGAGTCTGGCGGCTCACAGCTCATCACCATTTCCTGTAAGCAGAAGCTGCCTTAGAACCATGTAGGGAGTCATTTGGATCAAGCCAACCTAGAGAGTAAAGGTGCTCTGCCTTCCCCTGGATATTGCATAGAAGGAAGTTTTCTACGTTTCTGGGTAGTGAGGAATGAGTGTTAACCCAGGATCCAGTTTTGCTGACTTTGGGTGGGGATGAGGTGATGTCTGGTACCTCATTCTACTGTACTGTATTTATTGACCAAGATCCATGTGTAAGTAGAGCCCTGCAGTGCAAATCCAGGTTGTTCAGCTGTATTAACGTTTGTTTTTGTTTCAAAATGATTAAGAGAATCATTTTATGCTGTTCATCTTGTTTCTATCACAGGAATGTTTTTGACAAGGAGAAAGGATTTTTTGTTAAATCTTCTCAAGAAAATGTGCTGGTGTTATAAAATTTGTGTTGAACCTGTTCTTCTGCAGTCTAGACTTATCAGAAAAAAAAATTAACCACCTGTCTCCATATAGAACTTTCTCAGTTCTCACTAACTGAGTTACATGAGGTGTTTTCCATCTTTACAGGTTCAGTTTAACTTGCAGTTTACAAAACCAAATACACCGCTAGATGTTCAGTCAGGAACAACTGTTAGTATGCCTTGTTCAACTGATAAGGAAAAGTAAGTACTGGCTGGCATAAAATTTAATGTTTGCAATTTTGAAAGTCATCTTAACTAATTTTTATCCATGCTTGAAAGCTTTGATGCCCACTTATTTGTGACATTTTAAATTGCTGATCAGTGGAATTGGAGTTCTTTTTATCCGTAAGAAAGAGATTTCCCATTTTTTTTTTTAACTGTAGAGACAGTTAAACATACAATAAAAGTTTATTTTTTAAGAGCGCCTTTCCTGCATAACTACCTTTCATCTGTTTTTGGGCAACTAGACAGACAACTTTTAGTGTGGTTTTTGTTTTTGTTTTCTTGTATGGCTGTGTCTGCCTCTGGATCTCCGTTCTTCTGAATTAATGCTTCCAGTGTAAAGTACTCGGAGAAGCCAGCTATTTTAATTTAATTTTATTTATATTTTAAAGATTGATTTATGCTAGAGAGAGAGAGCACGAGCAAGGGGAGGGACAGAAGGAGAGGGAGAGAAGCTGACTTTCTGCTGAGCACAGAGTCCAAAGGTTCTATCTCAGGACCCTCAGATCATGACCTGAGCCGAAATTAAAGAGTCTTAGGCTTAACCAACTGACCGACCCGGGCACCCCAGGAGTCACCTATTTTAAACTGCTGGAATTCTTGGCTAAGAATAAGGCTTGTGAGATTGTCCGATACCACCAAAATAAGCTTTAATTTTATGACTTGTTCTGCCTACTTAGAAATGCCCATTTTTTTTTTTATTTTTTATTTTGCTCTTACATAGGTTTTACATAGTGAGGTTTGTTCTGTTAGTGAGTTGGGGCTAAATTAAACAGCTCATGAAAACTTGTCTCTCTGGTAGTCTACACACGTTTGTACCATTTTTTTTATCATTATGCTTCCTAAAATTTAATCACTTCAAGACCTGTCTGTCGGCGCTCATCACCATGAGCTAGCATCATTCCAGTATATTGCAGAATAAATTACTAACAATTCAGAGAGGCTTCTTATCCCTATTCTCTGGCTCTTATTCATTGGCTTCTCTAAAACTGGCAGCAACATGAATATTACAAAAGTTGGTGAGCCTCTCAAAAAAAGAATTCTTTGAAGTCTTGAAATGTATATATTTAATCTCACACTTATTCAAGGAGGCAGAGCATCTGTAATTCCTGTTAATGATAGAACACCATGTTTATGTATTTAACTGCATCATACACACCAAGAGCAATTTTACTTGTAGAAGATAACATATTTGTGGTACAAAATCAAACTTAATCATGTGTCTATAAAATTGGGACTATTCAGCTTTTTTGAGTGGTATCTGTTTGTAATTTTTTTTTCCCTTTATTTGTTGTCAGCTAGGAAAAAGTGGCACTGGGTATCAAAAGTTTAAAAAAAAGTTAAAATTGAGGGAAATACCTATTCATCCATTTAATTCTTTCCTGAAAATTGGAAAAAGACCATTTAATTTTAAGAATGTACACTGTTTTACAAGTGCCTTTAAAAACTCTTGTTCCAGGGACACTTGGGTGGCTCAGTTGATTAAGCAGCTGGCTGCTGCTCAGGGAATGATCCCAGGGTCCTGGGATCAAGTCCCACATCGGGCTCCTTGCTCAGCAGGGAGCCTGCTTCTCCCTCTGCCTTTGCCTGCTTGTGCTCTCTCTGACAAATAAATAAATAAAATCTTTAAAAACAAAACAAAACAAAAAACTCTTGTTCCATGGAACTATTAGGGAAACTTGACACTGGATAAATTTAGAAAAAAGGAATATGGTGGCAGAAAGGGGAAAAAATACAACTACATAAATGCCCCCATATTTTTCTAAAATTTTATATTTATATTCATCTGACTAGAATTCATTATTAACTTTAATAGTGAATATTAGTGACAACTTTGAGGTACTGTAAAATTCTGAAGTGCTTTTGGCAAAGGAAACATTTTACTTTTTTTTTTTTTTTTTTTTTAAAGATTTATTTGACAGAGAGAAACACAGCGAGAGAGGGAACACAAGCAGAGGGAATGGTAGTGGGAGAAGCAGGCTTCCTGCCGAGCAGAGAGCCCGATGTGGGGCTTGATCCCGGGACCCTGGGACCATGACCTGAGCTGAAGGCAGACGCTTAACGACTGAGCCACCCAGGCGCCCCTTTTTTTATTATTATTTTTAAGTAGGCTCTGCGCCTAGCGTGAAACCCAACGCAGAGCTTGAACTCACAACCCAGCTATCAGATTGATAGCTGATTCAGAGGCTTAACCAGCTAAGCCAAACAGGAGCCCCTTACTCAGTTTAAATATGAGATAGAAATGGTTCAGTGATACTTTTGAAGCATGAACATGTGTTTTCATTCAACATGTATCACTTATGCACTATTGTTTTACTGTTTCATAGTACTAGAGTTTTTATTTCCCCTATATTCTTTATCTTAGCTCTTCGACTTATTGGTGTTATTATAGTCTGCTGTTCACTGGGAAGGGTATTTTGGCTTATGGATAAATTGCTTGCTTAAGAAACCAGTGAAGAATGACTTGTTTTGAACAAAGCTATAAACATAGTTAATTATTTTATATATAGTTTCTGTATGTCTATAGAGTAGATAAACCTTCAAAATTAACTGTTAAAGTGAAAATAAGTGTTAAAGTAAACAAATACTATTTTCCTTTCAAGTGGTGCAAATTTAGGGCTGGAATCCAAATACCTGAAGAAAAGGGAAGATAGCATTCCTTTACGTGGGCTCAGCCAAAACCTGTTCAATAATCCAGGTGAGAGGACAGTTCTGAAATGGATTTGACACTGTGGTTTAATTGACTATATAATTGACTATAATTGAAGAACTAAGTGAATACAAATAATCTTTTTTTGTCCTCATTTGCAGACCATCAAAAAGATGGCACTGTAGGAGCATTACAGACATCTTCCAAACCTGCATTGCTCCCTTCTGCATCTTCAGCGTATTTCCCTGGGCAGTTAACAAACAGTTAATGCTAGTGTTGTCTTTTACTTCTTATTAAAATTTTAGAAATTCCCCTGGTTTCAAAATATATGAGCAGCATAGATCAAAATTCTAAGCCAGCAAGTTTCCAAGTTTACTTGAGCTTACTCTATTAGTTTGGATCCTTTTTAAGTACTGCCGTCATTTCACGGCAAGCTAGAGGAGCTAATTGGTACTTGGGGGATTCGGAGTGAAGATTTTGTGTAAATGACGCTTTTTAGTTTGTGAACATGGTGTTTGCTAGAGTAACAGTATGAATTTTATTAAATGAATCCTTAGAAATTCTGAAAATTTCTAAGGGAAGATTTTTATCCTCATAAGGGACATAGTCATTGAGTATCTGGGTAAATGAAAACCTGCTCAGACATAATACGAAACCAAAGAATATTACTAATTCATTTTATCGTTTCCATTGGTAAAATAAAAATTTTAAATATGACAACTGAAAATTATGAGGGAAAATGATTATCTCCAAAGATACTTATATTATTGATATTTACAATAAAGGGGAAAGTCCTAAAATTACCTTCAATGAATGAAATTAATCCTTCATAGCAAGTAAATATTTTCCTTGCAACATCTTTACATTAGCTATTGAACAAGTCTAACTAATTCTGGTAATTTTGATACATTGTCCAAATTTTTATAATTTATTATATAACCAGATTAAGTATAAAGTGCTTTGGGCTGCAAAGTTTATAGGATTTTAATGCTTCCTGGTAATCTACTTACCCAGTTTTTCTCTTGTTTGGGGTTTTATTAGTTTGTTATTCAGTTAAATCTGTATTAGTGGAAATGTTTTAAAAATTAGTACATTACAGAATACTTAGAGCATCATGAATATTATTTTTTTTTATACTACCAGTTCATTTTAATGTTTGTTTAATAAGGTAGGCAAAATGAGTAACTGCTAGAAGTTACAACTTTTTTCTCTCCCCTGTATCCAACCTAGTTTCAAGAATTATTTGGAGAACAATTAGGTTCTAAAATTTCACCCAGAATCAAAGGGTTCCATTTTGTTTTCTTGTTGATGACCACCCAGTACAGAGTAGCAGTCTCTAAAACGTATAAATCACTTTTTGTTTTTGTCCTAATTCCTAGCAATTAGGAAGGATTGCTAATGCTCATAAACTATTTTCAAGGACCTTACTTACTACACAGATTAGGAAAGAGAATTCAGTGTATTAATATCGATGTTATTGGGTTCATGATAAGACAATCTAATATTTGCTCATATTTTTCTGAAGCCACAAAATTGAGTCTCGATACTTTGAAACTGTGCTGGTAGTTGCAAGCAGTTTTAACTAGGATTTATTCCAAAAAATTTAGTAACCATTATTATATAACTTTGTCATTTCAATATACTGTATGAGTATTAGTAAGAATACTTGGTTACAGTAACTTGAAAGCATTTAATAATAATCTAGAAAGTAGTCTCTTGGTGATATTAGAATTCTTCCTGTAAATATTATGTAACATAAAAACATGACAGGGTGGGATGGGATTTAGGGCATACAGGTAGTTCTTTTTTATTTGAAATTGTTTTGCAGTGTACAGCTGTACATGTGTTTATAATCACAAGGTTGCATTTAACATGTTATTTCTATAAACTGAGCTTTGTTAATAAAGTATTTATGGAGTATGACGTGTATATTAAAACAAACAGCACTGATCTGCAGCTGTTGAAGATGCTGAGAATTTAAGTACTTCTGTTTAATTTACAAAGTTTCCATTTCTTTTGTCTTTCTTTAGGAGTATTTTGTAGTGAGGGGAAAAATGGCGTAAAGCTTTGATTTGTTACTGTAAAAATGATTATGGTAACAAATAAAGCCAAAACAGACCTTACAGGGAATCACAGATCAAGACTTTCTTTTAAAAAAAAAAAAATCATTAAAATATTTAATTTTATTAACAGAATATTTACATTTCTTTTAAGACCTTATTTAACCATAGTGAATGTTTCAAGTTTAAAAAGCATTGAGCAATAACCACACACAAGATGAAAACAGTGTAAACTATACAATACTTTATGTACAATTTTTACAAAGTAACACTTTTTTAAATAATATAACTGGACACAAAAATATACACTTTAGAGAAATTCACATCAGTAATTGTATAAAGCTCTCTTCTAGGGTCCTGAAAATTTAGGACAAACATTAGCTCTGTAAATAAAGTGTTACTGTGACAGTCCTGAAAGGCCACTATATATACTTATCTACATATAGATATCACATTGACATTTTCAAGGCTACCAGCTTTACTATATAATTTGTAGATTATGTATTCAAGTGTTGAGGTTCTTATGATTATGCAAACATTAAAAGAATAGTGGTATAAGTAGCTGGGCAACAAATCTGAGCCAGCGTTTAGATTTACAGACTCTACCCCAATTTAAATTCTAAATGGCTATCTTCTCATTTCAAAAACAGTGGTGAATGTTTAAAATAAAATTACTAAAAACAAGCTTGAAACATGATTCAGATTTAGTACAATTTTCTTAGAGTTTTTTTTTTTTAATGCAAACAATTCATTTACCATTTCTTTACTTTAGTGCATCTGCATTAAGGCTTTGAATTATTTGACCCAAGATTTTACAGTGTTAAAAACGAACAGGTCCGTAACCGTACTACCTACTCTGTCTCGCTGTGAGTCAGCATAGAGTTAAAGCTCAACACCTGAAGGAAATGGTAGCAGAGACGTTGCTAGTATCTAAGAAGGTACGTATATAGTTTTTAATTAAAGGATGTATAATAAAACAAAAGCTAGTGGCAAGAAATTGGTGCTAATAAACAAAAGGTTTCTTTTCAAAAGAAATTGTAACATCTTTGGAAAACTGTCCGGTTCTGGTTCTTTCTTTAGTTCCCACGGAGTTCATGCAGATACGTTTCTTAAGACAACCTTAGAGTACATTGTAGATGGAAATGGAATGTACATCCAGAACTACAGGTGAAAACTAAGACCTGGGTGTGATAGAAAAGTCTTCCTGATTTCGGTCATCACACATTTGTGTCCTGGAGTAAAGGTTCTTTGGCCTCTCCTGGCGCTTGTGTACTATGAGGATGGCTGTGACTGCCACAGTGCTTTCTCCAGCTGCTGGACCGTAAGCTTAAATTGGTATGTTCTGGAATAAACAAGGCAACAAGCAGAGCCAGCAGTACTGAACAGGCTCCAAAGAGAAAGGGGGGGCCAGGGATGATCGAATTCTGAGAAAGAAAAAGAGAATTAGGACTTTTGCGCAGAAATCTCTGCTCTTAAACTGTGTATCTCTTAGTGATCAGATTGCTACGAATTATATACCAGGGTCTTCTCTCTCTCTCCAGAGCCACGGTTAGAAAATGCATTTGCTTTTCAGGAGAAAGGGACATTACTCTCACTATAAAATTCCGAGGATAACAACTGATCCGAGGAACAGAGCCAAAAGATTTTTTAAAAAACATCCTATGCAAAAACAGACTGTCAGCTGCAGCACAGACTCTGAACACATCAGACGGCTCACAGGCCTCCACCTCACCAGTTCAACAGGAAGATCTCCAAAGTAAAACTAAGTAGCATACGCCACATTAACCAGAGTAGCGAATCAATGACCATTTTCTTTGTTTAAAAAGTAAAGTACATTCTCTAGTAACTCGAAGTGAGGGAAACAGGGCTGATGCTGTTACTGTAAGAATCAGAAAGGCCTTTGAGCCCAGTTACATACATTCTTAACAAAAACTCACACAGCCAGTTTAACCTGTGTACACACAAGCAAACATTGGTTTTTATTTCAAAGCCAAAGTGTTGGCGCTCTGCTGAACAAGCGGGGAACTGATGAGCTGTTTGTACTGGCTAAAGATATGTCTGCCGTTACTGTTTTCAGTTATGAGGAGGGAAAGGACAGCAAACAAGTGAATCAGCACCTAACTGCCATTTGCTATGGAAGGCAGGCCTCACCTGGGGACCTCATGCAGCACGCCAGTCCCGGATGAGACAGCGGTACAGACGGGCGGCTGTTACCCAGGCCGTGAGGTGTAACATCACAAACTAGAATAGTACCATAATTCTTGAATGCACGAGGGAAAAGGTATGTACAGCCAATTTCAAAAAGAGGCCGATAGGGGAACACAGTCCCTTCGGCTTTGGTTTTTAAGTGCTGTAGATCTGAAGTAATAATCTCAAATAATAGCTTGGGTGACCAAAAATCATTTATCTTTCAATCCAGCCAAATGAACAGTTTTTATCAGATGAATGAAGAATTACCTGTTCAAAATGGTGCTGTGGGCTTGTGTTTGTTCCCAAGTCTGTTCCTGTCATTGGCAGTTCTTTAAGTTCCACATGGAATATGTAGAAAATGAATCCATAAAGAGCTGGTCCCAGACCATTGCACAATCCTCGAATTCCTGTTATCATTCCTTGAACAACACCTAAATTGTTTACACAAATTATGTAATGCACTGTTTATTTTTTTCCTGCCCTAGAACCAGTACAAACAGGAAGTCAATCTAAAACCAAAGTTCTCATCAGACACTAGCAATTTACCAAGACGGCATTACAAAGTATTTAGAAACCATCAGCTATCTGATACAAATGTGAGATCAAGTAAACCCAACCCAGACATAAGTCTAGTTTAAACAAGTGGGCAAAAGCACTTTATTTCCCTTTAAAACTTCTCTGGCTAAAAATCAGGCATGAGTTCACAAGTGTAACTGTTTAAAAAAAACAAAAACAAAAACTGCCCCTAAGTAGCTACTAAAGACCCCAGAGAGTCAAATACAGAGTTTGAGTTTTGCTTTTCTCTGGAATCTTTCTCAAATTTAAAATGCAATTTGCTTTGGCCACAGGCCTTTCCTTCCTCACTTGTCAACCAAGTGATTGCTAGCACTCTTCTAACACCGCTTTTTCCCCCTTATGACTAGAGAAAACACATCCTTTTCAAAAATTATCTTTTAGCATTTTGAGAATTAAATGTTCCTATCACAAAAGCATAAGATAAAAAATGTTTTCTATGGTCTTCAGATGACTGAAACCTAAGATTTCAATAAAAGGGTTACTTAAGCCCAAGGTGTCTAGTACATCATAGCAAACACTTAACAGTGAACATAAGGTGGCCAGCCTACATAAAGAACAGGTGGGGCCACGTAGTCAGAGTGAGACACGGTTACGGATACCTACCCAAGGACAATACCTTGGAATCTGCTCTTCCTCTTACCAGTGAAACCAATTTTAAATTCTTTACTTTGAAGATACACTTATGACCCCATACCGAGGAAGGAGATAGAAGGTAGGATTCGAGTATTCTGTGCTTCAAAATAATTATCATGGGTTCTTGTAAACTCACCTTGTTGATCGGCATCAGCAGTTCGTGACACAAGGGCACTGACCGCTGGAAAGGTAATGCTAGACATGGCTGCCACCGCCCCAGCAGCCCACATCATCCTGTAACCAAAAACAGCAAAACAAAAATATATTCTCCACTGCACCTGTCAGTCAAAATATACACTTGAATTCAAGTTACTGTTTACTGGAAAGTGGCTGTGGTACCGGGAAAAGAAGAACCGACTCTGGGCAAGTCACTCTAAGGCCGGAACAGTGCGGGGGGGGGGGAGCCATTGAGAATACTGTACGATAGACATACAGAAACATCATTACGTGTTTCCCCAGCCAGTAAGTCACTCTGCAGGCCGTGTTCCCTCTGACTTGTGCTTCAGTGTGAAGCTACTGAGTTGACCTAAACCTTGGATGTTCTGAGTTTGAAATTTGAAATAAATGTTTTAGGTCATTTAAATTGTGAGTACCTCTTTGTAAAAACTAGTCTGGAAAACAAAACATCCATCAAAAAACACTCTTGGAGCGCCTGGGTGGTTTACTCGTTAAGCATCTGACTTTGGCTCCCAGCCAGGGTCCTAGGATCGAGCCCCGCATCCAGCTCCCTGCTTGGCGAGAAGCCTGCTTCTCTCCCTCTCCCACTCTCCCTGCTTGTGTCCCTGCTCTAACTATCTGTCAAATAAAATAAAATCTTTAAAAAAAACAAAACACTCTTGATTCTTACTCCTATCCAAATCCAAACAGAGGTACTATGGGGGAATGAAATCTGAGCGAACCGAGTTCAGTCCCGTCATCCCAAGCATAAAGGCGTGCCTGTGCGGGTCCAACCTCACTACAGCTGTCACCTTGCAGACCACCAGACTGAAAAGGAAAAGAGCCTTCTCTCTGGCAGGAAGCTGGGACCAAATCAATCGAACTTTTCTCAATGAACTTTTGGTCTGTCATCAGTAATGATCAATGATGCCATACATTTTTTTTAACCAGAAAAACAAAAAGTAAATAACGCTAGCTTTCAGGGCTTTGTTGCTTTGAGATTACATGTTTTACCCTAATGACAGACTGATACAGATTAAATGCTCAGTAAAGATTTAAAAACTAATCTCATTAAAAAAAATCTGTCACATAGAAAATGTCACACCCTTCTATCCTCAAGCCATTCTAGAATATACAAGTGAGAAATCTATATTGTATACATTTTGAGAGAAAAAAGACATAGCAGGAGACAGATTAAAATCTAATAATAAGCCTTAGATGAGACGAAAATAAAAGTCTCAATTAGGGGCACCCGGGTGTATCTCGGGTTGGGTGTCCAACTCTTGATTTTGCCTCAGGGTCCTGGGATGACCCTTGCCCCCAACTCTCCACCCCCGGCCCTGCACTCAGCAGGGAATCCGCTGGGTATTCTTCCTCCCCGCCCTCTCAGATGTATGCTCATGTTCTCTCCTAAAATAAACAAATCCTTAAAAAAAGTCTGTCAATTATACCTCAGTAAAGCTGGAAAAAAGAAAAACACAAACATCAAAATTTTTAAGAATTAAAATATACCTACCAAGGTTCTGAACCAAAGCCATACCATGCCAGCTGTAATATCTGAAATCCCAGGCCCAATAAAATGGTGTTCTTATTTCCAATTGACCGCATAAGTAAACTCAAGACTATGGTCTAGAAAAGAAGAAAAACCAGAATAGAATGTTTATCAGAAAAGAACTTTTTAAAAATAAATACTTGGTGACTTCCTTCAATCTGTAATATAAAAAGACTACCACCACTTTTCTATATTTTGGCATTTTTAACAATTCCCCTGAATATATCTTGAGATCATTACTCCAGGTTATATAGACCAAATGAAAGGTCCCTTTGCTGACACAGATCCAGATTCAGGGAGTAAGAAAAGTGAAAACAGGAAAGTTGAGCTTTCTATTCAGTACATCTGAATAGTACTACTGACTGCTTAAATCAGAAATTATAAGCAGTAGCACCAAAAGGTTTGAACAGATGATTTGGGGATCCTGGCTATGTAACTGCTTTAAAAGTTTTATGGGTCCAAGTTAATCCAAAATGCTTATCCTCCCAACTGAGCAAAACTAAAACACTACAAGAATTACCTTATACCCTTCATCTAAATTACTGTTGAAAGCATGATGCTTTTGCAAACAGTAAACAGGTGTAATAAGTGTGATTCGGGAAATATACATGGTAGGAAGACAGCCTTCGGATAAACAGCCTGGATCATAATCTTGGCTCTAACTATGTGACCCTGGGCAAGTTACTTCACACTGAAACAGTTGTGTCTCCTACAAAATGGCAAGTAACAGTACGTACTTCAAAACTGTCATGTTGGTTAGAGGAGGTATTTACAAAATGCTTGGCACACAATAGGTGTTTAATAATGGGTTGGGTGGGTTTTCCTTTTCTTTCAAAGCTAATAGAAATTCAGCAATGATTTGGGGACGTGAGAAAATATTTCTTGCTATTTTTTTTAAAAGATTTTATATCTTTAAAAGATTTGTATCTCCCTCTCCCTACTGCTCCCTCTGTCAAATAAACTTAAATAACATTCTTTAAATTGAGGGTGCCTGGGTGGCTTAGTTAAGCATCTCCCTTCAGCTCAGGTCATGATCCCCGAGTTTTGGGATTAAGTCTCACATTGGGCTCCCTGCTTAGCAGGGAGTCTGCTTCTCCCTTCTCTTCCCTCCCTCTCCCCATCCCCCCAGCTCATGCTTGCACTCTCAAAAAATAAAGACTTTAAAATTCTCTAAATTGAAACAACCGTATAAAAGCTTAATCAGATATAATCACAAGCCAGTGGAAAGCAAATGAAGAGCCCTGTAAGGGTTCTTGAACAATTAAACCTCCGAGCTTTCTTCTCTCAGATTTCCCCTTAAATCATTAGCAAGTATAAGACAGAGCTCCACAAGGCATGGAACCTTGCTAGATTACATTCTTCTCAACAACCACAACCACAAAAGGAACTTCACCCAGAGTAAGCAGTTAGCAAAGAAAAACTTCCTGTATATAGGACACCCTAACTGGGAACACTGATTTTCTCCCCAAGGGCAGGAACTTTCCTTAAATATTTGTACCTTTGTATTCCTAGCAGCTACTGTATGTTAGTATTTATAGAAAATATGTAATTTTTAAATATGTCCAAATATTCTCAATAATGGGATAAATTAGTGTATATAGTGTGTTAGACAAGAAAAATTTGGTGTTCCTTAATTTAGTGTAACTCATTTTGTCCCAAAGGTTAAATGACTAATTTAACCAAGACACACATAACTAGTTAAGTTAACTGACATTAGTTTTGGTCAGTTAACCAAATATTTGCCAAATTCCTACTATATCCCACTGCTATTCTAGGTCTAAGGGAACTGACCCAAGGGTCAGAGTACTGGTCAGCAAACAGAATACCTCATCTTGGAGGGAAGATGAACGTAAGTTACTGGTTTAGCAAGATAATTGCAGGTTGTAGTTGCTATGAAAAAAAAAATGAAATTCGGTAGTGGGATAGAGATGTTGCTTGAACCAGGATGGCTGGAAAAGGGCCTTCTGAGGTGACAGCTAATGGGGAGGGAGGTGGCTATGTAAGGATCTCAGGGACCAGATTACTCCAAGCAAGTACAAAGGCACTAAACTGGACTGTATTCAGCAAAAAGGAGAACGGGACAAATTAGGTTATGGTGAGTCTAGGTTTTATTTTGGTTGCAAAGGAAAGTAAATTTTAAACAAGAGGATTAAAATTTCACTCTACAGGGGAGCCTGGGTGGCTTAGACTGTTAAGCATCTGACTCTTGATTTTGGCTCAGGTCACGATCTCAGGGTTGTGGGATCAAGCCCCGTGTTAGGCTCCCTGCTCAGCGTGGAGTCTACTTGAGATTCTCTCTCCCTGTCCCTCTCCCTGCTCACGCTGACTCTCTCTCTAAAATAAGTAAAATCTTTAAAAAAAAAAATTCACTTTACAAAAATTACTATGCCAAGTGGCAAATAACTGTAGGGAGACCAGATGGAGGCAAGGGCCGTGGCTCAGACTGGCTCCTAGTAACAGAGATGGGGAGAGATGCTTCAATTCAGAATGGATTTTGGAGACAGAGGTAACAGGAGATACCATCTGAGGGACTGAATATGTGGTAAGGATAAAGAATGGCAAAAATCAACAAAAATGACACCAAGGTTTGTTGTGGCCCCAACAACCAGGAGCATGGTGATGCCCATCAATGAGATGAGTAGTTCTAAAGGGAAGGAATCCAGATTTTAGTTTTGGTTATGTCAAATTTCAATGTCCAACACATGTCAAACAGGAGCTCAGTCAGGGGCTGGCCTAGAGGTCGAAACTTAGGAGTCACCAGCACGTGGAGGACTAGATAAGAGCACTGAGGAAGGAAATATGTCCAACAATAACCCTGCACTCACGTAAACATTTATTTAGTGCAAAAGTTAGGCGTGCGTGCCTCCTGGCACCAAGGAAGTGATGAGACCTAAAAGCCCCAGAGCGGACAGCAACCATTTGGCTCCCACTGGAAAGTGGGTCTGTCCATGTTTCCAGATCTTATCATTTGGGGGGAGAAGCTACATATACATATTTTCATATAACCTCCCAATTTTTAAATGCTTACTACTAATTTTTAAAGTAAGTATGTATGTATGATTTAAGATTCTGTTTTTTTAAGCAATCTCTACACCCCGTATCAGGCTTGAACTCCCAATCCCAGGACAAAGAGTTGCATGCTCTACTGAATGAGCCAACCAGGCGCCCTTTCTTAAAGTTTTAAAAGCACCACAAAAAAAAAACAATGGCCTCTAATTTAGCACCTAACTGGGTTGTGGGCATAATACAGGCTGCTACAGTGACCAAGATGAATGTGCTAGGACCCTGACCTCACTCACAGTCTACTCTTTTTGCCTCTACTACTGAAAGGAAAGACTGTAGCAATCTACCGAGGCAAAAATAATAAAAAATAAACAGAGGTAAAAGCAATAGTACAGTGTACTCTGTACAATGATAGAGATACACCTCAGTTAGTATGAGAACTCAGAGAGAGGACACTTAGAGCAGAGGGTGGGGAGGCAGAAAGACCAGCAGGAACAAAGGCACAAGGGCAAAGCAGTAACACGAGTAGGCAACAAGTTATTTTCAACTGTATACTTGACATAAATGAGAATATAAGACCATTCTTCTACCTTTGGGGTTATGTATTATACTTAATACTTAGGTCATATAATCATAGCAATGTAATGATCAATGTATCTATATATGCACTTCCACTCACCTGTTTTTGAAGTCACTTTTTTAAATGTGAAAATTCATCTCAAAAATGGTATTTCTATGTAGGCCTCAAAGCTAAATGGTCACTTAAGGACCATATTTCTTGTGGGCTGTCTATATAATGTCTGTGGTACCTCCAATGCTGACTGGCTGGCTGCTCATTTCCTCCCAGACTCCAAGCACTGCGAGCGCTCCGGACACAAGCACAGCCACGCCCCCTCCTGCATCCACAGCTGTTTTCCATCTTGTTTTTTTTTAAAGATTTATTTTGACAGAGACACAGCGAGAGAGGGAACACAAGCAGGGGGAGTGGGAGAGGGAGAAGCAGGCTTCCTGCTGAGCAGGGAGCCCTGGAGCAGGAAGCTAGTCGTGGGACCCTGGGATCATGACCTGAGATGCTTAACAAGTGAGCCACCCAAGCGCCCCTGTTTTCCATCTTGTACCCTTTGTGCCAGGTGCCCTGTGCTGAGCAGAGAGAAAATTTCCTCTAAAGCACCTTCACATCACTCAAGCAGTGTTACTGCCCGAATTTCTAAGGCATCTGCAGCTTCTACGATCAGTGACATATAAAACAGAGCTATTCGTCTCTTCTGTGACATTATAGTAAATGTTAGCTTGTTCTCTTCATCTAAATCTTAAACAAAATATTAGCAAATATAATCTCAGTAATGTATGAAAAAGATAAGACATCATGACCGGGTTGATTTATCCCAGGATTCAAGGCTGGTTTAACGTTCAATAATTCCTCAAGCTCAACTCTTACTATTTGCACATTTTCCTTGGTGTTATGCCTCAGAAACGTGTTTTTTTAGAAAGCTATTTTTACATATAGGATAGGCAACAATATATTTTCCCCAAAGCTGAAGTGCACTTTTCTGACAGGAGTGTGTGTGTGTGTGTGTGTGTGTGTATGCATTTTAAAGATTTTATTTATTTGACAGAGATCACAAGCAGGCAGAAAGGCAGGCAGAGAGAGAGGGGGAAGCAGGCTCCCCACTGAGCAGAGAACCTGATGCGGGGCTCGATACCAGGACCCTGAGATCAGGACCTGAGCCAAAGGCAGAGGCTTAATCCACTAAGCCACCCAGGCACCCCAGGAATGTGTACTTAAATGCAACACTATTTCTGACTAAGGAGCTTCGAGATAAATGGGAGTTAGAATGGACA
This sequence comes from Procyon lotor, assembly GCA_028646535.1. Taxonomy (NCBI): domain Eukaryota; kingdom Metazoa; phylum Chordata; class Mammalia; order Carnivora; family Procyonidae; genus Procyon; species Procyon lotor. The sequence goes on along the minus strand of CM053606.1, from coordinate 73,680,894 downwards.
TTAAGGAGGGCACATGACATAAGGAGCGCTGGGTATTATATAAGACTGATGAATCACTGACCTCTACCTCTGAAACCAATAATATATGTTAATTAATTGAATATAAATTTTAAAAAATATAAATAATAAAACTTAATAAAATGGAAGTCAGAAGTAGTACTAATACTCAATGCCCTATGGATGCATGTGTGGGGCCATGGGTATATTACAGAATTTAAATTTAAATTTAAAACTTACCATTCAACCTACCAAAAATTCATAAGCAATGAGATCTGCAGAAGGAATTCCACACCTAAGAGATGGTAAAACATCTAAGAGTCCTAGGAAATGGACCCTGTCTTTCATTTTCTGAAGAATAGAATAAAACACAGAAAGCTACAATCTAGAAGACTAGATCTAAGGTGAGAAAGAATGTTAGATTAGATCATCTACAGTCTAGAAAAAGCAAAGGCAAAGAGGAAGAAATGGATGGAGCTTTATTCACTGAAAGGAGAAAGACTGACGAGAAAATTCTGGTCACTGGAATACATACTACTTGATTATCGAAGAGAGATTTGAGGCCAAGATGAAATACTCCTAAGAAAATCCAAATTGCTGGGTTGATCAATATCTTATTCATCAACCAACCACTGGCTACCAACTGCGTTTCCAGGATAAGTATTTCATGTCATTCCTCTGCTCAAAACACTCTAATGACTTCCCATCTTCCTGTTAAGTCTCAGCATAACCTGTGAGGCCCCAGATGACCTGGTGGTTCCCCTAGCACCTTCTCTCTGACTTCATTTCTTGAAGGGCTCTGCCTCGCTTGCTCTGCCAGAGCCGTGCTGGCCCCTGGCTGTTTCTCACACATGCTGGCTACAGTCTTTCCTTTCAGTTTGACTTCTGTACCTACTGCTCAGAATCCTCTTCTTCCAGATATTCCTGTGGCTTGTTCTTCATTCCTTCGGGTTTCTGCTCAAATGTCACCAAGTATCAGCTAGGCCTTCCCAACCCTTCCAGGTAAAATAACACCCAGTCCCCAGTCCCTCAATATCCCCAGCACCATTTTTCTTTATTGTTTTTACCTCATACGTTTATGCAGACATATTTATGAAGCTTCTGTCTTATCCCACAAGAATGTAAACTACAACAGCAGGAATTTAGTTAAGTTCATTACTACACCCCCACAGCCTGACACATGCCACTATTCAATAAATATTTGAGGACTAATATAAAATTTTTTTACTTTATTCAGGTGTACTCTCTAATATAAATCAATAAGCTATCTTTCTCTTTATACATTGTATAATGAGTAAAATGTGTCCATCCTCAAAATTTGATCAAGACTAAGTACAGTTGGGGTGCCTAGGTGTCTCAGGGGGTTGAAGCCTCTGCCTTCGGCTCAGGTCATGATCTCAGGGTCCTGGGATAGAGCCCCGCATCGGGATCTCTGCTCAGTGGGGAGCCTGCTTCCTCCCTCTCCCTGCCTGCCTCTCTGCCTGCTTGTAATCTGTCAAATAAATAATAACATCTTAAAAAAAAAAAAAAAAAGACTAAGTACACTTAACAAAACTGAATTTCTGACCCTACAAACCTTAGATTCTGGAAACTGGTGACTCCACCAAGAAAATGTCACTTGAGTATCACTGGACGCACTATTTGGATGGTCAACCAGGAGCAATGATCTACCTCCTCACTCTCTCTAACTAAAAAGAGACTCACCTGTGCAATAATGGAAAGAATGCCAAGGACTGCTATAAATGCTGCAACACTTTCTGGTGAAAACTTCATTATCTAGAAGGTTTCCAGAAAAAGTAACATTAATAAAGACAAAAGTACAACAAATACTATACTGATGCAAGTCCTTGTTTATTAACATTAATGGGCCAGAAAAAAAAAATACAACTCATTTATAACCAAAGAATTCTTCAGAGGAAGAATCTGGCTTTCATTGAGAACCACAATTGTGACAACTGTCGACAGACTAAAAATAATAGCTACTTAATTTAGATTCGGTAATTCTAAGTGCCTTAATTTAGACTAGATTTCATAAATTGGAGACAGCTATCAAGAACTCAGAATCCATGTTATAAATAAATAGTGCACTGTTTTGTGCTTTTTACAAGTATTGATAAAGGCTTGATCCTCCTTGGTAAGATTAGTGTCAAGGAGGAAAAATGAATGCTCTCAGTATAGCTAGCTGCTTTTTGATATGTGTCCTCCATGATGGAGAGACCGGACTAGATGCATGGATTTCAAGTATCCCGTCACTTTTATAAGCAACACATAAGCTCAAGCGACATACAGTGACAGGATAATTATATCTTTCTGCAGAAGCCGAAGTCTTAACAGATATGCCTAAGGAGCATCAACCACTCTACATAGGAAGCTAACTCTAGTGAGCTGTTATTTACAAAATAGGAGGCATTTAAAAAGTCTCTGCTATCACAGGTCTCAAGATGAAATATTTTTGTTATGAAGGCACTAAACAATGGAAGAAAAGTCCCCCTTGGCACATTAGGATTTTACCTGTCTGAGGTATAAAAAGAAGCTGGAGTATTGGCCTGCCTCCGGTAGGTAGGAGAGAAACACCGTGATGCAGATTAGCAGCACTATGGAATCTTGGCCCACTTTTTTTAAGGACTAGAATAAGAAAAAGACTGATATAAGGTTTTATACCCAAATACTGAACTGTTCTTAAAAATCTGCAGTGTTATCTTCTGGCAGTGTACATACAGACACTTAGCTGTCTTTTCAAAATGTCTTTCATCCTCCCCAAACTATTCTGAAAAGTGTTTCAAATATTTTAAAAATCTGTCAAAATGTTTTCCCCAAAGAAACATCCACAACAAAATATGAACATTGCACTGAATCATACATTCACTTTTTTGCTGAAGAGAAGGAAAAAACAAACTTTTTACCGCGAAAGGGTCAGCCTGTTCCCAGGAAATGGGTGCCCCCCATGACGCTGGCCGCATCTTCTCGGGCAAGGACTCTGGCACAGCAACAAGGATAAAACAAATATCCAGCAATGCTATGGCTGTAGCCAGGACCACCACCAAGCTGTCCCCGTACACTCGGCCAAGATAAGCTCCAATTGCGGGGCTTGTTACCAGACTTGCAGCAAATGTTGCTGAAACCTGCAACAAATCCAAGTGGGCAGGAAGAGATTAGTTCGGACACCCCAACTCTTTCCTTCAGTGCTGCAGAACTCGGCTTTACGTTGGTCTTCCTGCCACGCTCTCCCTTTCCAGGACCCTACCTGTGCCATTTTTCTTATACTCTCTTCTTTTGCAGGAAAAGGAAAGAATTAGATTCTTAATTAAAAAAAATATGTAATGGCCTGAAAGAAGTAAAAAGAACAATGCTCTAGGGAAATCCACTGTCACTGTGATTTTTTCCCCAATATTAAAATTAAAATGAGATGAATGTTCACCTTGACGCATAAGGCTGGATGAAATAAAGCTTAGACTTTGAGGTTTATCTTCTTTCTCATCAGTGAGAGTGTAAGTGCTAGTACAAAACTAAACTAGGTGATCTATTAGGTGGCAGAGTTAGGAAAGATGGGATCACAGGTCCTTGGCACTGAGTACATCACTAACCATGTCTCTCTCGTGTGTGAGAGAAGTCCACACACCTCTGCTGTGTGTGAGGTGTGAGGAAGTCCACACACCTCTGCTGAAGATGCAGATTAAAGAGGACACAGGAGAAGAATAACTTAATCCCAGACGTGTCTGCCTATTAGACAAAATGGCCTGCAAATCAGCAGACGTGACAGCAAGTATCACCTGACGGAGACCACGCTCTGGGGTGGATAATTAGAAATTAATGTTGTCATGCATGAGCTGTTCCCCACCCTGTGCTTTACTGTTTCTCTGCCATTTTTGACTTCTGGATGGAGGATTTAACTTCACAGGAGTGCTAATTTTTAGCTGTTTATTAATAACTGCTCAAAAGAAGCAATTCAATTTCCAAAGGTCATTTGACAAGTACGTGACATTATAGTAACTATAATCATCTCACTATTGACCCAAACGTCCATTAGTTGGTGAAGGATGAACAAATAGAGTACATCCCATGCAGCAGAACACTACGCCAAAGTAAAAGAGGAACTACTGATAAATGTCTCAACAGGAATGAAATAGTGTGCTAAGTGCAGACAGAAAAGACCACATGTTGTATTATTTCATTTATGTTAAGTTTCTATTAAAAGCAAACTACAGGAGGACCTGGGTAGCTCAGCTGGTTAAGTCTTCTGTCTCTTGGTTTGGGATCGGGTCAAGATCTCAGGGCTGCTGAGATGGAGCCCCGCATCAGACTCGTGCTCACTACGGAGTCTGCTCTATTCCGGATTCTCTCTCCATCTGCTCCTCCCCCCATTCACGTGCTCAATAAACAAAATCTTAAAAAAAAAAAAAAAAGGCAAAATTACAAAGACAGAAAGCACACTGGTGATTGGTTGCCTGAGGTGAGTGGTGAAGTGGTAGGGATGGAAGGCAGATAGCCTTTGGGCAGATGGAAAGGTTCTAAAATTGGATTGTGGTGGTACTTTGTTAGCACAGCTCTAGCAAGTTAAAGATTTTTATTTATTTACTTTGGAGAGTGGGAGCACTCATGCATCCAAGTCGGGAGATGGTAAGAGGGGGAGGGAGAGGGAGAGGAAGAGAATCTTAAGCAGACTCTGCACTGAGTGTGGAGCCCATGGGGCTCGGGACTCGATCTCACGACCTTGAGATCATGACTTGAGTGGAAACCGAGAGTTAGATGCTTAACGAACTAAGCCACCCAGGCGCCCTGGGCAGCTTTAGCAAATGAAATGCAGCAGGCTGTGGTCTCAGAGGAACCCGGGTATGAGAAGCACTCTGGAACCTGAGTGGACAAAGGAGCTATGGTTCTCACTGCGAGGGTCACTGAGGTACGTGAGGGTATTCACTGAGATCACGCATTCAAGGCAGTAAGCAAAGGTCCAACCCGAGTTGTAGGTGTTTTGTGTCCTTTCCTTTCTCTATTCTCCCCATCCAGTGGCCTTTTTTTCTGCTTAGACAGAAAGAGGATCAAAAGAGCACTCTCCCCCATTAGCTGCATCCATATTATTTCTAGAAAAATTACCTGTCATTTGTTAGAATATTCCTTTAATATATAAAGCCTCCAGGTTGAAAATTATTAATTTCAAGGATCTGGCTATGACAAAATAATGTACTTTAACAAAAACAAACTGGATTGTGGTTATGGTTGCACAACTGTATAAATTTACTAAAATTCATTGAACTATATATGTAAAGTGGATGATTTTTATTGCATGTAAATTATATCTCAATAAAGCTGTTAAAAAAAAACAAACAAACAAAACCTCCTGGCCATCATCAACTTCATATTATTTAACATTCTGAGTTTATGACTGAAATCATTAGTTCTTTTTGTAAGTTTCTCACAATAGGTATTTCCCATAAAAACTTTCTAATCTATGATTCTTTGTGTCCTTTGAATCAAAGAAGACAGCTTCTTGTAAAACTAAGATTCAAGCTGACACAGTGTTCAGTCCTTATTTATCAAAAAGATGCTTGTCTGATATGTGTTGACACTCATCACTGTCCTACTTCTATCTCATAATGGTCTATATACTATCATGCCTGTGTTAGCTAATTTTATTCTAGATTTGACAGGCAAGAGATTACACTGCCACCAAATACTTAATTTCTCAAAACAGTATTCAGTGGTTAGCAAACTACCATCTCTGGGTCAATGCAGCTGAAGACGGTTCTTACATTTTTTTTTTTTTTTTTTCGGTTCTTACATTTTTAAAGAGATACACACACACACATAGAAACAGAATGAGACTCTATGTGGCCCACAAAGTCAGAAACATTTTGATGATCCCTGACCTAAACATTAGCCTATTGCATTTTAAAGTAGTCATTAAATATTAGTAATGTTTGAACTCATGACATTAAATAATTCCTTAGTTTTAGTAATTTTTTAAAAGATTTTATTTATTTATATGTCAGAGAGAGAGAGAGAGCACAAGGCGGGAAGGAGCAGCAGAGGGAAAAGGAGAAGCAGGCTCTCCACTGAGCACGGAGCCCCATATGGGATTCGATCCCAGGACCCAGGGATCATGACCTGAGCTGCAGGCAGACGCTTAACCAGCTGAACCACCCAGGCATCCAAATTTTCAGGCGCCCCTGAAAAAAACTTTTGATATAAGTCATCCATTAAAAAGTAATGGACGGGGGCGCCTGGGTGGCTCAGTCATTAAGAGTCTGCCTTCGCCTCAGGTCATGATCCCAGGGTCCTGGGATCGAGTCCCGCATCAGGTTCCCTGCTCTGCAAGAAGCCTGTTTCTCCCGCTACCATTCCCTCTGCTTGTGTTCCCTCTCTTGCTGTTTCTCACTGTCAAATAAATAAAATCTTTAAAAAAAAAAAAAAAAGGAAAGTAATGGATGACATTATGAAATGTATTTTATACAAATAAATAAATTTTGTAATGCAAAGGCCTGTACTTGTGATATGAAACAATTAAAAAAGAAGGTATTTTCCCAAAGATACAAAGAACAGAATAAACACACATACCAGTCCATAAGCCATACTTCTTTCGTGTTCTTGGGTTATATCTGCCACATATGCAAATACCACGGAGAAAGTCACTGCAAAAACCCCAGAAACAGAGATAACAGCAAAGTACCACCTAGGATCGAAAGACAATTGGCAGAAACCGTCAGAACAATTACCATTACACCTTAACCTTCCTTTATTCCTATATAAGTGAGAGTAAAAAACAGCTAATTTCAGTTAATGGCTTACTAAGTTCACGGATTCTTCTATAAATCATAAGCTGTAAAGAAAACATACTCTTAGAAGTCAGCCTTCAACAGCAATTCAGCTACTATGCAGGAATACTTAAAATTAGGTAACATATTCAGGTCAATATTTAACCCAACTGCCGAGCTGTTAAATGGCTTTGTTGTTGGTTACTAAAAACAGCAACAAACTAAAATCTATTATAATTGATCCATTACCATTTCCCACCATAGCACTACCCAAAACACAAAATTAAGTGGGTGAAATGGAGAAATAAGTTACTCTGTATTTATTTTATGCCTCTATATAGAAACCAGAGGCTTTTCCATAAGCTATATTTAGCTTTTCAAATGTTGGCAAAACAAACATTTCAGTCTTCACATAGAAGAAACCTGTGTGGCAGCACTCATAAATGAAACAGAGAATAGACAATTACTGCAAAGAGTGAAAAAAGCTATTTTAAAAAGCAAACTACATTTTGATATATATGATTTCAAAATAACTGGCCAGGAATAAAAAACTTCTATTGTAATGTTCAATGTTTAGTTTTAAAAATCATGTGTCATCAAAATGAACTTTCAAAATATTCCACCAGGGTATTATTGCTTACTAAATTTTTTCTAACAAAGTTTTTCATAGCAAATTTTTTGTTCATAGCCTAGACTCCTCTGATAAGATTTCATTTGAGTGATTAGCATTCATCAAGGGTTTGGGCTTCAGAATCTTACTATCTAACCTATAAGAGGAAGACTCTGGCTCTTACATTCCCTTAGCCTTTCTAGATAGCCATGGAAAATACAGCCCATCTATGATGCAGAACTAACATTAATATGCAGTGGAGTAGAAAATTAGGAGAATTAAAAAAGCTACAACAAAACTGTGCTCTATTACCTTGAGAAAATCATTCTCATTGTGAGCTTTCCCTCCCTTCCTCCTCAGTGAAAGAATCCTGATTTCAATTAAGGGGGCCATGAGCCCAGCATCTTGTAACAAGGAGAAGCATTTGCCTGAAATTTGACCAGACAGATATAAGCAGAGGTTGGGTGAGAACTGTGTAGTTTATAGGAAGGCAGTGTGCTCTTCTTAGCCACTCTTCTGTCTTGCTGTGTGAACTGTGACACAAGCTGGAGCTCAGGCAGCCATACTGGACTGTGGAGGTGCTAGCAGAGGATGGCAGAACAGAAAGATAGAAAAGGTCTGGTTCCCCAGAACTGACAAACCAGCTCTGCACTGCTCAACTCCTGACTTCTTTCATATGGAGAAAGAAGTAAGTTTCCAGATGTTAAGCAGCTATTATTTTGGGCTGTGAAATCCAAAAGCAGGTTATAGCCAACAGTCTACATACTTCCTATAGTAGCATCCAGTTCTAAAATCATTATGAACTTTTACTCAGCCACTATATTTTTAAGGACCCTCTTATCTGCATCAAAGAATCCTGGAAGAATAAAATTAAAACCTATATAATAAGATGGCAAAAAGGTGAATGAAATTAAGGACTATTCAGAAAACAATGAAGAGAACGATATTTAATTGTTGTGATCTGATTATGCACATACCATGGGCTGATCTTCATTAAAGGAATTGGGGCACATGTGAAAAATACTGTTAGCAGCAAGAAGGATTTCCGACCCCAAACATCAGAAAGAGCACCAATAAGGGGGGCACTGAGGAATGACAACAAACCCTAAAAAAAAGTAAATGAAAAAAATGTATACAATCTGTACCAATGAGCCAAAAAATTCATTCTATCATAGAAGAATTTTTTTTAAGTTTATTTCTAACATAAGTATAATGTCACCAAACTTTAGATAACTTATTTCTTGTCTATATAGAATTTAAAACTTTCCCAAGATTGTCTAGAATCAGCTGCAGGGCTCTGGTTGCATGTTCATATGAAATGCTCTAATGAATTCTCAATCACAGTAATTCCACATTAGCAATTCTAGAAAGAATATCATGTTAGTTATCTGTTTTTATATTCACAGGCTAATTACCTATTTATAAACCTTTTTGGTCAAATGAAATCAAGAGTAAAGAGTTATGTACAATAATCAAGACTTTACCATATAGTTTTATATTTATGTATTTTTTAATAGTTCTTTTTTCTTCAATCTGTATTTTTGTTGTTAGCTTATAAAAGCATTTGGATCTCTGAAATAAAAATGCCAACACGTAAATCTGTTATGATGTGGTTTATCATTATGTGTAGTTGTCTATATCTGAGTCAGATCATTTTTAGATGATCAATGAAAGTAAATATATTTTTCTTTAATAATAAATATATTTAAAACCCAGTTCACTTTTACGTGTTAAGTAATCCCCCAAGAATACTAAAGTTGTAAAAATTAACAGTGAATTCGCCCATTAACTAACTGATATACTGGCAGAGATATGCATATGAAAGTATATGTCCCTGTGTGTACCTGGGCAAATATATCACCGATCCTACCTTTACTCCTTGAATTAAGCCATTCATCAGAAATGTATGTTTAGGAAAGGTTTCATGTAATACCTAAAGAAAAAATACAAAATAAAAACCTCACACCACATTTTACTCTCAGTAAACCTTCTACATTTACATTTTAAAACATACCTTCACAAAAATTTATCTCCTATAAATTTTCAGATTTATCTGATGCTATACATATGAGTAAATACTAAGAAGAGCAAACATTTATTTGGAATTTATGATGTCATGAAACACTAAACTGTGCACCTTACATATATTATTTCCTTCTATTCCTCTTAATGATCCTGTAAGAACATCGATATTGGCAGAGGTTAAGTGTCTTACACATGATTACATAGTTAGTATGTAGCAAAAATGAAACTGAACACAGGAAGATGGGCTTGAAAGTCCATGCTTTTAATTACTATGTGGTGTCTTCACTGTTTGCCACATATGGAGACTGGGAGAATAGGGAAATTTTATTTGCTAAAAAGTGAATCTAGAAAGACACCGTAAAGTAAGAAAAAAAAATCCCCACATATGAAAATGTATAACAAGTTACTCTATTCTTTCTAAGACCTGGTCTCAAACCATATGACATCAATTTGTTCAATGGGCAGCAAGTGAACCATTGGGTAGCCACCGGCTGAAAAAGCAATTGGAGGGAAAAATTACTGAAAAAATAAGAAGAAGCAGCTACCATTTTTACAGCCTATGTGTCAGAGGCTTTATATGTACTTTCATTTCATTCTAACAACATTATGGGTTAGATAAAATACCACTCTACAGATGAGGCAACCAAGTTCTTGCCTGACTGAAAAGCCACAGCTTCTTCCATTAAACCATGCTGTTTTTCAATAAAAATAAGAGAGAATGGCAATATGGAGAATAAGAAAGTTGGGCAATCTCTTCAGGAAGAAAAACTACGCTGAGTGTATGTTCTGACATCTTGTAAGAAAAACCTTTAGAGGGAGTAAAATGCTCCCTTTTCTTCAGTTACTCTTATGCCCCAAACTAGAAATTTGACAAAAATTAACTCACATGTAAAAATAAAGAAAATTAGAAATGAAATGTTTAGTCAAAGAAAATCACTAACATGGGAAAAATCACACATTTATGATATTCATTTATTTTGTCTCTATATTTTATATGATATATATTACATATTTTCTCAACTGAAGGTGATTTTGACCTCTAGGGGTCATATGACAATGTCTGAACACATTTTTGTCAAAATTTGGATAGGGAGAGCTACATCTAAGAGGCAGAGATCAAGAATGCTGCCAAACACACTGTAACACACAGGTCAGCCCCCCACAACAAATAATCATTTGGCCCAAACTGTCATTAGTGCTGAGGCTGAGAAACGCTGTTATTACTTATAAGAAAGACCCACGGATCTAAAGAAGGGATCTGCAAACTTTCTGTAAAGAACCAGACAGCAGATATCTTTCTATAGCTTTGTAGGCTATACAGTCTCTGTCACAAGTATTCAACGCAACAAAATAGCCACAGACTGTCTGTACATAAATGGTCGTAGCTGTGTCCCAAATAAAACCTTATTTATGAAAAACAGGCTACTAACATGATGTATATAGGATTTGCTCTGGTCAGAGTTTGCCAATTTTTGCACTAAAGGAAAAGATGTAAACTCCCTAAAGTGGTATCTCAAAACTTTTCGCAACAAATCAAATATAGTTTTCTTCCAATAATTACTAAGGGCCAAATCTTTGTAGGGACAAAAAAAAAATGCGTGTTACAAAGAATGAAGACCATAATGAATGCCTACAAAAAGCTTTATGATATGCTAGATCTCACTGCTAATGACTCACTTTGCCAAGCTACCTTCCATCCCAACAATCTGGTCTTTTCACCATTTTAAACATTCTCATGCTTTCCAATATTCACACTTTCATACAGGATATCCTCTCCATTTGGAATGTTTGTTCCCCTTATCTTGTCTCTCTAGCCAACCTCAAACCTTCCAAACTGCATCTCTGTCACCAAACTTTCCTGTCCAAAGCAATCATTTCCTTTTTTAGGGCCAATAGGAAGTGATAATAGCACTCAACAGTCACAAAGGGTTTGTGAAGTTTCTTTTATCACATACTGAGCTACTTGGCTCTAGTATTTTCCAGTTCTTCATGTATTTAATACATATTTCCTTTCAATTATATTTCAGAATTCTTAAGGACAGGTACTATATACACTATACCTTGCATTTAATATATCTTTATCTTGATTAGTGCCTCACAGAATGCCCTCATTTAGTAACTATTCACTAAATGTTCATAATTATCTGATAACACTGTTTCCAAAGTGACTTAATATAACAATTATGCAATTTAGCTAGTATCACAAAATAAAAACCTTTACAACCCCCAAAAGGAGTACAGTTATATTAAGATAAACAAACATTCCTGTTTGATTTTTTAACAAAATTTTAACATAGAGACAATTCTAACAATACAAATGTAAAGATTTTTGATCTGTGAGGATCCTTTTAGCACTGGACTTCAGAGCCAAAGGAAAAGATGTAACGTTTTCCAAGAAATTTTACAGGTCATAAAATTTTACAGGTAGTAAAATTTATGAACTCTAAAACTTTTAGAGGAAACCAATCCTTAAAATATTAAATGCCTCAGGACTATCTCTGTAGCAAAGGCTGCTAAGCCATTTAAACAGAAGAAATGCTGGAGAATTTGAGTATAGGGTCTTGCTCCATAACACACCTCGCATCTGAGCAACCGGGACCATCAAACACTGGCCTAGTTTTTCTAAAACCATAGGTCAAGAAAGTTAAGCCACTTCTTAGCACTGCAGATTCTTAAACCTATTGTTATTAATTCTCTTTATCTAATATATTAGTCAATCAATCATGACTGATTGAATACCCACTATGAACCAAACATACAGCCTCTCAAAGTGTTTAGACTTCAGTCCTTAAAAAATATTTGGCAGTCACAAATTCCTTGTAGTTAATGTAAATCTCCTTGTTAGTGGAGACTTCACCATCCTCCCCTGGGCAGGTCCTCCACATTAAAACAACTTTTGTTCTTTCACTGTGTTCTAGGAGAACACAGGGTTCTAAAAGTTCTATGAGTTTAAAGCTCAAAGATAATTGAAATCACATGAAATTTTTAAAAAGGAAATTTTTCTTTTTTTTT
>CM053606.1:73624092-73668001 GCA_028646535.1 Procyon lotor | reverse complement strand
AAAAAATCTCATCATTCAGATACAATCTAATCACTACAGCTCAATCCTTGTTTTGCCTAGGCCTGTCCTACCCCATCCCCACCTGGATCTCCCCATCACACAGAGAAAAATGTAGAACACAAAAACTACAATTATTTTTTTAAAGATTTTATTTATTTGAGAGAGAGAAAGGGGAGAGATCAAAGGGAGAAACAGACTCCCCGCTGAGCAGGGAGCCCCATGTGGACATATCGTGGGACTCCAGGATCATGACCTGAGCCAAAGCCAAGTTGCTTAACCAACTGAGCCACCTAGGTGCCCCAAAAGTTGCAATTATTTAAAAACATGTATACATAACAGATAAGAAAAGAACTACAAAAATAAAATTCTGAGCCTAGGGGCACCTGAGTGGCTCAGTTGAGTTAAAGCCTCTGCCTTCAGCTCAGGTCATGATCTCAGAGTCCTGGGATGGAGCCCGGCATCTGGCTCTCTGCTCAGCAGGGAGTCTGCTTCCCCCCACCCCCTGCCTGCCTCTCTGCCTACTTGTGATCTCTCTGTGTCAAATAAATACATAAAGTCTTAAAAATATATATAGAATCATACTGGCAAAAAAAAAAAAAAAAAATCATTAAGTCCTCCCAAATTAGCAACTTTCATTTTCCTGATCAGAATTCAATTCAGCATTTTATAAGGTAAAAAAAGAAAAGACAAATCAAAAGCACTACCCATTTCTTAGCTAACAAAAAAATTAAAAGTACACTAAGCACAGACTTAGCTACAAGAAATGAACTAAAAAACAAGCCTTTATGTCTAAATAACTGGATTCTTTCCTGTTCTTAAGGAAGACAGTCTCCTTTTGTCCAATTAGGTAAAAAAATATCAAAGTTAGACAAAAATGTGACATATCTAAAGAATATAAAACAGAAGCAAATTTTAAAAATTGCTATATTCACTTTAAATCTGTTGACAAATTACAGAAACATCACAAAAAGCTTTTTTGACGGCTCACAAACAATTTACCCAAAGCATTTTAATCTCTCTACTTAGCTACCCTTCGGATTGCCAATAATCTTTACCTAAATCACGGGTATGAACCACTTACTCCCAGCATTCCCCTAGGTTTAGCACTGGAACAAAGCAAGCCTAGTTTCAAATACCAACTCTGCAGTTTACTATCTTAGTGGTTGCAAGGTAAGCTGCTTAATTCTTCTAAACCTTAATTTTCTCATCTATTATTATCAGGCTAATACCTCACCTGTAAGAGGATTTTGATGATTAAAAGTGGAAATGCATTTCAAGTGCTTAGGACTGTGCCTGAACCCACCATAATATAAATATAAATGAACTGTTTACTATCACAAAGCTCAAGTACTTTAAACCAGAGGATTGATGCTCCACCAGACAGATTTATATGTTAAACTGGTAGTAGACTATTAAAAAACCACATTGGAACATCAGGGAAGCTAATATAAAAGTGTGAGACCACACAGCTATCACAGCACCTCAGTAACCCATGACATCAGGTTATTACAATATAATGAAGTGACAAATGTCATAATGAACTTGCATCACCTGATGAAGTTCCAAATCAGAGTACAACATGGATTATGAAGGCAGGAAATATGTAAATTAATTTTTGAAGGACTCCCATCGGAAATTATTAAATTAAAAAAAGATCAGGTATTTTGTAAGTCCACATTTCAATTATTTTGAAAATCTATTAATGTACAATTCATGACCTATTACAAGTAAATCCTTTTTTTTTTTTTTTTAAGATTTTATTTATTTATTTGAGAGAGAGAGACCACAAGCAGGAGGAGCGGGAGAAGGAAAGCGGGGAGCCCAATGTGGGGCTCGATCCCAGGACCCTGAGATCATGACCTAAGTTGAAAGTAGACACTTAACCGACTGAGCCACCCAGGTGCCCCCAAGTACATCCTTCTTATAAAGTAAAAGATCTCAAGGAAAACATACTCAAATCAGCATTCTTACAATTACAGGTCAGGGAACCGCTACTATTCAGAGAACTATTCTATCTTACAATGCATGGTTTATTTATAGAAGAAACGGTGTTTACTTGAGATTTCCTGTTCTTCTGAATTGTTTTTGTTTTTTTTAAGATTTTATTTATTTGACAGAGAGAAGGGAGAGATCACAAGTAGTCAGGCAGAGAAAGAGGGGGAAGTAGGCTCCCTGCTGAGCAGAGAGACCGATGTAGGACTCGATTCCAGGATCCTGGGATCATTATCTGAGCAGAAGGCAGAGGCTTAACCCACTGAGCCACCCAGGCGCCCCCTGAATTGTGTTTTAACAGTACTCAAGAATATGCCCTGTATATTCAAAACAACTATTAAACATCCATTATTTTATGTAGCTCCAGTGATGATTATGTAGCCATATAACATGGAGATACATGGAACGTAAATTTTCTTTTTAGAACATAAATCTACTTATATGATCAAATTTATTTATAAACAACCTTTTTGTAAAAACCTTTTCTGTGTAACAAGCAATCTCAAAAAATATAAGAAAGCATATCGCTTTAAAATTCTACTAGATTTGGTAAGCTATACATTTATCCTAATTACACCTTTCAAGGTATTACAGACTTCTGCCATAACTACTCCTTCCTTTATTCCATTCCCCTGATCTACCTCAAAAGGAGAAAACTAGTCATCACCTGAATTGTTTGGACTAGCAGGGACGTCTTTTCTAAGGCTCCAAACCAGGGGATATTTGGGCAAAATCAGCTTAGGTCTGAAAAGTTTACCTCTAGAGACTTAGCCTAACCTAAGAGAAACTTACATTTGGAAAATGCAGCTGCATGAATGAATCGCAAAATAATAATGCTGAGTGATTCAGGTCACAGACAACATTTTTCCTAAGCCTGTCAGTTTAAGAATCCCTCTACCCTATCCAGAGGGGGGATGAGCCCCTGCTTACCATGGGCAGTATTCTCCAGAAGAATCTCACCCAGTCAAGCCCTCCCCACAAAGTAAGGGAGAAGTAAAGGTTGGAAAAAACAACTAAACCAGTAAAATGCAGTACTGAAGAATTGACAATATTGGTGTAAGAATTAACATGAAAAGGGAAAAAAAAGGACCACCTTTCCCAACCCCCTGAAACTGAACAAAAAGAGATTTAAGTTCATAATAAATAAGTTAAAAGATTACTTACCACCAAGGTGGGCGCTGTCAATAATCCCCAAGCAAAAAACTCCAAAAAGATGACAATAACCGCATGGTAGACACTAGGAGAACCTATTCCTTGAGGCTATAAAAATAGATTTTTAAAAAGTTAACAGTGCATTCCAGAATATTACTAACAATTACAGCAACAGTCAATATTTATTTACTGAGATCATACATGTACTGGCACTATGTGAAACATCTGAACACTTGCTGTCCCTGTCCTCAAGGTAAGCACGTGTGTCCCTGTCCATCAGGTAAGCACAGTGTGCAACAGTAACACAGAGTCTAGGGTCGGGATGGGAAGATCAGACTTCCTGGAAGAAGATTAAAAGGACTAAAAGGAGTCAGATAGACAAGGGTGAGGGTGGGAAGGAGAACAGGAGAGGTCAAGGCCACAGCCTAAACAAAGGCTGTAAGGCTGGAGAGCAGGAGGTATGACAGGACTCTGAGAGTTCCGTACAACTTGAGAACAGGCTGCACACTGGAGTTGGAGAGATGACCTAGAAGTGCGCAGGGACTAACTTCCATGCTCAGGAGTCTGTAGTTCATTCTGAAGGCAATGGGGAGCCACTAAAGGATGTTAAGACTCATGTGATCCGATAAAAGTTTTAAGAAAGATCATTCTGGCAAAGGCGTTACAGATGGATGAAAAGGGTGTAAAACTGAGAAAAGTTAACAGTCAGGAGGCTACTGCACTAACCCCAAAACATGAATGAAGCAAGTGGCAAGATAGTAACATGGCTCAAAAGCAGAACAGTCCCCAGAGTAGTACATCAGAGATATGGAATTTGATATACAGAAGAAAGAAAAATACAAAATGAAGTTTATACTGCTGCTAGCGATGTCTTAAGAATTACTTCAGTTGTTGAATTTTATATTCTAAGGGCAATATTAAATTGATGGGAAAGCAAATGACGTATAACATTAACTCAGTCTCCACTAACAGGTTTTTATAATAAAAAGACAAGTTTAATCAATACATATTACAATGTCATACATAAGCCGTAAAGTATATTCAGTGATCTTACGTAGAAACTATTAAGGGTTTGGATTTCTCTATACACTAAAAATGATGCCACATCATTTTTAATATTGTCATAATGCAACATCATTATTCTAAAAAAACAGGTAAACTCTCCCAATCTTCAGAATTTAGGTATCTAAAAACCCCTCTGGTGAAACATGCAGTTTAGAAATTTGAGACAAGAGAGGTGGGGCAAACAAAGGTGAAGGACCATGGCTGGGAATGAATTTGTTCAAGATCTCATCCATTCAACAAACATTTACAGAGCACCTACTATGCACCAGAGGTGCAGGATTACAAAAACCATTAAACACACTCCCTGATCTCAAGGAATTCTCAGTCTAGAGAGGAAAAAACCTCATTATATATCATTTGTTTCTGTGTAAATGCAATAAAAGAGACACATACAAGTAAGGAAGCAAGGAAAGAATATTACAAGAAAGTAGTAATGGACAATCTCACCAGAGAAAGCCATAATGAAACAGAGAAGTGCCATGACAGTTGAAGCCTAATGGAGAATAAAGTAATAATCATGGTGTAAAGAAAGGAAGGCAGAAGAGGTAGCCTCTAAGTTTTGTTAAGGAGTTTCTCATCATTACTCTAGAGACGCAATCAACCACAGAAGGGTTTCAAGCAAGAGAACGGTGTGATGGGATCTGAATTTTTCAGTACACCATGATGATTTCCTAAAGTTGGAAACCGAGGAGCAAACTGCATGTAAAAGGAGACTATTTCAATCAGTTTCAACAAGAGATGATGAAGGCATGAAACAGGGGAGTGGCAAGGACACTGGAGGGGAGGGAATGGATATAAGTACAGAGGATGTGAAAGTGGCAGCACTTGAAAAATCTGGGAGGGAGAGCGAAGAATGACTTCCAAGTTTTTAGCTTGTTTGTCTACTAGTGGAAGCTGGTAGCGTCACAGGTCTTTTTTCCCCAAGAGGCTCAGATTTAAAGACACTGCCTATCAAAGACACTGCCCTTGTACTTGAAACATTTCTATTGTCTTTTGAGGGCTAAAACAATGAGTCAGCATGACGATGTCTGAAACCACCAAGAGTGGGTGAGATTATAGGGAGAAGAGGAAGAGAGAAAAGAGAAGTGGGCTAAGACCAGACTCTAAGAAACACCAACATTTAGTGGGCAGAGGAAAATGAACCATGATGAAAATAAGAAACAAGTCAGAGAAATACCAGGACACTTAAGAGAATACAGTGTTACAGATGACAAAGGATCAGTTTTAGGAAGGAGGGAAGGGGTGATGTCCAATATCAAACAGAGCAAGTACAGTTAATTTAAGTTAAGGTCAAAACACAACCCTAGGATTTCGTAAGGTCCAAATTGGTTTCGTTCGCCACTGCATATACTCAGCCCTCAGAGAAAAGCTTAGTAGAACGTCTCAGGACCTTTAACATGCTAATTCACAGTATGAACTTCCAAGGAGATACAGTATGCACTGTATTCCAAACTTGATGGAATCCTTCTTTCATAGAACAGACAGTATCTTGTGGCCATTTGAGTTCTTTGAAAAACTATTTGGGAAATGGTGATAAAAAGATAATTATATAACAATGTGTATAAACATACACACAAAGCAAAAAAAGGAAATGATGTTAAAAGTGGCTGTTTCAGTGAAGAGCACTCAGTCAGTAGAGGAGAATGTCAGTGAAGGCTTCTTAGGGAGGTAGGCAATAATATCTGAGACCTGGAAGTAAAGTGGGAAAGATGTTGGGATTGTCAGGTATGTATGTGTGTTCGGGGGGTAGGATGTCAGTGGAAGGTAATGATGGCCAAGAGTATCTGAGGTAAAGGGAACAGTATATGCAAAGACCAGATGACAGGACACATCACAGCTTCTTTCAGTACCTGATGTCTGAGGAGGAGAGCGGTAAAAGAGGCTGCAAGGTGAGAAGAGTTGAAACTGAAAAGGTGACTTGAAAAGTCACATGCAGACCTTTAACTTACAGGCAGCAAGATAACTGAAACATTTCAAGCCAGAGAGTTAACATCACATTATAGGACTGTCTTTTTGGAACAGTAACTTTCACTGCAGTGTGGCAAAGATTTTTGAAAGGGAGGAAGACCAGAAGGCAGGCTATTGAAGAAACAACAGGGGAGAGATAATAGTAACTGTAATAAGACAGCGGTAGTAGGAATAGAGAAAGTGAATGGAAATCAAAACACAACTTAAGAGGTTGAATCAAAAGGACTCAGTGGCTGACTAGATGTAGCAGAGGACAATAAGGGAAGATCAAAGATGAAAAGATAAGACTTCTGGGGTTTAGTCAGCCAGACTGTGAGGAAAGGGAAAGAACAAAAGATTCATTTTTTCAAGATTTTATTTGACAGAGAGAAAGAATGCACAAACAGGGGGAGCAGGGGAGGGAGAAAGAGGCTCCACACTGAGCAGAGAGCCAATGATGCGGGGCTCAATCCCAGGACCCTGGGATCATGACCCGAGCCAAAGGCATACCCTTAACCAACTGAGCCACCCAGGCTCCCCAAGATTCATTCATTTTAGGCATACTAATTTGAGTAAAACATGCACAACTGAATTTGAAGACAACAAACTGAGGAAGATACAGAAGAAATAAAGATTAATATCTAGATAAAGCATTCATAAAAACCAATACAAAGGTACTAAGACACCATAAAAATATTACAGACAAAAATAGTTTTAAAAATAGCTAGTAACAAGGGCACCTGGGTGGCTCAGTGGGTTAAAGCCTCTGCCTTCGGCTCAGGTCATGATCTCAGGGTCCTGGGATAGAGCCCTGCATTGGGCTCTCTGCTCAGCAGGGAGCCTGCTTCCCCCACCCCCTCTCTCTGCCTGCCTCTCTGCCTATTTGTGATCTCTGTCAATTAAATAAAATCTTAAAAATAAATAAAGATATAAAATAAAAATAGCTAATAACAGCGATGGCTGGGTGGCTCAGTTGGGTAAGTGTCTGCCTTCAGCTCAGGTCCCGACCCCTGGGTCCTGGGATCAAGCCCCTCATCAGGCTCCCTGCTCAGTAGGGAGCCTGCTTCTCCTGCTGCTCTCCCTGCTTGTGCTCACCCTCACTCTTGCTCTCAAAAAAAAAAAAAAAAAAAAAAAAAAAAAAAATCTTAAAAAATACAGCTAATAACATTCTATCCTATGGAAATAACTGAACATTCAGAAAAAGCTCTACCATTAAGATGTTTATGGCAGCATCATTTATAGTAGGTAATATGGAAACCTAAATGTTCAACCTTTAAACCAGAATATGCAGACAAAAATTGTTTAATGGATCATCTTTAATGATACATGAAAATGTTTATGGCAATATTAAGTTTAAAAAAATAAAAGCAGGATATAAAATTGTATGTGTCAAGTAATTTCAACTGTAAAAAACTAAACAAAAACTCACCTCAATGTTAATTAGTAGCAATTTTAAGGGATGTAAAATTATGTTATTCTGAATTTTCTAAATCTTTTCTAATAAGCATGCCCTTACTTGACACACAAGGAGAATGTTTTGCTGAAGAGAAAAACTAAAAACTAGAATGGAAAAAGATAGCTATACTGTCCCTTCTAAGCTATTCCCTCATTTCCAAGAACTGGGAGGAATAAGTGTGTGTGTGTATTTTTTTTTTTTTTTAAGATTTATCAGTGAGAGAACACGTGGGCGCGCACACACATGCAAGTGTGGGGGGGGCAGAGAGAGAATCCCCAGGCTGACTCCCCACTGAGCAGGGCACCCCAAGGGAAGCCCAACTTGGGGCTCCATCCCACAACCCATGAGATCACGACCTGAGCCTGAAACTAAGAGTTGGATTCTCAACTGACTGAGCCATCTAGGCACCCTTATGTATATATTTTTAAAGCAAGGGACGGAGTGGTGGGGGAGAGATAGGCATATTTGCTTATCCTAAAGTACTGATAATTTTGAGAGCTGTATTGTATTTGTATTCATCTCTTTTGTTTTGAATAAATTTAGAAGTAATACAAGATCTTGGGGGCATCTAAGTGACTCAGTCTGTTTAGCGACCAAGTCTTGATTTCAGCTCAATTCTTGAGTTCAAGCCCTGCTTTGGGCTCTATGCTGGGAGTAGAGCCTCCTTAAAAGAAAAAAAAAAGTAATATAAGATTTTAATAAAATTGACAAATGTTAAAAATATTTTACTGATTTAAAATATATACTTCTAGGTAGGACTTTTGACACAAGGTCTAGTGGTTTTAATGGATTATCTATCCACTAGCAAAATCCCAAGACAATTAGGGAAAGAATACCAAGGTCATGGCCTGCCTGACAAGTAGGTGCAGATATTTGGCCCTGTGAGTAGTTTACAGCACCAAGAGTATTCAGATAATGAGATTATATCAACAGATGACATCCGAGGGAGCTCAAGAGAATTCAAAGAGGTACAAAAGTAGAAAATTCTGAAGAAGATAAGTCTAAACATAAACTACCCCAACCCAACCCCAAATGCCAAGATATGACACCTACAACCATAATAATTACTATATCAAAAGTCTTCCATTCAGCTGAGTAATTTCTCTCTTATAAAGAGATATGGTTTCATGGCAGACATCTCTTAACTTCAACCTCAGAAGTCAGGGGCAATCTCCTTTAACCTCATCTCCACCCTCCCATCTAATTCTTACTTTCCAAATCATATTTTCCATTGGAAATAGAATATGGTTTCATCATCTAGGTTTTCTACTTACTTATTCTTCTAGCCTCTAACACAAGATAACTTCCACAAATTTATATTTCACTATGTAAAGTACTTATTTCATTTTATTTAGCCTAAATTTACCTTTTTTAAGCTCATGCTTTCTCAGGCAGACCCAATGCTTTATTATTCTTTGATCTGGAGCATCTGGCACATGCATAGCACAAAGATGCTTAATGCATGTCTGTAGAACGTAAATGAATTACTCTTTAAGTCCCTTCTATCACTATAGGTATTCAGTATAATTACTGTATTTAAACACTGTTAAAAGGGCAGTATATTTATTAATTAAACTAGCAACGTCCCCTATTAATACCATCCTCTATGATTTAATATCCCACTACTGGCTACTGTGTCATCTATCACGTAGATTTAGGGTACACATACACTAGATCAAAATCATAATGAAAATAGAGTATTACTGAAAACTTATAATCGTTTACATTCAAAATCTTATTTACTCTTCCTAACAACCTTTCCAACTGGACATTGTTATCTCCATTCTACAGTCTAATGCAGCAAATGAGAGATGGAATGGAGTCTATCCAGGAAACTCCAGAGCCCAAGTCTGGAGTTATGCTGGTTGCAGTGGTTAGGTTGCCCTGAATATGTTGCCACAGACTGTTACTCTTTTAAATGTAGGGATCTAGTTTTTTCCATTTTAGTATTCAGTGTGTAGCACAATGCCTGGTATAGAAGGGGTATTTCGTGACCATGGACTGATTGATAGCCCTAATCATGTGATCACTAAGCTGCTAGGGAAATGAAGTTAGTCAATTTACCTCTCGCAGCAGTAAGAGGTGAATGAACTATTATCTCTTACCTAAATCCTTGTCTAGCTCCCAAATTTTGAGTCTACGATTGCCCAATCAATAAGGGTTTATGAATCCAGCAGGATGTTGACTTTAATAACTTAGGTTGTATACTAATCAGTGAACCAGGGGCTTATGTAGGCTGTTGGCCAGGAGACAGAAGTAATTCTACCTATAACTGGGCATTATAACCCCATTTGTTAAACAGAATTTATCATGTGAGTAAACAATGAGAATGAGCTAAACCAAGACTCATTCTTCAAAACAACTGGCCTAGACTATTAAAAATTATCAATATAATAACAACAAAAAAGTTATTCTAGACTGAAGAGGCATGGAAATTAAATGTAATGATTAAATTCTGTATCCAAAAAAAAGACAACTATAAAGGCGGTTATTGGGACAATTACAGAAATGTGACTATAGCCAATATATTATCTAATAGTATTGTATAAATGTTAAATTTTCTGAATGTGGTGATAATATTGTAGTTTTGTGGAAGAATATCCTTTATTAGGTGATGCATTCTCAATGTTTTAGAGGTAAAGTGTCTTGATGTCTACAACTAATTCTCTAATGGTTCAGAAAAAAATACAAGTATGTACAGAGAAAGGAAAAACAAATATGACAAAATGTTAATTTGTGATTGTGAATCTATGGGATGAGCAAATGAATACTCAGTATGTTATTTTTGCAACTTTTCTGTAGTTTTGAAGATTTTCAAAATAAAGGGAAAAATAAAAAACGTGGTAAGAACTAAAATAAGGTATAAGAGAGAATTCTAATTTTGAACTTAGAATTTAATTTTGACAAGTTATCAATCAAAAATGAGGGTAAAATATAGCTTCAGAATCAC
Organism: Procyon lotor; assembly: GCA_028646535.1. Taxonomy (NCBI): domain Eukaryota; kingdom Metazoa; phylum Chordata; class Mammalia; order Carnivora; family Procyonidae; genus Procyon; species Procyon lotor. The sequence goes on along the minus strand of CM053606.1, from coordinate 73,657,439 downwards.
TGAATTTTCTCTGAACAATACACAACTAAGCTAAAATAATGTAAAAGTCTTACACACCAAAAAAGACAAAGATGCTTAGTTACAGGCATCTAAGAATTGTGATTTTTCATAAAAGAACATTAAAAAAAATATTGTAACTATAAAGCTCCTTTCATAGGATCCTGACACATTATGGCATAACTAAAGGAAATATAAAACTTTTTTGCTAGTATCTGGTATCATGTTTCTTTTTTCACAAAGTCAAGTGGTGCTTTTCTTATTTTCTCTGACCTTAATCTAGCCAAGCATGATATATTACCTCTGTGGAGCAAAAAGAAAACAAAACCAATCCTCAGTTTCCTGGAAATATGAATCACCATAAACATTTTTTAACACTATTATACTAATTAAGCCATTTTGGCTTAATTTGCAGTAAGATTTTAGATTTTACGTATATGCTATGGATCAATTTTAGAGACAGAAATTTAATATCTGTATTACCATAGAAGTGAAGAGATACTGGTTAGATTGGTCCTAAACAGAAATTAAACATATTTCTTAAACATATTTAACCAAAATTTGATGAGATCAAGTTTTACTCTTAAAAAACAAAACAAACAAACAAAAAAAACCAGAGCTTAAGATTGTATTACCTTGTGGTAAACTTTTTTTTAAGATTTATTTTTAAGTAATCTCTACACCCAACATGGGGCTCAAATTTACAACCCTAAGACCAAGAACTTCATGCTCCACCAAATGAGCCAGCCAGGATCCCCAATTTGTGGTAAACTTTGAAAAGATTAAGCGATATGACTGTCCATCACACCCCCCTCCATTCTTAGAGGAGGAAAAGACATAATCATTAAATCAAATTAAGCCATCATTACATTAAATACTTATCCCCATGAACATCTTTAATGGGTTACATGGTTCAAATGACTACAAACTGAACAATGTAAAATAAAATCAAAAATAAAAAACCATCAACACAAACATCAAACTATCATCGACACCTAGAACAAGGCTAAACTTGGTGTGATCAATAATTAATCAATTTATATAGCTAAGTGAAATATTACATACCACCCCTTATTTTATAAAAAGACTCCCTGAGAAGGGAAAGTATCTCATGTGGTAGAATTTGTAACTGTTTTTACACATTATTGATAAAGTGGACCCATTATTTACTTATTTTTATTTACTTTTTAAAGACTTTTATTTGTCAGAGAGAAAGAGAGAGTGCACAAGCAGGGGAGCAGCAGGCAGAGGGAGAGGGAGAAGCAGGCTAACCGCTGAGCAAGGAACCTGACGCAGAACTCAATGCCAGGACTCTGGGATCATGACCTAAACCGAAGGCAGACGCTTAACTGACTGAGCCACCCAGGTGTCCCAAGACCCATTATTTAGAATAAGCTACTACATCTGGCCCTCAAAGAGATAAAACTGTTTCAGGGTTCTTGATATACCCTGGCTGCAACTGTCAAACATTACTTTGACACTTCTAAGTCAAAATAATGCTAAAAGACAACTTGAGCTTTTAAATAATAGAAAGACGTATATCATAAACACCTGTCAGAATACTACCTGGAACAAGCTATTCTTTTTTACTTCAACTTCAGACTTTGGTAGCTGTAATTGAGTTACAGTTCAACTATTAGTGAATTTCTGCAGACACTATGATTATTGGCAAGCAGGACTTCACACTGTATTAGGATGAACTGAGTATATAATCTAAAAAATCTGCTTACTTACTTATCCCCAAACATACTAACTAAAGCAAATGTTGAACCATACCATGGAGGTAAGGAGATAAGTCATTTATGGAACTGTCTGACACAAGTGTACCAAAGATAATATATTTATCCTGATGTTTCTAGGCATGGGCTAACGACTTCAGAGAACACTTGCTTTTTGAAGGCACCAAGGCCCTCCTCACAGTTAGAGAGCAGCTCTCAGGGGACTAAGAGCTATCCTGCAACTGCCTCAGCCATCTTTGTAGGTGAAGGATGCAAAGGATTAGAGCTTGGGTCCAGACTTTTGAAATGATTGCTGACTCCTATTTACATAAACTCAGAGATACAAGGAATAAAAATCAGGTGCTCTGCTTTTCCGGGTGTATTTAATTCTGCAAATACCAATTTTATGTTTTTTAGGTACTTCCAACAAAGCAATCCACACATGCTGTGCTTTCTATCAAATCTTTAAAGTCATTTTACCAATTTATTTGTGAAAAAATTGGACATTTTCCACTTTGTCAGAGATGCAGTCCCACAACTGTATTAAAACAAAAAAGATCATGTAAAAAAATAAGCAAACTTCAAAAATCGTTTAAAAGTTCTATTTTTGACAACACAAATAAATATGTCATCAATGTAACTCTTTAGCTCTTAGCCTCTAACAGGAATGTTTATAAACAATCTGTTAATAAATACATGGTAAGAATTTAGCAACATAACTGGAAATATTCTAAAATGTTAGAATGCACTTTTAATTCAACCATCTTATGTCACACTCATTAAAATTTGTAACAAAAACTGTATTTCCACATCTGGATGCTTCAGAAAGCAAATCCACCAATGTTACAATTACTTTCATCAGTAAATGGTATACAGTAAATGATTAAATATACACCTGCTGAATTTAATCTGTGGAACTCTTCTGTAGTTATGGGGAGGTACGGACTCGGGAATCTCCCTTGAAAAATGGAGAGCCAAAGAAAATTCTGCAAACAACTTCAGGGTGTACACACCCAAGTTAAAAACTCCTTGTTTTTAATCACACACCTTCATGTAATTTCCTTTAATTGTGTATGAATCAAATAGGCAACTTACTAGCCTCACCTTGGTTTCACAGCATATTCAAATACAATTTCAAGAAAAGAAAAAAGCATATAGTAACTTATGACTAACTTGGTTCATTTGGAAGGATTCATTTCTTGAATTGTCAAAATGGTAACAAATCTGTTTTAAGTTTTGGCTTTTTTTTAAAAAGATTTTATTTATTTATTTGACAGAGAGATCACAAGTAGGCAGAGAGGCAGGCAGAGAGAGAGGGGGAAGCAGGCTCTCCACTGAGCAGAGAGCCCGATGCGGGGCTTGATACCAGGACCCTGAGATCATGACCTGAGCCGAAGACAGAGGCTTTAACCCATTGAGCCACCCAGGTGCCCTGTTCTAAGTTTATGAAACGTCATTAACTCATTATTAGTTTTGGTTATAAATGTGAAAATTGGCTAATAAGACTTACAAAGATGTCATTAGCAGAAAGATAAAGCAAAATAATTTTACTAACATTGTTGAACACTAGGAAGAAAATGGAAGAGGATCAAATCAGTTTCATTGGCCAAAGATCCAAAATACTGTTCGGAGACTGTGAAGTATGACGATATAGCCTCAGACACCTGACTGAATGAATCCACCCACCAGTGGAGCCCACACACACACACACACACACACACACACACACAACAATACAATACCAAATGGCAATTTTATTCCCTTTCTTAAAAAATGTTTATAAGGGTAGTATGACCAATTACAAGTAGAGAGGCAGAAATGGGAGTGCCATTTTAAAATTTCTACACCTATACTTTCTTCATTTACAGCTAGATTAGGTTAAAATGCAAACACTGTTAAAAATTACACTGACACTTCTAGAAATATAAATATCCCGTGTGTGTATAAAATCAATATAGGAATAAATGCAATTATAAAAAAAATTCAGGAATGTGCTAGCACGTACTTTTTTCTTAAAAAGAACTTTAAGTGTGTTTTTATCACTCTGAATCCATATTAGGCCCTATAAGATTCAAAGTTGCATAAACAGATTTTCTATTCTAAAGAAGTGTCCAGTGCTTTTAGAATGGAAAGTTCAACGTAAATGTATAAAGATGATAAATAATAATACCCACATGCCCATAGTTCTCAAAAAAAGCATTCATTTATTCTATATACCCTCTTAAAAACTTAGTGACAGTGTAAAATTGTATTTTGCTTCCAAAAACAAGCTATGAATTCACTACAACTTTAACGAATAAAACATAAAAATCTCTTGCAAATCTCACAGGATTTGGAATGAAAGCATCTGCTGTAAAGTGAATCAAACGAAACTCCAAAAACTGAACTTTACAAAACTGAACTTTACCTCAAGAAAAAGGAAGGTGTATTTCTTGATCAGAACTCCACTCTTGAATCTTTTGCAGAGAATACTGATCTTAAAAATCACTTGCTTTTATAAAAAATAAAATCCTTTGTTGCTTCTATTTTGTAGATTTTATATAGAATTTAAAATATTAAGTCCCTATGGTTAACAAAAACAACCAGTATTCGTTCACTCTCCCCACATAGTTCTAACCAACTTCATCAAAAGGGCCTGACTGTTCACAATTGATTTAATCAAAATGTTCTAATTAATCAAGTACAACAAAAAAACTAAAGACTTGAAGTTTCTTTTCTCACTATATGTCAAAGCTATGACATCTAATTAATTTTACGTTGGCTAAAAGTATATTCTGAAATTGCTGCATGTGTCCCAAGGTTTCTAAATTTTAGCATATGGATTGGACCCCTATTCTGAAATGTCAAAAAAAAAAAAAAAGTTGTCATATATTTCAAATGGACTCGGCAAATCCTCAGTGGTGGCCTAATTACTGTACATATTTAGCACTATGCTAGCCGTTGATCCGGGCTCCAACTAAATATATGTATATACACATAAGAATAAATATAAAGATGGAATAAGAGGAATCATTTCTGCACACTTCTCAAGAAAGTGAAACGCGTATTTTACCTCTGCATTCTATTTCGGAACGTAATATCAAAGAATGCAACAAAGACTGGAGAGTGTAGCAACGGAGAAATTTCAGCATAAAAAAGTATAGGCAAGTTAAATTTTCAATTAAAAATCCTACGTCCCCTGCTGGTTAACTACAGCACACTGCATAAAGTTTATTGTGATGACAACTGTTTCTAAAAGCACAATTTTTTCTTGCCCTCTGTCTTCCTTTCAAAGTGTCTTCTAAATCCTCAGGCCATGATAATTCTATTTAGCATCCTGTATTTTAAAATAAACAAAGTGAGTTTAAAACAACAGGGTGGTTACTGTTCTTTGGAAACCAGCAGGTTTAAGTCTAGGCCCCTGGTGTCCTCCGCCACGCTTCTGACTCCGGGAAGTAAAGAGGAAAGCCCACCTTCTGACAGTGTTTACCGCAATGGAAGGAGCTAAGGGCACTGACCCAGAACGAGGTGGAAGAAGAAAGCGAAGGCAGTAGGGGGCCCCAGCGGGGTCGCCGCGCCAGATGCCACCGGGTTAGCAGCATATGGGAGGCCAGGGACTGCTCCCAGCACCTTCGAAAGGGCCGCGGCACCGGCGCGGGGCCCAGAGGCGAAGGCGAAGCTGTAGCTGTTGAGGCGAGGGGAGCGGCGGATCCAGCACCGCCCTGGCGACGCGAGGGGCCGGCCGGCGGAGAGCCGGGCGTCATTTCCAGCCAGCGGCGGAGGCGCACGTGGGGATCGAGGCCGCAGAGCCTCCAGGGGCCACCGGAGGAGAGGGCGGCAGGTGCGGGAAAGGCAAGCGGCTTCCCGAGAGGACGGGCCCCGGAGGCCGCAGGCCGGGCGAGGGAGGAAAGCCCGGGAGCAGAAACAAGAAGGCCCAGGAGGCTAAGACACCAGCACCACCGACGGGGTGGGGGAGGGCGGGGACACTCAGGGCGGCTGGTGGCGGCGGCGTTGGGGGCAGAGCTCGGATGGAGGGCCCCGAGGGACGCTCCCCGGCGCGGTACCCCAGCTCACCGTGCCTCCGTCCTTAATGATAATCTTCTTAGCCAGCATGATACTGCGGTTCGCGGCCCGTTTCTTCTTCTTCCCCTGGGTCATTTTACCATCCTCGATTCCTGGCGCTGCTGCAGCCACTCCCGGGGCGGCCGGCCCCAGCGGCGAGTGCCGTCCCGCCACTACTGCCGGGCCGAGCCGCTCGGGGCGCCCGCCGCCATCTTGAGGGCCCGGCCTGCCTCCGGCGGCGCGTCACATCGTGCGATCCGCGGAGGAGCCCGCCCCGCCCCCGCCCACGTGACACTGCCCCGCCCACTCGGCTGCTCGGCGTTCGCAGCGCGGGTAGGGAAACCCGGAGGGAAACCACTAGGCTCGGGGCTGGTGCAGCCCTGTGCTTTCCCCGTTACTCAGCTCGGTTAGTCCTCACAACAGCACTGGGCGGTAGAGAGCCTTATAGTCCCTCCTTCATTGAAAATTTAAGTTTCTAAAAGTTACCAGCTCGTGGAAACACGGCTGATGAATGGTTGCCCTGGAAATCTGACCAGGCCCCCTCAACTATTAGCGCTATCTCCACCTGTTTTCTAATCAAGACGGGAACCGAAGGGAACAGTTGAAATCGTTTTCCAGAAATAGTGGGTAAGGATAAACTGACTTTTCAAAACCAGTATTTTGTCTTCGTGTTCAGCCCCTACTCCTCCTACTCCCGCCCCCACCCCCAGCTCCCGGTTCAACTGGGGCATGCGTTTCCAGCCGCTCCCTAGTCCCAGGACCTTTTTATTTCCTGCCAATAAAAACGTACATTAAAAAAAAGTAATAATATAAATAAGTAAATGAATAAATACGTACATAACCTATGTTACGCTTTGTAACCCACTACTTGTTTTGCTATATTGCTTAAAACTCAGCCTAATGGGGATAAAATTCTATAAATGACAGTTGACACAAGTGAAATACAGACTACAGATTAAAGGAACGCAATGTTAAGTCTGATTTTGAGAACTGTACTGTTAGATAAGAGAATATCCCTTTTCTTAATACACTGAAATCTTAAGGAGTGAAGGTATGTGATGCATGCTACCTGCTCTCAAATAGGAGATACCATGTTTGTATATGTGAGGAGGTGGGGTAAGAGTGACAAAAAGACAAGTTGTTAAAAATAGTGTTTTTGAGTATGGTGATTTTTAAGATATGTTCCCAAATTAAATGACATACTTTGGAAGAGATGGGGTCTAATTCAGTGTGGGACTGGGCTGAGTGACTCTCTTCCGTCTAATAGATATAGCAGAACTGACAGCATTGACTTCAGCTGGTAGGTCATAAAAGGCATGCATCTTCCTGCGAGGTCTTTTTCATTCATTCTGGCTCAAGTCTGGGGAAACCAGCTGCCATGTTATGACACTCAAGCAGCCTATAGCCAGGTCTCTGTGTCCAGGAACTGAGGCCTCCTACCAACAGATATGTGAGTAGTCTTGGAAGCAGATCCTCCCGTGCTGTTTAAACCTCTAACTGATTGCAACACCTGCTAACCTCCTGACTCCAATATCAAGAAATCCTCAGCTAGATTAGCAACTCTGGGTTCCCTAACTCTTGGAAACCGTAAGATAAAAAGTACTTATTTTAAGGGACTAAGTTTTGGGGTAATTTATAATATAGCTGTAGATAGCTAATACATAGGGTAAAGTGAATGTGTTCTTTGTACTATTGTTGCAACTATTTTTTTCTTAAAGTAGGGTCCATGTGGGGCTCAAACTCAAGACCCTAAGATCAAGACCTCAACTGAGATCAAGAGTTGAGGTGCTTAACCAGCTGAGCCACCCAGGTGCTCCTATTGTTGCAACTCTTAAGTAAGTTTGAGATTATTTCAAAATAAAATGTTAAAAGATAAATTTGAATTTTCTGTTCCTTCTATTTCTATATAGAAGAACATTTGACTAGAAATGGAAAACAAAGGCGTTTTAGCTTGCTGGATAGTTTAAATTACATTTTCCCATCAACAAGTAAACTGATCATTTATTATTATTATTATTATTATTATTTAAGTAGGCTCCACAGCCAAGGTGGGGCTTGAACTCAAGATCAAGCATGGCATACTCTACCATCTGACCCAGCCAGGCACTCTTTGTCATCTGTTTAAAAATATTCTCTTGCTGAAACATTTAATTGAGTGCCAACTTGAAGCTCCTTGGATAAAGTCATGACAAGATCTCATAACTAAATTCCCAGGAGCCTGTTTTGGATGGATGTAGAGGGCTGGTTAAGAACATTTATTGCGTGGTTACTCTGACTTTTCATAGCCCCTCAGAATGATACTTCATTGAGCTATACCGATTTTACCATCCCAAGGAACTGATTATTATTCAGTCATTCAAAAAATATTTTTGAGTACCTATAAGTGTTTGTCAGTGGTTTACTAGACACTGAGGATACATTCATACATAACATTGTATTTATCTACATGAAGCTTAATTATACTGGTGGACAAAGTTATGAAACAAAGGAAGATAATTGCAGATTGTGGCAAGTGCTATTGGAAATAATGTAATAAAGAGAAATTTAACACATTGAATGTCCAGAATGCCCCAGGCTTTGGGCTAGAAGAGCTGCAACAGTAAACAAGAGAGATCAATCCTGTTTTAACAGACCTGTTGTGTATGTATTTGTGGCTTTGAACATGATTTGAGGTTGTGAAGATTCACAAACTTGACATTGAGTGGTTAGTATGTCAGTTAGGATTCTTTGGTTACAGTCAATAGAAACTAGTATTGGCCAGCTTAAGCAAAAGGTAATGATTTTGAAGGATATTGGGAGTTCCCCCAAATAATAAGAAGGCCAAAAATCAGTCTTGAAAACAGGTAAGAACCAAGGTGGAAAGTTCATACTTCATGAGGCACCTTGGAAAATACAGGGATTTCCTTGGAGAGAAGAGTGAGTGGCTGAAGCTAATAAATATTACTAAAGAAACTAAGATTGTATCACAGAATCCAGACCTCAAAATGCACCATTTATTAAAGAAACTGCACTTTACTATATTAACAGAAGAGGGCTTTCTTTAACTATAAAACTGAGTCACCCACGTCCCTTCACTCCCTCCTTCCACAGATCCACCTCTTCTTGCTGATCCAGGAAAATCCAGAACATCTTATCAGGAAAAGAAAAAGCCACCAAAACCCCATACAAGACTACTATTAAAACAGAAAATAGGGGCGCCTGGGTGGCTCAGTCGTTAAGCGTCTGCCTTCGGCTCGGGTCATGATCCCAGGACGCTGGGATCATGACCTGAGCCGAAGGCAGACACTTAATGACTGAGCCACCCAGGCGCCCCAAGACTTTTCAATTAAAACAAAATACTGCCCTCTAGAAAATATGAAGCAGAGGAAAACCACATACAACACTCCAATATGAATTAACTATCATTAAGTATACAACTGCAGATATGAAAGGATGCAATATATACAAGGTTTAAAACCCACCAGGAAAATGTGAGAGTTGATCAAACTCAGGCAATATACTGAAAAAATAAAATCATCTAAAAAATGAATACTGTATTACAATGTTTCTAAGAAAGACATAATGAAGGTAAGAAACATGGAGAAGCATAAATCAGTTTTGAGAACAAAAACAGAAAAAAGGTCAAAGAGAAGATGACATGGGAAAAATGATCTGGGCCTCCAGGCAAGAGCCAACAACAAACAAAGTTAACATTTCCAAAGAGAAAAATATCAAGTAGTGCCAGAATGACAATAAAACCAAGCAACGCAACAGTGGAGCAACATTCTCCAAAAAATTCAAGACAGTTTGAGTCAAGGATTCTGTATCTAGTCAAGTTGTACCTAAAGCATCTAGATTCTAGCAGTGCCTAGTGGCTCAGTCCATTAAAAACTGTAAAGAAACCTTAAATTTTATTCAGTAGGTTTATCATTAATAATACTGGTATTGTACTGCTGAAAAACATACTACATAATAAAACATATAAACAAATATATTGTTACTCCGAACAAGAATTTTCACTGTAATAGAGACAAGTACAAAATTAAAAAAAAAACAACAACCCTATAATGCTAAATGTTAAGTATCAAGTTGAATTCATGAACTTTTAAAAAATTTACTTCCTAGCTCTGTCCACTGAAATGGTCTAAAAGCAAAGAGAGTACAGATTCCATTCCCCCTAAAAAGAATAGGGCTCCTTGGAGAAATAGTTGATATTCCAGGTTTGGGATGGGACAAGTACAAGGTAGGCCTGGGACATCTTGTGACAGAAGCAAGGAAAAACTCACAGACTAATGTAGTCATGTCTAAAAGACACAGGAGCTGGCCTGCAGTGATTTCCACTGGCTATTGGCTCACAACATCAAAAAGAACTGTGACTATAATTGACTTTGATACATTGAATAATTTGAAGACCTAGTGGTATTTGAAATAAGAAGGAGCATTGGGAAAAGGGCAATAGTCTTTCTTAAAGAGAAGGATACAATAGAAAGCAGAAGCAAATTAGAAAATTAAAATTTTTAACTTTTAAAATTTGTTTTTATTTTTCTTTTTTTTTTTTTTAAAGATTTTATTTATTTATTTGACAGAGATCACAAGTAGGCAGAGAGGCAGGCAGAGAGAGAGGGGGAAGCAGGCTCCCCACTGAGCAGAGAGCCCGATGCGGGGCTCGATCCCGGGACCCTGAGATCATAACCTGAGCCAAAGGCAGAGGCTTTAACCCACTGAGCCATCCAGGCGCCCCTTTATTTATTTTTCTTTTGAGAGAAAGAGAGAGTGTGCAAGGGGAAAGGGGTAGAGGGAAAGAGAGAATCCTAAGCAGGCTCCAAGTCCAGCATGGAGCCTGACTCGGGGCTGGATCTCACAACCCTGATCATGACCTGCGCTGGGTCAAGAGTCGGGTGCTGGGGCACCTGGGTGGCTCAGTTGGTTAAGCGTCTACCTTAAGCTCAGGTCACTATCCCAGGGTCGTGGGATTGAGCCCCGCATTGTGCTCCCTGCTCAAGCGGGGAGCCTGCTTCTCCCTCTTCCTCTGACTCTCCCTACTTGTGCTTGCTCTGTCTCAAATAAATAAAATCTTAAAAAAAAAAAAAAGTGCTTAACCAACTGAACTACCCAAAATTATGTGTCTTCAATGTGATAAAATATAAAATCTACAAGATCACCCATGAAATATTCTTTCTAAAAACATTTAAGCTAAAGCTAATCAAACCTACACACTCCACTTCCAGTTCAATGGAAATGCAAAGAATAAAGGGAACAAGTCAAAGGAACAGACAGATCAAGGATAGGAGGAAAGTGATTTAGATTCTTTAAAGTCACATCATGGGGGGAAAACAACGAAGGGGGTGCAGAGAAGGATCTTCTAGACTAATAAGACAATCAGATACAAAATATGAACCTCAATTGCATCCTGGTTCAATAACAAAAAAATTTAAATTCATTTTTAAGACAACTGGAAATATCTGAATATGAACTTAGATGATACAATCAAGATAATTTAAATCTCCTTAAGCATAATGGTATTGAGTTAAATAGGAAAATGTCCTTATTTTTAGGATATGCATGCTGAAGTAGTTAGAAGTCAAATGTCCTGATGAAGCTAGTATGTATATATTAGTAATGTCATATTTAGGTGAAGAGTAAATGAGTACATGTATGTTTAAATGTTTTCAAAATGAAAAGCTAAAGAAATTTAAATAGAAAAAAGAGTCTTTAACAATGATTACTTTGTGAATGCATGGAGATAACCCATGAATTTTTCAAACCTAACCTGGCAAAATCTGTCGTAGCATGACTGAAGCCACTAAAATCGCAATAATATTATAAAAATAAAATATTCAAAATAAAAACAAAACGGGCTTATAAAGTAAATGGAGACAAATAATATTAGGTAATGGAAATTTGGAGCATTATGCACATAATATCCAAAGTGAACTTCAGGTTTTAAAATTCTAAAATTCACAGCAATATTTTCAAAGTCATAAATTACAACATGGACTCATCTCCTATCATGATTTTCTCTAACCCTATATGATCCAACAAAAACTTTACTTTATAATATTTAGAAAACCTACTGAAGGAGCTTGCATATATTAGAAAAAGTGCTTAGTATCACAATTTTTAATTGCTGTATTTACTACCCACATAGAATAAACTAGAACACAATAAAACTTTAGCCTAAAGGAGAAAAGGTAAACCCTCAATTATTAGAAATCATGTTTTTGTATATGCAGTTTTTTTTTTTTTTAAGATTACATTTATTTATTTGACAGAGAGATCACAAGTAGGCAGAGAGAGAAGGGGAAGCAGGCTCTTCGCCGAGCAGAGAGCCCGATGCGGGGCTCGATCCCAGGACCCTGAAATCATGACCTGTGCCGAAGGCAGAGGATTTAACCCACTGAGCCACCCTGGTGCCCCCATACAGTGTCTTTTAAAAGAGAGAGCAAACACATAAAAACAAGCACATTCACAGATTTTGTTAAAAATGCCTAATTTAACTAAATTTAACTAAACCTCTTAAATGTAAAGTACATTTCAAACACATTTTAACAAGAATGTATTTTCAGATGGTTACTCCCAAACACAGTGAGGTATACTCAAAAAATGAACATGTGTTTCTCTGATAAACGAGTTCCAAAGGAATAATCTGTTACTTGTTTTAAGGAAGTTATTTTTACATATCAGAAATCCCAAATGAATAAATGTAAATGAATTTGTAAATGAAAAATTGCTTAGATCCAATGGAGGGCTGATGCTTAACCCTAGCAAAGGATTCCTAGAAATGTGGACCTATCAGTTAATAGTGAAGCCCTACTGTCAACCAAAGGAACAACTGGTATCAGTTTTATTCTGTTAACTTTTTCTTATAATAGTGATGGTTAATGATAATTTAAAGTTAGCTTAAAATTGACTTGGTGCTGAAGTGGCTGAACTGCCAGGATGGGCCTGAGTGTGCTTGAAGGACCTAAGACTGTCTAAAGCCACAGGGAAAATAGTGGAAAATTCATCATCACCACTGCCAGAGTTATTTATAGTTTGGTTTTTACTTAAGCTCTCATTTTCACTTCATAGTTTTGATCTTGTGGGCTTTTATTTATTTTATTTATACCAAGCTGAATCTTGGCTAAATTCCTTAGGCTTAACTTACTGGTCTCAAAAAAAATTAAGACAGTTGCATTGCCCACCTACCTGGTCATTACTATAGTAATTGGTTATGCACCCTCATTTGGAATAAACATGATGAGTACCTCTCCATTCAACTCCTCATACAATCATAGATAACTATGCTAAGAATCAAGCACAGAAGAAATACTAAGAAAAGGCGATACCAGCATTAAGAGATATTCCTATTAGTGAAGTAAACCAAATGTTCTTACAGCTAAAGAACTTTATGCCGAAAACTGAATTCTATATAGATTAACATCGAGCACTTATTATATTTTGATGTAATAATTTTGACCATAACTATTTTGACTCTCTTATTTATACCCAGTATAACCCTGAGATTTTGAAATGTCAAAAAAGCAAGGTGAACTTCTTTTAAATTCCATTAATATTATAAATATTCTCAAGTATTAGTTATTAATGGACTGAATAAATAGAATACTGTATTACCATGTAACAGACTTTTTTTAAAAAAGATTTTTTTATTTATTTTTACTTATTTGACAGAGAGAGAGAGAGATCACAAGTAGGCAGAGGCAGGCAGAGAGAGAGGGGGAAGCAGGCTCACAGAGAGCCCAACGCAGGCCTTGATCCCAGAACCTTGAGATCATGACCTGAGCTGAAGGCAGAGGTTTTAACCTACTGAGCCACCCAGGTGCCCCTGAAACAGACTTTTAAAAAAGTATCAGTAAAAGCAAGAAGTCCCTCCAAAGAGGCATTCATGTTGTAATTTTCAAATAGCAAAAATAAATAAGAAATAAGCTCAAAATTATATATTAATATACAATAAATTTATTAAGAAGTGATTCAGCATTTAAAAAGTCATTTAACATCAGAACTGAAAACTAAATGAATACTATATGTGCTACTTAGCACTGTCTCTGATTATAAACATTTTTCTACTCTCAAGTCATATGTTCAGAATCATTTGACAATACTTCTGAAATTAAAATCATAAAGTGTAAAAGTCTCTATACACACCTGTCATTGCTTGTGTCATCATCAATTCAGAAGAATGTGTATAGACACAAATGGTCACTGTGTAATAAGGAATTTGGCTTTACCTAAAGAAAGTTCTGGCCTACATCTTTAGGACTTCATACCTGATAATTTATGTTAACAAGATGACTCAGGATGAACCCCTGTAACTTGATGTCGGCCAGCTTTCCAGGGAGGGGCAGGCTGGAGAGTTCTCAACCACATGGGCAAAGAATCAATCAGGTCAAGTAATAAAGCCTCAGTAAAAATTTGGACACCAGGGGCACCTGGGTGGCTCAGTGGGTTAAAGCCTCTGCCTTCAGCTCAGGTCATGATCTCAGGGTCCTGGGATCGAGCCCCGCATCGGGCTCTCTGCTCAGCGGGGAGCAGGCTTCCCCCTCCCCTGCCTGCCTCTCTGCCTACTTGTGATCTCTCTCTCTCTGTCAGATAAATAAATAAAATCCTAAAAAAAAAAAAAAAAAAAAAAATTTGTGGACACCAAAGCATGAGTGAGCTTTCCTGATTGGCAATACTGTGTGTATACTGTGGCCAGGAATAAATAACACTGTCCAGGACCCCTCAGGAAGTAAACAACTGGAAAGGACAACTGGAATTTGGACTCCTCCTAGATTTCTACCCTATATGCCTCTTCCTTTGGCTGGTTCAAATTTGCATCCCTTATTGGTAATAAACATGATGATAGCGTAATAGTTTTCAGTTAAGTTCTGTCTTTCTAGTGAATTATTGAACCTGCAGGTAAATTTGCAGTCCATGAATTTGCAGTCACCAAGACACTCTCTACTATAGTAGAATTTGATATTGATGGGGTCTAAACACAAGTTATTTCCTCCTTGCTATTTTCTCTTCTGGAATATGTATGTAATAATCCTGCTTTGAGGGAATTCAAAAATTTTAAGAATGGTAAGAAAGACCATTTACTAATGCTGGTCACTAGTGACCTGACTCTGTTGAATGGCAGTAATTATCTATATAAGATTTGAATTATGAGGTATAGGTATGAGGTTGCATAGCACTGGGATTCAAGAATTGTGATATACTTCCAACAAAAGAAGTATTCCAATTCCGAAAAGATATAAAGATTTTCAGTTATTTTCACAAGAAATCAAAGTATCCACTTTTAAAATGCTGGTATGCTGAAATAAATAAATGCTGATACTCTTTAGTGATCTTTTAAAACAAAGCATTTCATACAAGATCATTTCACTAATAGAGGTGGAAATAAAATGCTTTATATTGCTTATCATTTGATCTCTATGCACTGAATGGTAGTCACAATAGAAGCAATTATATTCAATGATTTATGAGGAAAATATATACCAATTACTGTAATTACTTAACCTTGAGGCTAGCAAAGAGATAATTTATTTAAAACAACAACAACAACAAATTAGGCTATTGCCACACAGACAGAGAGGTTTTAACTAGTTTAAATAAAACCCAGTCTTCCATGCTAGAGCATAGGCTAGAAAAAAGGAAGGAAGATAACACATGATAAAGCTAACTAGAGAGATACAGAAAGGATCAGGGAGTCATTTCTGATATATAGAAAGGAGTCTAATTCAATTAAGTCAAACAGAGGTGAAAAGGAAACAAGGAAATATAAGAAGAAATTTAAGTGGTTAATTATGAAAATCTTTTTCATAAATCTACTAAATAGATAACTGGATACCAAAAAATGACAGAGACAAATTGATCCATTAAAAAGCCATTTAACAAAAGACCAATTTATACATTCCTCTAAATTACGTTCATAAAAAATTTAAATATACAAATCACATTCCCAAATTCAAAGGAATCTTTCTAAACAAATGAAATACATAGACATATAAACAAATTCAGAATTCAAATCGTTAAAAAATATTTTAAAAATCACAGTAAATTATATCTCATAATAAGAAATAAAACAACCAAATGACAGCTATATACATTTGTTAAAGTTTCAAAAGCTCAATGATGGAGCAATGGTGCATAAATTTAAATAAGTACTGTTTACTAATGTTTATATAGTATACTGTTTTAATATTCTGTTAGATAATGGATTTAAAAAGCAAGTGTTGAAACATCCAAAAAATTGAATTATAGTTATTCATAAAATGTCAATTTCCCCATGTGTCCAAAGTAGTGATTTACAGTAATATCCTTCAGAAAAGTCAGGTATTTGGTAAAGCAAGGCACATAGGACCAGATTTTGATAAAGGTGCTTTTTTCTTTGGTCCTGTAATTACTTTAAATATGCTACATATCTGGGAGTTTCTTAAAGATGACTTTCAATATACCATAAATAACTTATAAATCTTTTCTTATGTAAAGCATACATCCATGTGTAATTAAATATTATAACAATGAAAGTGTAAATAAAATAAGTGATGCTAAACTCTATTTTTAAAAACAAAACAAAACTCAGTTGAATGACTATACAATGACATTGTAAAAGTCCAATAATTTGTTATGTAGAAAAAGTGTATCAATTCTTAGGAATAATCAACATTACACTAAGTCTACTGGGCACAAAGTCAATTAGTTTCTTTTCAGATTCTGTCTCCTTAGAATCTAGTTTAAATACTAAAATACCATTCCTTCTGTGAAATTGTGACATTCAATATAAATTGATATAGACATTGAAGTTTTGCATCTCTAAACTACAATTTTCACCATAAAAGTAGCCTACAACTTCCCTAAAACACTTTATTAAAGAACGGGTGATATCACTGTATTGAAACATATACATATTGAATTTCAAACTTTTCTTCCCAAATACCTATTCTTAATTTTTAATAGAACTATCAACTGGCACTCTTCTCCCATGAATTAGGACATTTTTATAATGAACAAAGTAGTGGAGAGATAACAAATAAACTTTAAAAAGTAAGAATTTAAATAATCAAGGAGTCATTATTATATAGGATTGATACAATAAGGCTTTTCGAGGTCATCAAAACACACACCACACACACATATGAAAATGGCATTATTTGTATAAATGACATGGTCTAGGACACAGGCCCCCGGGCCCCCCTTCTGAAATGCAGTTCTTTCTCTATGAATTAAAAATTGTAAGCCACACAACCCAATCTCTAATAACATCTTTAAGCCTAGTAGAAAAGCAAAATATAAATTAAGCTTGTCTAATAAAAGTTTGGTTTGAAATATGCTTTAGGTCACTTCGTCCTTTCTCACACTCTTGATTATATTTTTATAAGCTTTACTGGGAATCTTAAAATTGTGTTATTTTGGACACTGGAAAATATATTATGGCAACAAACATGTCTGATATCCAATTATTTGCTTTTATCATTTTTTGAAGGGACGCTCAGCCTATGTAAAGGTACACTGCATTAATATATACTAGTACCCAACTAGTACTTCCATGCAGGCTGAACATAAATCTTTTTATGTACTCTTGAATTCTTTGCATTTGCAGAACTTAGATTTCACTCAGAAGTAGATAGTAAGATGTAAGTCTGAATGCTGTTACAATCTAAAAACACCATGCTGGGGCGCCGGAGTGGCTCAGTCGGTTAAGCAGCTGCCTTGGGCTCAGGTCATGATCCCAGGTCCTGAGATTGAGCCCCACATCAGACTCCCTGCTTAGCAGGGAGTCTGCTTCTCCCTCTCCCTCTGCCTGCTGCTCTGCCTACTTGTGCTCTCTCTTTCTCTGTCAAATAAATAAGTAGAATCTTAAAAAAAATGAAAAATATAACCACCATGCTCAGAAAGTGGTAAAGTTATTAAACAAATACTCTAAAAGATGGTCACCGAAAATCATAGGTCTTCCAAAAAGTTTAGTTAGTTCCAATTTGGAATCACCAGCAAATTGATTTAAGATATTTTGTAATTTTAATCACTTTTAAACTCTGAATGGAATAGATTAGGCCTGTCTTATAGAGACATGGTTTGCATAAAGCAAAGTAACACAGCCAGTCCTAATAAGCCAAAGTACCCAAAAGTTTGTAACACAGTATTTTTGAGCCAAATTCTATTTAACAAAATCCATTATAACTATATAAAAATATTCTTTACAGTTTTTATACTATTAGAATGGGAGACTTTTAAAAATATATAAAGCATGAATGAAAAAATAAAGTAAAATACTTCTTATACATAATAGGTAATTCTATCTATAGTCAATAATTAAATTAAATCCATATTCCAATTATAGAAAGTATTCTTGCCCACCAATTCACTTACCATTTTTGCTATATTTTCTCTCCCTCTTGAACCAACTTATTAAATAACTCATGTAATTTAAAACCTCAACTCCAGTGCTAATCAAAACAGAAAAGAAACCACTATTTTAAATCTAAGTGGTGGCTCCTTCTCAGCAGCTTCTACAGGGCCACAGAAAGGGAACTCAGAATTCGCTACCTCTCCCAGACATGTGACCAGAGTATCCCTGGGGATGGTGGGATTATGAGAGGCCTAAAAAGTTCTGAACAGCTTTGAGTTTATAGCTCTAGTGCCATTTAAAATAATATAATATCATGGCAATCTGGAATGTCTCTAAGAAAGGTCATTTTGGTCTCAATTCGTTGGTATCTATATTATTATTTATTTTGGTTTTTAACAGTTGTAGATTAAAGGAATTTTTACAGATCAATGACTAAAATATTCATTTAAAAACATTTTAGTTGTGTACAGCATATGCTTTGATAGTTCAAAATTCTCCAAGTGGAGATATTAGATAATAATAATTATTTTAAATTATTAAATGAGTATTTAATCCTTTTAAATTCATCTTGAAACTTTAATGGAAATTACCACATACAGCAATTTAATTTAAAGAAATATTAAGGATTTATCTGATTTACAGAAAAGAAATACAATTAAGAGATTAAGGACAAAACTCCATTAGTGCAAAAGTCTCTGGCTACAATCTAGCACAGGAGCAACTGGATTGCTTTCAGAAGTTTCAAAGCGCTAAAAGATCTTAACATGTAGATGGAGAAATAGATGTGTGTATTTCCCTACATTAAATTTAAATACGAATTTTATTCTCTCGCAAATTAGACCTAGGACATAACTTTATCAATTTTTATGTAGTTGAACAAATGACATTTAGCAATCTTTTCTTTAGTAATCTTTTGTATAAATATAAAAAATCTCAGATACATGAAAATGTTTTTCAAATCATACTTCTATTTCTTCACAGCTTTATAGGCAATTATAATTATAGGCAATTTCAAACTTTGAATATTCCATGTGATTTGATATTTCTGTACAGAAAAAGATAAAAAACATTTAATAATATTAAATAGATCTAATTTGCAAAAATTGGTATCTGACATTTGTTGTGTGCTCTTGCAAAGAGTGCATAGGACATTTCTGCAGCAATCAAAACATCAAATCTTTTTAAGCTCAGATTTCAAGTTTTCTCCAATAATTATTCTAATCCCTGGAAATACTTTCAAGCTTTGATTTCTAGATATAATAGCTATTTCATTAACATATACACATATTTTATCCTTAAACTTTTATATTTTCAAACCATTAGAACAATACGATGAAATTCAGCATGACGGTATCTTCTGAGAGTCTGTAGAAGTCCTCTATGCAAGATTAATGTTGAGATTCCTAGTGCACCATTGTGAAAAATCAGTTAAAGATAATATACGACTATGCTTTAGTAGGATTGCCTGTAGGTTTGGGATCATAACCATATAGGAAGGTAGCTGTTATTACAAGGATGGCTCCAAGGAAAAAGACACTAAACAGATGAAGAAAAAATGAAAAAGAGACAATCAGATTAAAAGCAAAACAACTTCTATTTCTTCTCTTACAAAAACAATTTTAACTTGGGAAAAAATGTTCCAGTAATATGGCTAACAAATACTAAGTACTTACTACATTCTAGGTATTCAAGCCAAAGGTTTTATATGCATCTTATTTAGTTCTTATAACCGCCCTATGAAGAGGTATTACTATTATCCTCACTTTTTTATATATGAGGAAACTGAGGGTTAGACGGTTTAAGTAACTTGCTTCAAGTCAACTTTAAGTGGAAGACAAGATTCAAATCTAGGTGTGTTTGATTCTATAGCCCGTACTTTCATCCACTGCACTGTACAGTCTCCCAAAGCAAAGATGTTTTAAATGTATTTCTCCTTAAAATGTCTTTTGCCTGGGGGCACCTGGGTGGCTCAGTTGTTAAGCGTCTGCCTTCGGCCTAGGTCATGATCCCAGGGTCCTGGGATCCAGCCCCGCATTAGGCTCCCTGCTCGGCAGGAAGCCTGCTTCTCCCACTACCATTCCCTCTCTCGCTGTGTTTCTCTCTGTCAAATAAATAAAATCTTAAAAAAAAAAAAAAAAAGTCTTTTGCCTGTAATACATTGAATAATAAAAGATCTCAACTTTTAAGTATTTGAAAATATACACAGAAAATGGCATTCTTTTGAGACCAAAGTTCAGTTTTTTTGTTTGTTTTTTTAGTAAAGTTCAGTTTAAAATCCAAGATAGTAATAACCAAAACTCAGGACCAATTTCACAGGATGCTTTATAAAAGGAAATTTGATTAAATGCAGGTAGATTTGGTCTATTCTTTATTTGATCTACTCAGAGATATAATATACCTTATTATAAACTGGAAGTGAACTTAAACTGGTACTGGAACTTAAAATGGAGATAAAGTGAATACCAATCTTAACTTTTAAGGTGTATATTCTTCACAGTACTATTAGGGACATGAGTTAGTCTTGGTTTTAAAGTTTCTATTAACAGTTCAAAGTCACTCTCATGAGCTTTACAACAATAAACATTTGTTCTATAAAGGAAAAAGATCACAACCCTTATTATGACATAAAGGGCCCTTCCTAATGTGGTCCCTCTGACCTCATCTCCCATATTCCACCCACCCAATCTAGAGTTCAGCCATTCCATTCAGTGAAACAGGTTGCCTTTCAGGACAGTGTCCTTAGAGATGCTACTCCTGCTTGCAGTGTCCTTTCTCCCAAGAAAATGGATTATTCATAACTCAAGTCTAATGTCTCCAAGACTCACCCCTAGGCAGAGGCACTCTATGATAACATTTATTACACATTATTAAATGATGCGTTCTTGACATGTCTGCACCCCTGCTTAACCATGTGCTCCTTATTCATCATTATACCCCAAGTGCCTAGGATATAGAGCGAGCTCAATAATTATCTACTGTGATAAGTTATCTGCTGTTGGTTTGATGTAATGGGCAACTTTTCAAAAGCCTTGGATGCAGGTACACATGTAAGATTATGACAATATAAAATTTCCTACAATACCTCCTGAAGAAAATTAGTACCATAGGAATATTTCATAATTATTTAGGTTTTGGACAAGCTTCTGACTAAAAACTTCCTTTGTCAGGCATTCTGACCTTTGCCTAGCTTTCTGGATCTCTGGAATCACATAGAATCACATGCTCAACTGAAAAGCTGTCTGATCCAATTCTCTACCCACTGCAGGAATCCATTCTATGAAATTTCTAATTGGATCTACTAGAATACCTAATAATGTCAAGAAACCTCTGCTTATCAAGATAGCTATTTTTACAAGGTTCTAAGGAAAAAAGTTTTTGTTGGGGAAAAACTATCAGAATACAATGATTATTTCAAGGATTTGGGCACCTGATTTCCAAAAGAATTGTATATATACTTCACTGATGCACTGATCATAAAATTCTCATTTAGTCACATGTCTATCTCTCTAATTACTGTGATCTCCTTAAAGAGAGGAAATCATATCTCATTCATACATTCCTGTTTTTCCAGGATCTGGTACAGTGAAAGGAAGGCACATTGTGGACATTTAATAAATTTCTGATAGAAGAATAAACAAGCCTAAATGCAAAGATGATTAATACCAATAAGCAAAATAATCAACACAAGAAAATTAAGTTAGGAAAGGGAATACTGGTGATATGATATTAATAGAGATATTTAGCAGTCAGCTGAAAATAAGAATCTAGAGTTGAAGTTAAGTTGGGACTTATCTTCATAGAGAGGACAGACAAGACATGGCAGTGAATGAGATGAATGAGAGAGTGAGTGAGGATTGACAGGTTACTAAAGGAGTAGTCAGAAAGGCAAATACAGGGAAACCACTTCTGAGAAAGCAACAAACAAAACCTAAGCAGTTTTAGGAAGTGAAATGGGGATAACAAAGAAAAATATATTAATACATTTGGAATAAAGGTCATTGGATTTATTACTTAAGAAATGTTCGTCACAAAAATAAGAATACATAAAGATAGAGGGCCTAGTTATATTGTAGGAAAAAGAATCCATCTTCTTTATCTGACTCAGTGTCAAAACATTCATTCATTCAATAATAACAAAATCATTATCTTTTCTCTTTTTATCTTCATCCCAACATACCTTACATAGTCCCTCAGAAACATGGATTTACATGCAGGTATATATCTTATTGACAAACTACTACTCTTTTGTCCCTCTACTGATTTACCTGTTCATTTACTTGTTTATTTCCCTGCATGATTCAAAGATTTAAAGTTAACACTCAGAGTCAGCCTTATATGAAGTGATTTTTTTTAAGGTATGTCTTTTTAAATGTACCCTAAAAATCTAGAGTTCCAAAACATCTAAAATAATTTAAAGTTCCAAACTTACTTAAATAATACATTAGCACATAATTTCCCCATTTAGTGAATAGAAGCTAAAGCATCATTAAAACATAGATCCTAGTTGTTAGGCTAGTCTCACTAGCTAGGTAGTTCATTCCCATACTGAACTAGAAATAGAAATACTTTTATTTTTATTTATTTATTTTTAAAAGGTTTATTTATTTATTTGACAGAGAGAGAGAGATCACAAGTAGGCAGAGAGAGAGGAGGAAGCAGGCTCCCTGCTGAGCAGAGAGCCCGATGTGGGGCTCAATCCCAGAACTCTGAGATCATGACCTGAGCTGAAGGCAGAGGCTTTAACCTACTGAGCCACTCTGGGGCCCTGAAATAGAAATACTTTTAAATTCATGCCTCAAAGAAATTAAACATTCCAACATGCGTGTCCCAGACCTATTACCCAGGTTGCTAGAAGAATGAAACCATAAATGTTCAATATAGAAATATAAAGAGCATATTGTGTTTTTCGACAGCCACATTCCATCCATAATCCTATCTCACTCTCAGTAACACAAATGAATTTTACTAGCTGTATTAAAATTTTAAGATCTTGAACATTCATTCAAACAGAGTGCCTATTATGGGCCAAGCTCTGGCCTTGCTGACTTATAAGATGGTAATAAATCTTCTGAAGAAAGGAAGAAAGAATGTTAGAATGGAGGGGGGGGTACTCTTTTATTTAGGGAGGTCTCCTGATACAAGATGACTGAAGAGTAAGTCAAAGCCTGTGGCAAAGAGGTTGCTATAGATAGATGATAGATAGATAGATAGATAGATGATAGATAGATAGATAGATAGATAGATAGATAGATAGATAGATAGGTGATAGGAAGGAAGGAAGGAAGGAAGGAAGGAAGGAAGGAAGGAAGGGAGGGAGGGAGGGAGGGAGGGAGGGAGGGATGGAATGGAAAGGATGGAGGGCAGGAGGGAGGAAGGAAAGTAATATCAGATGAGGACAAATGCACAGCTGAGGGCCATATCAAATAGGCCATTAATAATGACAACTTTTAGGTCACATGAAAAGCAAAAGGTTTCTGAGCAGAGTGCTGATATGATCTAATTTACATTGAAAATAGTCTGTTTGTTGAATGGAGAACACTGTAAGAGACAAAGCAATGAGATATATCAAGAGACTGTTTCCTTAATCCAGACGATAAATGAGTATGCCTTAGACCCGGGTGGTAGCAATGGAAGTTGTGAGAAATGGTTGACTCTGGAGATATTAAAAAGGAAGAGGTGACAGGCTTTATTTCTAGATTATAATGATGTGTGAGAGAAAGGTAAAGAGAAGTTGATGACCTTTCTTCCTATTTCACTCAGAAGATGAATTCCCATATATTTTAACTTTCTAAGTCTGTCTACTTCCATATATATAGTCCTTCTCTTAGGTTACTGTGAATAAACTGTTCCTGTTTAAGTCAAGGAGAATTTTAGCCTAAGCAACTGGAAGAATGGAGGTGCTGCCATTTACTAAATTAGGAAACCCTTATAGGGTTAGGGAATGAATTATGTAGTAGACATTCAAGTGAAAATGTCAAATAGGCAATTAAAAATACAAGCCTGGAATTCAAAGTAAAATGTGAAAGAAGGGAAGGAAGGAAGGAAGGAAGGAAGGAAGGAAGGAAGGAAGGAAGGAAGGAAGGAAGGAAGGAAGGAAAGAAAAAAAAGGGAAAGGAAAGGGAAAGAAAGAGAAAGGAAGGGAAGGTTATCAGCATATAAAATGGTATTTAAAGTCTTAAGAATAGAGATCACCCAAGAGAGTGAGTACAAATAAGAGGTTCAAGGACAGCTCCTTTGGAGACTCCAAAGTTTAGAGGTTGAGAAGATGAGGAGGGGAGTGAAGTTAGATGAAAACCAAGACTAGTAACCCGGAATCCACTAAAATATAATCTCATTACTCTGGGATTATAAATTAATAATTATAAAAAAATAATAGGACCTTCAATACCAGCTGTAATGGGTATTAATCACACTTCATTCTTCCTGACTCTGTCTCCTCCCTTGGCATCCATGACACCACACATCCTGCCTCATCCATCATTCCTTTTGCAATTCTTCCTAACCACTCTTCTTCCTGCCACCACCTAAAAGAGTTTTCTCATGCACCACATTCTCTACATAACTATCTTCTTCAAGAATGTCACCTACTCTCCCGGCTTTACCTATATCAATTCCACACATAAAAATGTCATTATATGATTTATTTGATCACTTTATATGACTTATGAACTTCTAATATGACATTTTACTTTGGGGGAAAAAGTTTAGAAAAAATTTTCCAATCTATTGGGAAAATGCTGGCTAGTCAAATTTGTACAAAAAACTTTCTAGTGGAAGATTTTCTTTTATGCCGTTAGTTTGAAATCTTTTTTAAAAGACAGTTAAATGATGGGAAACAAATTGAGGGTTGCTGGAGGGGCTGGGGTGGAGATATGGGTAATTGAGTGATGGACATTAAGGAGGGCATGCGATGTAATGAGCACTGGGTATTATATAAGACTGATGAATCACAGGCCTGTACCTCTGAAATCAATAATACACTATATGTTCATTAATGGAATTTAAATTTAAAATTTTTTTTTTTTTAAAGATAAAAAACAGAGAGGGAGGTGAACCATAGAGACTCTTAGCTCTAGGAAACAAACTGAGGTTGCTGGAGGGGAAGTGGGTAGCAGATAGGGTAACAGGGTCTCAGGCATTAAGGAGGGTATGTGATGTAATGAGCACTGGGTGCTATATGCAACTGAAGAATCACTAAATTCTTCCCCTGAAACTAATAATACACTATATGTTAACTGAATTGAATTTAAATAATTTTTTTAAAAAATAGCTAAATGGATTTTTTACTGTATTTCCTTGATTCTTCAAAAGTTGTCATAAAACAAAATTTTTATACCAGATCTTATTAAGAATTCTTATTTTTCTATATATTTCTATATATTTTCTATATATTCTTATTTTTCTATATATATATTTTCTATATATTCTATATATTTTCTATATATTCTATATATTTTTCTATATATTTCTATATATTTTTCTATATATTTCTATATATATTCTATATATATATATATTTCTCTCTATATATATTTCTATATATTTCTATATCTTAAAGAAATAGAAAAGAATATATTACCTGGTTGGCACAAAATCTTGTAGCCAAAAATAGGATATCAGTGTTGATAGTATTATGGATAAAGAGGTTGCAAATCCTTTTAAAATATTATCTGCATATTTAATAACAGCAGCGATTACAAGGCCTCCAAGTGCCTGCAAAAGTTTTAAAAGATTATTTTAAACAACCATATATAAAACTGCCTTTCTTTTTTCTTTAAAGATTTATTTATTTATTTGTCAGAGAGAGAGAGAGGGAGAGAGAGAGCATGAACAAGGGGAATGGCAGGCAGAGGGAGAAGCAGGTTCCCCACTGAGCAAGGAGCCTGATGTGGGAATCAATCCCAGGACCCTGGGATCATGACCTGAGCCAAAGGCAGATGATTAACTGACTGAGCCACCCAGGCGTCCCATAAAACTGCCTTTCAAAACAATCTCATTATTCAATGAAGCTTTAAGTTTTTGTCCTATAAATTTAATCCTATTATAATAAGTGATTTTTATTAAATATATCCTATAACCCACAGACTTCCAGGTTTTGTTCAACTGCCCTTTTATTTCAAAAGTTACTTGATGAAGTAACTACTGGCATAATCTGCAGTTTGATATAATATAGTTAGACTATATTATGAATAAAACATCTATCCTCAACCAATTTAGTAATTAAACATGACTTGTTCAGACAAATGTGGAAAGACTGGTCACTCAGATCCATGAAATGTTTTGACTTTTGAAGTAAAAATAAAGTGTAACTTGTATTTTTTTTTACTTGGCTTTCTTCTCCCAGCTTCTCACCATTCAATCTACTTTTTATTGCTGTTAGATTATTCTTCCGAACTTTCTACCAAATCCCTCTCAAATTCCACAGTGTGCCTACTTAAATAATGAGGTTTTACCACACTATATAGTTTTCTGCCAAACTCTACATATACATCCTAAATCTGGATTATCCATTGTTAACTTTTACTGTACCTCCACATGACAGAAGCTTATTATTAGTGAAAGTCACAAACTATGCCAGTTGAGCTCACTACGAATTGATGTCCTATAACCTCCTAGCAATGTACATGTTCATCTATTTAGTCCCTAATGAATCCCTCATATCGACTGTACCAAACCTTTATCTTGCTCAAGTCTTACAGGAAGAAGGCTTCCCTCTCCTAGAATAAAACCTATCATACAGGGGCGCCTGGGTGGCTCAGTCGTTAAGCCTTCGGCTCAGGTCATGATCCCAGGGTCCTGGGATCGAGCCCCACATTGGGCTCCCTGCTCGGCAGGAAGCCTGCTTCTCCTGCTACCATTCCCTCTGCTTGTGTTCCTTCTCTCACTGTCTCTCTCTCTCTGTTAAATAAATAAAATCTTAAAAAAAAAAAAAACCAACAAAAACCTATCATACAAGCTCTCTTCATCTACCCTACCTCTACTTCAAATTTCCTCTGAATTTTCACGTATCCTTGTCTCCTTTTATCTTAAAGATAGAAGTATCCTTCCTACTTTCAAAACACAACTATCCTTTGCTATCTTCACCCACCTTCTGTAGGAGACCTTGCTTCTTACAGCTTCAAATACCTCCAAAGAGAGGGTTTGTGAGGGCAGTACTTGTACCTTCACTTTTATATCCTCCAGAGTAATCAAGTATATTTTTGATGATGAAATTACTCAACCCTTGAACAATTTCAAATTACAAACTGAGATAATTGGAGAGGAATATTTTAATATGTAACTATAATATATGGCAATAAACTGTTAGAGATTTAAATATCTAGATCTGCTTTTAAGCCTTAATGCATTAATCACAGACTTCCTGTACAAGAATTGTAAAAAAATCAGAAGTTGTATTTGCTTTCAGCTTGAACTCTTTTACTCTTAAACTTGATTTTAATTATGTCAAATTTAAATGCCATAAAGTTATTTATGACCTTTTCAAAGTAAGTTTTCATTATGGCATTAAGACCAGTTCTATTTTAACTTCCCTGAATAAACTAGATATAATGAGAACACCAACAAGAGGGATCTTTTTCCCTCAAGTCTATATCAGGAGCTACTCTGCTTATCTACATTAAAATAAAGTTTATTAGCATTAAATATGACTTTAAATGCTTTACCTGAAGAATAACAACTATCCAAGTCAGTCGGTTATATCCCTGAAAAAATCCATTCTTTGACACCAATTCTCCATCATAAATGTATACACCCATTAATCCAAATATACTCCCAAAGAAACCTAAAAAAAAAAAAAAAAAAGGTTTACATCATGTGTCATTTAATTTGGAGAAATATTTTTCCACTGATATTCCAAATAATTTTATATTTAGCTTTTCCTTTTTGATAAAATTTGACTACTTAAAAAATCTTTTAGTTGGGGGGCACCCAGGTGCTCAGTCGGTTAAGCCTCTGCCTTCAGCTCGAGTCATAATCCTGGGGTCCTGGGGTCCTGGGATGAGCCCCGAATTGGGCTCCCTGCTCAGTGTGGAGTCTGCTTCTCCCTCTTCCTCTGACCCTCCCCACCCCGGCTTTCTCTCTCTTGAATGAGTACATAAATCTTTAAAAAAATAAATAAAATTTAAACAAAAATCTTTTACTTTGATATTTATGTAAACCTAACAAAATTATACTTAATACTATATTATGACTGTAAGACAAAGACAGGAAGATATAGAAAAGAGCAGAAAAAAAAAAAAAAAGAAAGAAAAGAGCAGAGATTATCAACTTTGGAACACTAAAAATTACAATGGCATTAAGGGCACCGAGGTGGGCTCAGTCAGTTAAGCCGCCAACTCTTGGTTTCGGCTCAGGTCATGACCTTGTGGTTGTGAGATGGAGCCCCACAATGGGCTCTGTGCTCAGTGCAGAGTTTGCTTCAGATTCTCTCCCTCTCCCTTCCCCTCTTCTCCTCCCCCTGCTTTCATGCTCTCTCTCAAATAAATACATAAATAAAATCTTTAAAAATATATATATAATGCTTGCATTACAGGACTACATAGCTGTCTCATTCAAATATCTGAAAAGTCGCCACTTTTGGCATATTTATTGTCTCATATCTTCCTATTGCTAGCTCTAGATGTTCATATATACATATTTAAATATGCAGATATAAAAGCTCAGGTATGTGGCATAGCATTTTTCCTTATTAAGAAATTTTGAAAGTACATTAAGTAGTATCCAAAAATTCAAAGGTAAAAAACAGGCAACATCAGAAGCTGTTATTACTAAAGTCTCACCATTAGGGAAAGCCAGTTCAGTGAGAGGAGAAACTATGTCTTATTCACTCCTTCACTCCTTAGTTGTACCACAGAATGTATCACATGACTATGGGATCTAAAAGATTTCCAGGAGCAATCTTAAGCTATAAAGAAAGAAATGAATGCCTACAGGGGAAGCAACAGGGGCCACCTGTTAGGAGTAGTCTCTGGTAATATTTGTAGTCAAAGAATGCAGGGTGAAGCAATTTCTTTATAAAGCCATAATTACTTGAAGATTCCATGATGAAAAGGAACTAAAAGGGATATGAGACGTTCTTTTAATTTTATTTATGCCAACTCAATCGTTTTAAATTGAGTTTTTAATTTTAATTCTACTACAGTTAACATACAGTGTTATATCAGTTTCAGGTATACATGAATCATTTTAAGATAACTAATTTTGAACATAATACAAACTTACAAAACTAGAAAAATAAAAAATACAAAAAGAAACACGACAGTATTAGTTTTCTATGTTTTAATTACAAAAAATAACACTTGAGGACCACCTGAGTGGCTCCGTTGGTTAAGCAGCTGACTCTTGGTTTTGCTTAGGTCATGATCTCTGTCAGGGTCATGGGACCAAGCCCCACATCAGGCTCTGTGCTCTATGGGCTCTGTGCTCTGTGTAGAATCTGCTTGAGAGTCATTCTCCCTCACCCTCTGCTCCTCCCCCCACTTGCGCTCTAAATAAATAAATATAAATAAATAAATAGCTCACTCCTTAAATAAATAGATAGATAGATAGATAGATAAATGTAACACTTGATAACGGCAATGTCAGTATGTACAGATCTACTGCATTCTATCAGTTGTATAGTATTTCATTGTATGGATAATAATAATAATATGAAATACATAACATCATGGGCCACAAGTTGTTCTAAGTACTTTATGTATGTTAACTCACAACAACCCTATTAGGTAGATACTCTTATGTCCACTTTATAGATGAAGAAACTGAAACACAGAGAAATTAAATAAACATGTCTGAGCTCACACTGCTGGTAAGTGATGGACTATGGATGTGAATCCAGGCAGTGTGTCTCTGGACTCCATGATCTTAACCACTGCACTGTTTCATCATATTGATAATTTGAGCAATCTTCTACACATTTTCTATTTTTTACAATTATAACCAATACTAAAATAAATAACCTTGAACATCTATCTTTGTGCTCTTGTGTAAGTTACCTGTAGGATAAATTCTTATCCAGATGTGGAATTTTTGCATCAAAGCATTTATTTAAAATTTTGTTAAACATTCCCAATTTGAGATCCAATAAGGTTATATCAATCTATACTCCTGGCAATCATAGGTAATAAAGAGTTTCTACTTTTCCATTCTCTGGCTAACATTGGATCTTATCAATTTGCTAATCTTTGATGGTTTGATACTTGAAAAAAGCTATTAAATTGTTTTAATTTGGGGGCACCTGGGTGGCTCAGTTAGTTAAGCATCTGACTTTGGTTCAGGTCCTGGGATAGAATCAGCTCTACACTCACTGAGGAATCTGCATCTCCCTCTCCCTCTCCCTCTGCCCCTCCCCTGCTAGGGTATGCATGTGGGTATGCACATTCTTGCTCTCTCTCAAATAAATAAATAAAATCTTTAAAAAAAATAAATGTTTTAATTTCTGTTTCTGTAATTTCAACTTATTTATGCATCTACAACTTATTTATGCATCCTTTTCAAAACTCTGAGTTAGCTTACCATTCACTAGAAATGTGTTATGAGGTCAAATTAAAGAATAAGAAACCCATGACATACCACAGAATCATGAATTCTGGCTTTTTGTTTTTATCTTATAATTCAAGAAAATTTAGGGCAATCACACAATCTTTTAATATTTCTTTCTTTCCTGATATTTGCATAATTATATAAATAGATGACATTAGTGCTTACTATGCAAGGCACTTTATTCTAAACACTTTACAGGTATTAACTCATTTAATCCTCATAGCAACATATGGAGTTAGTACTATAATTAAGTACA
The DNA here is from genome assembly GCA_028646535.1 of Procyon lotor. Classification (NCBI taxonomy): domain Eukaryota; kingdom Metazoa; phylum Chordata; class Mammalia; order Carnivora; family Procyonidae; genus Procyon; species Procyon lotor. Next base: position 73,626,577 of record CM053606.1, on the reverse strand, counting down.
TTTTATCAATGAGGAAAGTGAAGCAGAGGAAGATTAAATAACATCCCTAAGGCCACACAGGTGGCTAAGTGATGAAATCAGGATTTGCATTGGTTTGACTACAAAATCAAGTGTTCTTATCCACTATACTACAGATACGCTGTTTCTGAAATGGTGAATTAAATTGGTTGGTGCAATAAATAAATAAATAAATAAATAAATAAGCTGGTGCTTTTCAAGCCTATGTACTTGCCTTCTAGACAAATGAACAAAAAGAAGCTAATTTAATCTTTAAAAGTATTTTCTTCGAATATTCTTTTCAAAAAAACAACTTGATACTTTTCTACAGCTTTTGCGCAGAAAGGGAAATAAATCCTGTGATAAAAATGAAGGTTTGGTTTGTCTGTTATCACATTATTTGAAAACAGCTGGAAACAATGGACTAATCAAATTTGGAAGGTTTGTTTGGGATTGTCTGACTTAAACCATGGGCCATCAGGAGCACAGACAGTCACTGCGGAGGGCCTGACTGCTCCCAAGGCAGATGTGGTATACTTGTTGAGTTGATGTAGACAGAAAAAAACACGTTTTCAAAGATGAGCTCCAAAATCACAAGGCCAGAGGCTTAAGATAGAATGGTTGATTTGCAACTGAACTGTCTCTCACATGTACCATTTTCCAGAATGAATACATACCAGGAATATTAAATGCTGGTATCTTTGTATTAGGAATTAAAGGTTATAATGCTGTATATAAATAATTTGAATATTTGTTTAGGGGCGCCTGGGTGGCTTAGTAGGTTGGGCATCTGCCTTCAGCTCAGGTCATGATTTCAGGGTCCTGGGATCGGGCCCCAGGGAGTCTGCTTTTCCCTCTCCCTTTGCCCCTCTCCCACCACTCGTATTCTCTCTTGCTTGTTCTGCTCTCTCTTGCTCTCTCAAATAAATAAAAATCTTTAAAAAAAATATTTGTTCAAAGGCAATCCTTCGATACGTGAAGTATGTTTTGTTTTAAACTATGTACCTTCAGTTAGAAAAATGACACAGTATTTATTTAAAAGCTAAAACATAACATTTTGAAATAAAAAGGTATTAAGATTTTAAAACAAATATGAAAATTTCATCATTTCAAACTTTCTCCATTTAAGTATCTTTTTTTTTTCTTTTTCAGCTTTACTGAGGTAAAACTGACAAGTAAAACTGTAAGATATTTAAGGAGTACATCATTGATATGCAACATGGTAATAACAGTTAATAACATATATTATATAATTGAAATTTGCCAAGTAATTTTAATTTCCCTTTCTAGGAGGAACATATGTCATTTGTAACATACCCTGAGAATTCTAGCAACCAAAAATAAAGTTCCTAAGTTTCCAAATAGTGAGGACTGAAACAGGCTACATACACCCTTATGTCACCGACCTAAAATTCCATTTCTTAAATAAAAGACATTCATTTAAAATATAATGTTTATTTTTTTTTAAAGATTTTATTTATTTACTTGGGAGAGAGAGGGAGTGAGCGAAAGAGAGCATGAGGGGGAAAGAGTAAGAAGTAGAAGCAGATTCCCTGCTGAGCAGGGAGTCCAAAGCAGGGCTCGATCCCAGGACTCCAGGATCACGACCCAACCCAAAGGCAGTTGCTTAACCAACTGAGCCACCCAGGTGCCCCTAAAATACAATGTTTTAAAAAGCAAAAACCTAAAAAAAAAAAAAAAAAGGCAAAAACCTTGCTAGATATTTGTATTAATGGCAGATTTTATGGGAGGCTTATTTATTTAAAGATCTATAGCGGGGCGCTTGGACAGCTCAGTAGGTTAAGCCTCTGCTTTCGGCTCAGGTCATGATCTTAGGGTCCTGGGATCGAGGCCCACATCGGGCTCTCTGTTCAGCAGGGATCCTGCTTCCCCCCACCCCCTCTGTCTGCCTCTCTGCCTGCTTGTGATCTATGTCAAATAAATAAATAAAATCTTTAAAAAAGAATATATAGCAATCTTTAAATATAACAATATAATCATTAAAAAATAATATTAGAAAGCATTTAAAATTTATCTTACCAAGCTGAATATTTCTTATCCACACTGATTGTTTGGTTTCTTTTAAGATTTTCTCAAAGTAAACCCCAGCAAAGCCACTTGAAAAACATGCTGTGAGAACTGCCATGAGACCTACAAACTGAGAACCAGCTGAAAGTTCCTTAGGATCAAGCTCTTGAGAATCTGAGGGCCACTGAACAAAAAGAAAATAAAAACTGGAGTTTAGTCCTTATGATATTTTACAAAGTGCATATTTAGAGCCCATTCTCAGACCTTAAGATAAAAATGCAACCAGTACCATTCTTGGGGATTTGCAGGAGAGCTTTTGAAAGAAAACCTTAGAATCATTTTATTTTTTTCCCATTGTGATATTACCGTTACAACTTACAATTTCAAAAACTTCCCTAAAAAAGAGAAAGAGAATGAGTAAATGCACAGGTGCACACAATAGCTTCTATAAGTTGTAGTA
>CM053606.1:73584676-73623992 GCA_028646535.1 Procyon lotor | reverse complement strand
TTTTTTTTTTTTTAAAGATTTTATTTATTTGACAGAGAGAAACACAGCGAGAGAGGGAACACAAGCAGAGGGAATGGTAGCGGGAGAAGCAGGCTTCCTGCCGAGCAGGGAGCCCGATGCGGGGCTCGATCCCAGGACCCTGGGATCTGACCTGGGCCGAAGGCAGACGCTTAACGACTGAGCCACCCAGGCGCCCCTATTACTTGGTATTTTAATTTAAAACACCTCACTTTTTAAAATGGAATACCTATTTTAGCTTATCCTTATTAGCATTATCTATGAAAATATGGGTTTGAAATGACAGGGGCACCTCGGTGGCTCAGTGGGTAAAAGCCTCTGCCTTCGGCTCAGGTCATGATCTCAGGGTCCTGGGATCAAGCCCCGCGTCGGGCTCTCTGCTCGGCAGGGAGCCTGCTTCCTCCTCTATCTCTGCCTGCCTCTCTGCCTACTTGTGATCTCTCTGTCTGTCAAATAAATAAATAAAACCTTTAAAAAAAAAAAAAAAATGAAATGACAGTTATATTTTTGTAATACCTAGGCGCCTGGGTGGCTCAGTGGGTTAAGCCTCTGACTTCGGTTCAGGTCATGATCCCAGAGTCCCGGGATCAAGCCCCGAAATAGAATAGGGCTCTCTGCTCAGCAGGGAGCCTGCTTCCCCCTCTCTCTCTGCCTGCCTCTCTCCTTACTTGTGATCTGTCTCCCTGTCTCCCTCTGTCAAATAAATAAATAAAATCTTTATAAATATATATATATTTATATATATATTTATATAATGCTTATATATATTATATAATATATATATTATATAATATATATAATATATATAAATATATTATATATATATATCACTATTAGAAATATTTATTCAGGGCACCTGGGTGGCTCAGTTTGTTAAACGACTAGCTTCAGCTCAGGTCATGATTCTGGAGTCCCTGGATCGAGGCCCTACATCAGGCTCCCTGCTCAGCAAGAAGTCTGCTTCTCCCTCTGACCCTCCCCCCTCTCATGCTCTCTCTCATTCTCTCAAGTGAATAAAGTCTTAAAAAAAATTTTTATTCAAGGGGTGCCTAGCTGGCTCAGTTGGTAGAGCATGCAACTCTCGTTCTCAGGGCTTCATAAGTTTGAGCCCCAACTGGGTGTAGAGAGGACTTGAAAATAAAATCTTAAAAAAATGCTTGCATTGTTTAAAAATAAAATATGTATTCTAGATAGACATACCACACTCTGGGGAAAGTGACAAACATACCACACTCTGGATGGCAGGAAACTGACATGATTGGACTTGTTTTTAGATAAACCGTAGTGGGGACGCCTGTGTGGCTCAGTCAGTTAAGTATCTGCCTTCAGCTCAGGTTATGATCCCAGGGTCCTGGGATGGAGCCCTTCGTTGGGCTCCCTGCTTAGTGGGGAGTCTGCTTCTGCCTCTGCCTGCCACTCCCCCTGCTTGTGTGCATTCTCTCTCTCTAATAAATAAGTAAAATCTTGATAAGCCACTGTGGTGACTAAGTGGAGTTTGAGTTTTGAGGGATGGGTAAGACGGAAGTAAAAAAAAAATCAGGAGGTAAATGATCATATGAGAAACAAAGAAGACAAGAACTAGGGAAATGATAATAAAGAAGATAAGGACAGAATCGAGAAGCATTAGAAATTAGAATCAGGGGGTGCCTGGGTGGCTCAGTCAGTTAAATGTCGGCCTTCAGCTCAGGTCATGATCCTGGGATACTAGGATCGAGTCCTGCACTGCGCTCCCTGTTTAGCCAGGAAACTGCTTCTACCTCTGCCCCTCCCTGATGCTTGCTAGCACTCTAGCTCTCAAATAAATAAATAAATAAAATCTTTTCAAAAAGGGGGCAGAATCAGCAAGGTCTTAGTGACTGATGATTAGATGTATAGGTATCAGGAAAAGTCTAGGCCAACTCCCAGGAGGTATAAATAATGAGTGAAAAAACAGAAATGAGAACAGGTTTGGTGGGAAAAAAAAGGAATAGTTTAGTTTTCGATATGCTCAGTTTTTTAAGGCCTATTGAATAACCAAGCTAAGATGTCCAACAGGTTTTAGATATACAAATCTGAAATTACAGGTGATGACATAGACCAAGGAACCATGAACATTTAAGTATTAATAAAAATCTACAGAATGGATGAAGTCTCCAAAAATAAAGATATAATTTAAGGAAAAGAACAAGCCTACCAACAACCCCAATATTAAGCATCAAGGAAGAGGACCCCAGGAAGTAACCCAACAAGGAATCATTCGAAAGATGAGAAGAACCAGGAAACAATGGTATCAGGGAAGCTGATAGACGACAAGAAGGTAGTGCTTAATAATCTCAAAAGCTCAGACATCCAGTAAAAATCACATTTACATGCAGTATCTTATTTCCCTAGCTAGATTATTTATTTCTTTGTCAGATAATTTTATTTTTATTTATTTCAATTTTAAATCTTCCTTTCCTTTTTTCTTTTCTTTCTTTCATTTCCTTGTTTAAATTCTAATACAGTTAACATACAGTACTATATTGGTTCCAGGTATAAAATATAGTAATTTAACAATTCTGTATATTACTCAGGGTTCAAGATAAGTGTACTCTTAATCCCCTTAACCTACTTCCCCCATCTCCCCACCTGCCTCCTCTCTGGTAACCATCAGTTTGTTCTGTATAGTTAAGAGTCTGTTGGTTTATCTCTTTTTTTTAATTCGTTCGTTTTGTTTCTTAAATGCTACACATGAATGAAATCATAAGATAGACACACACACACACAGCAGAATATTACTCAAGCATAAAAAAGAATGAAATCTTGCCATTTGTAACAACATAGATGGACGCAGAGGGTATAAGGCTAAGTGAAATCAGATTTTTATTTATCAGTTGTAGCCCCAATGTAGTGTTACTCAAAAGAAGCCTTCAAAAATATGTCAGTTATGAGAATAAGCATTTATTTGCTTCAACAATTAACAGAACCATATTTTCCATGCACAGTAAGTAAGGTTTTGAAACTGTGATAAAAATGAAAGGTATACTTATCTCAAATAGTTACCTGTACAAAAGCAACGCCTGTCATCAAAATTACTAGGGAGAGCCACTGGTACACACCTAATTTTTTACTAAGCATAGACACAGAAAATAATGCTGTTGTAAGAATTTTCAGCTGATATGTGACCTGAAAAAGAAAACAGCTAATATTATTGTTTGTTTCTTTCTTTCTTAAAAGAAGTACTAGAAATATATTTTAAGTACCTGATAAGTAGCTGCATCCAGATTTGACAGAGCCACATAGAGTAAATTATTCTGAAGAGTATATATCCCTGATGGAATAGCTAGTTTAAGCGTTTCCATAGGTTTGTTAAGTATTTCATCATGTAGTATTCGATTTAGTGCTCGTAGACTACATTCTAGTAAAAACATGAAATGGGTAAAATCATTAGGTAACTCTGCATAAGCTACATACCCTCTCTCAAGGTCTGTTTTCTCTCACCTATAAAAAAACAGAAACAGTCCTACATGTTAAGACATCTTTAGGTCTAACGTATACCTTTAATGCTACTAATTTTTTGAAGTTAAATATTATAATGTAGCACATTAAGAAGAACATTATCCTTATATTCTTTCATTAGGGAACATAAGCAAATTGATTATATATGTACACATACGCACACATATTTATGATAACCTAAAGCTCAAAGTATTAATTTTTTAGCTGAGTATTCTTTCTTTATAGTAGCAACAATATAAAAACTTGTATTTTGTGCATTCCATTTTATCATCAGCTCAAACCTCAAAGGGATCTGTCCCATCCCCACAGGTCCAGGTGCAGGTCCAAAGCTGCTACAGCAGCTCAGTGATGACATCAGGGACTGAAGCTCTGTCTCCATATATATTGACTTTTTACATTCATCCTTCTCATCTATTATCTACATGATTATTACAAGAAAGTCACGAAATGACTGCCGCACTTCTGTCTGGTTCTTGTTTTTAGGCAACAAGAAAGAATAGGAGGACACAGTGACCTTGTGGGCATTGTTCTCATAAACCAGAATTTTGTTGCACACCTACTACCCCTTGCAGTGAGGGAGCTAGGAGCTGGGATGTCTTTTCTTTCATATTTTTCACATTAGAAACAACAAAGGGAGAAAGGGGCTGGAAATGGACTCTGAGCTAGCCAACCTACAGTATTAATTGTTAAGTATCCAGAGAATGTTAAGTAACACATAAACCCTGCCTGGCTCAGTCAGTGGGACATGTGACTCCCCATCTCATGGTCCTGAGTTCAAGCCCCAAATTGGGCATGGAGCCTACTTAAAATTTTTTAAAAAATTAAAATATAAAAGATACATAAACCCCCAAAGACAGGAGAAATCTAAGGAATACTACTACTTTGCCAACAATGACACTTCATAGATGATTTTCTCTCCCAACATAAAACCTGAAAAGTTTCATTATGAAAACTTTTTAAAAATGAAAATACTGTTTAAAGGTTAATATCTGATATTTATCCTTTCCTCATCTTAAAATAATAACAGTAAAATAAGATGTAACTAAAAGTTACCAAGAGATTTTTTCTTTTTTTTTTTTTCCAAGAGATTTTTTTCTTATACCTCATTTAAACATTCCTAAATTAGGGACGCCTGGGTGGCTCAGTTGAAGGCTCATGCCTTCAACCCAGGTCATGAGCCCAGGGTCCTGGGATAGAGCCCCATATCAGGCTCCCTGCTCAGCGGGAAGCCTGTTTCTCCCTTTGCCTGCTGTTCTCCTTGCTTGTGCTCTCTCTCTCTGACAAATAAATAAAAAAATCTTTTTTAAAATGTTTTAATTAAAATAAAATTTTAAAATTTTTTTATAAAGATTTTTTATTTATTTGACACAGAGAGATCACAAGTAGGCAGGGAGGCAGGCATAGAGGGGGAAATAGGCTCCCTGCTGAGCTGAGAGCCTGACGTGGGGCTTGATCTCAGGACCCTGAGATCATGACCTGAGTCGAAGGCAGAGACTTTAACCCACTAAGCCACCCAGATGCCCCTAAATTAAAATTTTAAATAATTAATGCTATCACATACTTTTCTTACCAGCAGTTTAGGGGTCTTATTCCAAGTTCCTTCCATTTCCTGTTACTGTTAGGCTTTTTATTTTCATCAATCTGAGGGTAGTGAAATTGAGTCTGTGGCTTTAATTTGATTTCTTTGATTGCTAGTGAGGTTGATCTATATTTCTATATTTTTAAATATTTATATAAACATATTTTTATATATTTATCTTTTAAAAATCTTTTATTTTTTAAGATTTTATTTATTTGAGAGAGAGAGTGAGAGAGTATAAGCAGGAAGGAGAGGCAGAGAGAGAAGAAGCAGCGAGCCCTACCTGTGGCAGACCCCAAGACCCCAGGATCATAACCTGAGCTGAAGGCAGACACTTAACCCATTGAGCCATCCAGGTGCCCCACATTTATGTGAATTTTATTCTACTTTGCTGGTGACTCAGTCTTATTTTTTTTAAACCACCAGATCTAGACCATTTTACAGGTGAAATTTTTTTTAAAGATTTATTTATTTCAGGAGAGTGGGGGAGGAGCGGAGGAAGAGACTAGCAGACTCCACACTGAGAGCAGAGCCAGATGCTGGGCTTGATCTCACAACCCATGAGATCATGACCCGAGCCAAAATCAAAAGATGGACGCTTAACCAACTGAGCCACCTGGCACTCCTGACTCAGTCTTCTTTCGCTGTTTCTTCTTCTTAATCTGACCTCTAAATGTTAAGAATGCTACAGAGCTTGGTCTTTGGCCTTCCCTTCTCAGTATATACTAAATTACTTTATCTAATCCTTGACTTTAAAGCAATATATAAGATGACAAATCCTTAAGCTCCAAATTCATATATCATAGTATTTAACATTTCCATTTGAATGCCTTATGGGCATGTCAAATTTAACATAGCCTAAAGAGAAACCTTAATTTCCCTTTAACTTATTATCTTCCATATATCATTTACTGCAGTACTCACTCACCCAGTAATTCAACCTAAAAAAACCTAGGAATTATTCCTCAGACTGGATTCCCCATTTCCTTGGCCATCACACACCTAATCTACTAGTAAGTCATGTCAGCTGTAGCTTAAAAAGACATCTGTGTGAATCAAATCGATGTCATCTTGGACAAATCTGCTATGATGACCATTCTGAAATATGAAGCATTCTGGAGCGTAGATTCTACCCCCTCCCCCCATAGATTCTACTCTCATTCTCTCTCTCTCTCTCTTTCCTTTTGTTTAACCACATCCTTAAGTACACCCTTAGAATATAACATCCATGATCGTTCTTTTTTTTTTTTTTAAGATTTTTATTTATTTATTTATTTGACAGAGAGAGAGAGAGAGAGAGATATCACAAGTAGGCAAAGAGGCAGGCAGAGAGAGAAGGGGAAGCAGATCCCCTGCCGAGCAGAGAGCCTGATGCGGGGCTCGATCCCAGGACCCTGAGATCATGACCTGAGCTGAAGGCAGAGGCTTTAACCCACTAAGCCACCCAGGCACCCCCATGATCGTTCTTGAAGATATGACTGACCCACACCTTTTCTTAAACATTTTCCTCTTGGGGGCGCCTGAGTGGCTCGGTTGGTTAAGTGTATGCCTTTGGCTCAGGTCATGACCTCAGGGTGGTAAGATCAAGCCCCACATGGGGCTCCCTGCTCAGCAGGGTGTCTGCTTCTCCCTCTGCTGCTCCCCCTGCTTGTGCTCTCTCACTCTCAAATAATAAATGAAGTCTTTAAAAATTTTTTTTTTCCTCTTAGATGAGTCCTCAACATGTACTCTCCAGCCTCTAGGGGCTATAAAAGCAGGTCTTAAGGGAGGTGGTACTGCAGAGATCTACTTCTCTTGCAGCCATCCACGACACCCTTGTCAAGCTGCATTTGTCAGCCTTTTTCTTTAGTCTCAGAACTCCTTCAGCCTTTGGAGGTTGTTTTGCATTTACCTCCCATTCATAGAACAACAACTCATAAATATCATCTCTTCTCTAGCAATGTAATCTAAGCCACTATCATCTTCTTGCCTGGACTAGTCAAAGAGCTTCCAAACATGACTTCCTGAACCTATTCTTGCATCTTCTCTGATGTTAATATGGGTACTGCATTCGTCTTTCTGTGTGTAAAACAGGATATATTTTAAACATTCCAATTATTTGGTTTTGTTTTTATGGTGAAATTTGTAGCCTACAAAGCTATCTTACATTGTTTACTGAATGCCAATTCCACCATGATAGTTTCAAAAGTACACCAAATTTACAAACAACTTCATTAAAAAATGGGCAGCAGACTTGAACAAGTATTTCTCTAAAGATATAAAAATGGTCAATAAGCACATGGAAAGATGCCTAACATCATTAGTCTTTAGGGAAAATCAAATCAAAACCACAATAAGATACCACACCTACTAGAATGGCTGTATGTTTTTTGGTTGTTTTTTTTTTTTTTATGGAAATGAACAAGGGTTGGTGAGGATGTGCTGTAATTTAAGAAAAACAAACAGAAAATAACAAGTGTTGATGAGGATGTAGGGAAATCTGAACCTTTGGACAGTGCTGGTGGGAATGTAAAATGGAAAAGTCTGGTGGCTCTTCAATAAGTTAAGTGCAGAATTATCATGTAACCCAACAATTCCACTCCAAAGTATATACTCAAAAGATACAAAAGCAGGGACTTGGACAGAGACTTATACTTCTATTGCAGTATTATTCAGTGTTCATTACAGCATTATTCACAATATCTGAAAGGTGGAAAAAAACTAAAGTGCCCATGAATACATTAATGACTAAAATGTTATATATACACACACATACATATATATATACTATTTAGTCATAAAAAGGAATAAAGTTCTGATACATGTTACAATGTGGATAAACTTTGAAAACATTAAGTTAAATAAGCCAGACATTAAAGGAGAAACACTGTATGATTCTACTTGGACTATCTAGAAAATGCCAATTCATAGGGACAGAAAGTAGATTAGAAGTTTCCAAGTGCTGAAGGTAAAGGAGAGTGGGAGTTATTGCTAAATGCTTATACAGTTTCTGTTTGGTGTGATGAAGTTTTAGAAATAGATGGTGCTGATGTTTGCAGAACACTGTGAATATAATTATTGTCAATGAATTATACTTAAAAATGGTTAAATTTATAAAATTTACAATATACATATGTGTAAAAATATATTTTACTACAACTTCAAACAGTTAATAATGTAATTTATCCAAAAAACACAGAATTGTACACTTCAAAATCTGATTTGTTTGGTACATGATTTATATCTCAAAAAAACTGTTTTAAAAAAAAACTATATCAAATTAGTCACTACTGGACTAATCAATGCAGCAAATAAAGTAAAAAGCACTGACTTTAATTATGACTTCTCTAAACTTCTAAAAGTTACAGAATTAAAGAATTTACTCTTAGTCGATCAATTATAAGTGCAAGATACTACATTTCATAGTTCTAGCATTAACCAGAAAACATGAATCATGACATAGATCAGAATAAAATACATTTGTTACTGGACTAAAACTGTCTCGAGAAAATGAAATCTATAGGGGGCACCTGGGTGGCTCAGCTGGCTAAGTGGCTGCCTTTGGTTCATGTCATGGTCTCAGGGTCCACATTGGGTTCCCTGCTCAGAAGGGAGTCCATTTCCTCTCCCTCTGTCCCTCCCTGCCACCACTTGTGCATACGCACTCACACCCTTTCTCTCACAAATAAATAAAATCTTAAAAAAAAAAAGAAAAATATTGAAATGTTCTTAATACTACAACATTAGATAATAAGGCAATAGCGTTCAAATGTGAGGTTACCAATACATATTTACATATATGTCATATGTAAATAACACGAAAACAATCAAATAAATTGCAATGACTTAAAAACAGAAAACTAAAAAACTTACTGCTGTCTTTGTAGACTAATAAAATGCAGGCCATTATTTTCAAAAGTTCGGCAACAACCACTGCTGTAGAAGATAGATAACGAGGTCCCTCCTCTTTTAAAGTCCTAGAATAACGCATTGTTAGAACCAAACTCGTAGTCTGAAAGACTAAAATTCCCAAGGAAAGGTATTTTAGGTTGGTGGACATTGTTTTATCTTCATTTGCCTGAAAAACAAAATAAGCAGGGGAAATAAATAAAATTAGAAAATGAGAGAGCAGAACAAGGCCAACTTCATTTTGTGCTACACCTGTCATCTTGTATATAACCCCTACACGACCTGCTCCTGAGAAAGGTCACAGAATGTCAGAACATTGCCTAGCTGGTCCTTGAACCAGTCTGAGTTAGCCGATAGGAATGTGGAATCCCTAACCGCCACAGGATGTAAACCCCACCTTTTGCCCGCCAAACTTGTGACCAGAGTAATAGGCTAGTTCAAACAGTTACCTTACCCACCAAACTTGCGCGCCCAGTTCAGACCAGAGTAATAGGCTAGTTCAAACAGTTACTATAGGGTAAATTGTGATTCAATTGGCCACCTGCGTTTGGACCGACATGACTATGCAACTTTCCGCGTGTGTTACAACCTCATTGGCCACCTGCGTGTGGACCAACATGACTATGCGACTTTGCGCGTGTGTTACAGATCTCATTGGCCACCTGTGTGTGGACCGACATGACTACGCAACTTTCTGTGTGACCACTGGCCCCTATAAAACTGTTACGCCCTTTAACCTAGAGGTCCAAGTCCTGACCCCGCTGTGTCGGATATACTTGGGCCCAAGCTCGAGCTTGCAAACAAACCCTCTTGCGTTTGCATCGGTATTGGCTCCTCAGTGGTCTCTCGGATTCGAAATCGGGGGCATTACAGAAAATACAGAAACATATATTAAAAATCAGTATGAGACCTCTCGTTCCAGACAAGATAGTTAAGTGCATTCCACCCTTTTCTTCCTGCTACTTACAACTATAAATCCTGGACCAAAGGAAAAAAAATAACTACTATAAGACTCTAGAAGGTGAAGGAAATAAGACAAACTGGCTAGAGACCCCAGATCCTAAGTGATAACCCAACTGTGAATTCCCTGGAGACTTTTGCCACCTAAGCATCTCACCCTGGCTGCCATAACAATTTACAACCTGGAACCAAACAGGTAGAGAGCAACAACAAACAGAAGCCCCAAGAAGAACCCATTGTCCCCAACCAAAGGAATAGGAAAATAGCAGCTCTGCAGGATGGAGCCCTACTAACGAGATGTTATGTAAGGTGTGGAACAGAGGCTTCCTGACCATCCCTACCCTGCATTAATGAGGGCAGAGATGGTGGCCCTCTTTCCTCCCAACCGGGTCTACAGCTACAAAGACTACTGAGGCTGAGCCCTATGAACCACTCCTGCCCTAAACAAGATGAATGTCAGCAAAGAGGCAGCACCCTTCCTCCCTCTCTTCAAAAGAAGATTTAAGTAAGAACCAAGGTCTCATAATACCCAAAATGTCCTTGATACAATCCAAAAGGTGTATATTCCTCATACCAAAAACAACAAAAAGGAAAAATCTCAACTAGGGTAAGGACAATCAACAGACAACAACAGAGTTGACACAGATGTTGGAATTACCAGACAAGAATTTAAATTTTTGTTGTTGCTTTTTTGTTGTTGTTCTTGTTGTTTTTTAGAGGTAGAGATGAGGAGGAGCAGAGGAAAAGGGAGACAAGGAATCTTAAGCAGTCTCCATGCCAAGTGCAGGGCCCGATCTCACAACCCAGAGATTATGACCTAAACCGAAATCAAGAGTTGGACGCTTAACCCATTGAGCCACCCAGGTGCCCCACTGATGTTCAAACAGAATTTTGTTTTTTTAAGATTTTAGTTATTTAAGGGGCACCTGGATGGCTTCAGTGGGTTAAAGCCTCTGCCTTCATCTCAGGGTCCTGGCATGGAGCCCTGCATTGGGCTCTCTGCTTGGCGGGGAGCCTGCTTCCCCCTCTCTCCCTGCCTGCCTCTCTGCCTACATGTGATCTCTCTCTCTCTCTGTCAAATAAATAAAATCTTTAAAAAAAAAATTTTAGTTATTTAAGAGAGAGAGAGCATGAGCAGAGGGGAGGGCCAGAGGCAGAAAAGCAGACTCCCCCACTAAGCAGGGAGCCCAATGTGGGGCTCAATCCCATGACCCTGGGATCATGATCTGAGCCGAAGGCAGACACTTAACTGACTGAGTCACCCAGGTGTCCCCGGACAAGAATTTAAAAGAAGCTACTATAACAATGCATGAACAACAAGCAATTATAAACACTCTTGAAATTATTTTAAATTCATATAGAACAAAAAATAGTACAAGAGTTCTTGTGTACTCTTCACCCAGCTTTCCCCAAAGATAAGAGTTGTAAAGTTCCTGTATTTTCCCTAAAGAAATTCAGAATTGACTCTAAGAAGCTCACTTTAAATATGAAGATAAAAATAGGTTAAAAAGTAAAAGAATGGAAAAAGGTATGCCATGAGAAAAATAACTATGAGAAAGCTGGAGAGGCCAAGTTAGTATCAGGAATGTAAGAATTTTTTCTAGAATAAAAGAAGGACATTTCATAATGATAAAAGAGTCAATACATCAGTAAGTTATAACCATTATAGATGAATATGTGCCTAATAACACAGCTTCAAAATACATGAAGCAAAAACTAACAGAATTAAAAGGGAAAAGCAAGTAACAAGTCATAATGTGAGATTTTCACCCACTTTTCTCAGTAATTAAGAGAATACACACACACACACACACACCCACATACGACAAAAACCGCCAGTATGAATACAGAAAATCTGAACAACACCATCAACCACTTCATAACTGTCAAAAACATGGAGATGCTACACTAAGAGCCTCTTTCAAGGAAGATCTTAATGCAGTGTGTGTGGTCAGTTAAGTGCCTCTCCACCCAATGTCATATCCTTTGCTTCCAACTGATCTAAAGATTCAATGCAATCTCAAGCAAAATTCCTACAGGCTTTTTTGCTAGAAACCAACAAGCTGATTTTAAAATTTATATGGAAATACCATATATTTCTAGGACCTAGAAAACCAAAACAATTTTGAAAAGGAAAAACAAAGTTAAATAAGTTAAACCTTTGAGGTACAGCTGGGTGGCTCAGTTGGTTAAGTGTCCAACTCTTGATTTCGGCTCAGGTCATGATCTCAGGGTCATGAGATTGAGCCTGGCTATGGGCTTCAAGCTCAGTGGGGAATATACTTGAGATTCTCTCTCTCCTGCTCCCTCTGCCGCTACCCCTGCTCGTGTGCATGTATACTCTCTCTTGAATAAATAAATAAATCTTTAAAAAAAAAAAAATGAAGTTAAGCTCCTGAAATTCAATACTTATTATAAAGCACTAATAATTAAAGCTGGTATTGAGGGGGCACCTGGGTGGCTCAGTCGTTAAGCGTCTGCCTTTGGCTCAGGTCATGATCCCAGGGTGCTGGGATCGAGTCCCGTAACAGGCTCCCAGCTCAGTGGGAAGCCTGCTTTCCCTCTTCCACTCCCACTGCTGTGTTCCTGCTCTTGCTGTCTCTCTCTGTCAAATAAATAAAATCTTTAAAAAAACAAACAAAAAAACCCCTGGTATTAGCATAGGACAGGACAGAAGTATAGATCAACAGAACAGAATATAGTCCAGAAGAAAATCCATCTGTATTTGGTCAAATGACTTTGACAATGGTAACAAAAAGAAATAATTCTAGAACAAGACATCTACATTATTTTTTTTAAAAGATTATTTATTTATTTATCTGACAGAGAGAAAGAGATCACAAGCAGGCAGAGACGCAGGCAGAGAGAGAGGGGGAAACAGGCTCCCCACTGAGCAGAGAGCCCGATGCGGGGCTCGATCCCAAGACCCTGAGATCATGACCTGAGCCGAACGCAGAGGCTTTAACCCACTGAGCCACCCAGGCGCCCCTTTCTACATTATTTTTAAGTGAATCTCTACCCTTATCTACCTCACACCAAATATTTAACTAGAAATGGAACACAGATCTATCATAAAAGCTACAGCTATAAATATTCAAGAAGAAAACAGGAGAAAAATGTAGCCATGTAGGGAAATGCAAAGATTTCTTTTTTCTTATTTTAAAGATTTATTTATTGGGGTGCCTGGGTGGCTTTTAAGCCTCTGACTGTTTTAAGCCTCTGACTCTTGGTTTCAGCTCAGGTCATGATCATAGGGTAGTGAGGACAAGCCTCACATGGGGCTCAGGACTCAGTGGGGAGTCTGCTTGAGATTCTCTCTCTCCATCTCCTTCTGAGATTCTTTCTCCATTTTGTTCTGCCCCTCCCCCATTCTCTCTCTCTCTCTCTCTCTCTCTCAAATAAATAGAGAGGAGAGGGAGAGCGGCAGACTCAGGGCTCAACCTCACACTACTCTGAAATTATTACCTTAGCTGAAACAGAGTTGGAAGCTTAACCAACTGAGCCACCCAGATGGGACATGCAAAAATTTCTTAGATAGGATACAAAAAGCTCAAACCATAAAAGAAAAATATGGATAATATTGGATATCATCAAGATTTAAAACTGTTCATCCAAAGATACTATAAAAATAATAAAAGGCAAACATCATGGGAGAAAATATTCTCAATACATATATCTGACAATGGCTTTGCATCCAGAATATATATAGAACTCTTATAACACAATAAACATAAGTACAAGACAACCCATCAGTAAAAGATCTGAATGCCTCACCATTTCACCAAAAAAGAAAAATGAATGGCTAATAGGAAAATGAAAAGATGCTGAATAGCATCATAGTCATTAGAGAGATACAATTAAACTACAATGAGATACTAGTATATACCTATTAGAATAGCTAAAATTATAAAAATTGATGCTACCAAGTGATGGAGAGGATTTTTGAGCAAATAGAGCTCTTAACATTGCTAGTGGGAATATTAAGTGATACAACCACTTTGAGTAACAGTTTGGTAGCTTATTTTTAAAAATAATGATATTATTATTATAATAATAATATTTTAATATAACCTAGAAATTCTACTCTTAGGCATATATCCAAGAGATTTGAGATTATTTATCCATAATACTTGTGTATGATTATTCATGGGAGTTTTACTTGTAACAGTCAGAAAATGGAAATAACCCAAATGCCCATTAACAGGTAAATTACTAAACATACTGTGGTACATCTTTATGATGGAATACTACTTAGCAATAAAAAGAAATGAAATGGTGATGCATGGTAAAACATCAATGAATATTTTTAAAAATCTGAGCAAAAAAGTTTATAGACAAGATCATAAACTATATGATCCATTTATATGAAATTCTAAAAAGGGCAAAAGTAATTTGCAGTGATGCAAATTTATGGTTGACCATGGCCAGGGATTGAGGTTGGGGGTGGACTACAAAGGGACAGCAAGAAATTTTTGGTGGTGATGGTAATATTCTGTATCTTGATTATGTGGTGGTTATACAATTGTATTCACTTATTGTAACTCACTGAACTAAACATATAAAATGGGTACATCTTATTGTGTGTAAATCACAGCTCAACAAAGTTGATTAAAGACTGAGGACATACTAAGTAGTAGTATTCTCAGCAGGCTTTCCTCATAGCTTTTTCCTCTGGCTCTAATTTCTTTGGATCAATAACAATGGTGTTCTGTTAGCCTATTCTTCAGCCTAACCCTATCCTTTCCATGATTCCATCTTCCATCTTAAGTTTTGTTAGTATGGACCTTCTTTATTGTATCTCTCTTTATAGCTCTCACAACCAAACCACTAATTACAGTTCTAGATATATGACCCTCTGTCCTCCCTTACCTCATAATTATATTAAAATAGCATGTAATATATTCAAACAGATTCAATAGTCATTATTTGGTGCCTGTAACAGGCCAAGTACCATGGTTACAAAGAGCCTATCCTTGAAGGCACAAAGACTAGCTCATTAAATTTAGTAATTCTCTGAATATGCTCCAAAATCAGACAACGTAACACCATCAATATGAGGATGAAATTTTTAATGATGAAAAAGAGTGATTGAAAAAAATTACCTTAAGCACTTCATCTGAATTTCAGAGAGAAAATCTGAATAAGTATGTCTTTTTTGTCACATATAAAGGTCAAGCTTAGAGGAAAGAATACATAGATTTATGTATCAACCATCCCACTTTTGTAAATCTGCATTATCAAGAGTCCTAATGTGAAATAAAATCATAGCAATCTTAGAGGTAGAAGATACTTTAGAAATCATCTAGTATAAATATCTTCATTTTAAAATGAAGAAAATAGTAAACAGAGAAGTTAGATGACTTGTTCAAGGTCATTTAACTACTAATTGGAAATATATAGTTAAATATCAGGGTCACTAGTTCTCACTACATACTACTATAGAATCTCAGAGGACATCCTGGTGGCCTTTATCTCTGTATGGAAGGAGAGCAAGTTGCCAGCAATCTACATTTGGCATAGGCACCTGATTCTCCTGGAAAATTCATTCAAGGAAGTCTTTTGTTTATTCTGTGCAGCTAAGACTATAATGTACCTGTTATAACAGCAATGCTCTACTTTCTTTTCAAATGAAATTTTAAAGGTCAGATTCTAAACCAGGATATACTATTTTTAATATTTTGCTTTTCCATTTCTAAGCATATACAACATCAACACATTCACCTTGATAGTTGAATTCTTAATTATTAATACAGTTAACAGTACAGTCTCTTACAATGTATTTTTTTAAGTATGTGAGAGAACAGAAAAAGTATATGTTGGTCTCCACCTACCTCCTGACACAAGGATCCTGAAACCCTTGTAATTTCCTAAGTGATAAAAGCCCTAGGAGCATCTTTTGTTCTAATATTTGGTCTTTGGCTCCCATTCCTTACACAGAGCCCCTGAAACCCTTGTAACTTCCTGAATGATCAATTGATCATGCCTACATGAGGAGAACTCCATAAACATTCCACTTGTATGAGGTTCAGAGAACTTTCAGGATAACAAGCTATACAAACCATGAGGAAGACATATCCCAACTCCACAGGGACAGAAGTTCCTGCACTCAGGACCCTCCCAGACCCTGTGCTTATATATCTCTTCATCTAATTGTTCATTTGTATCCTTCATCATATCCTTTAATTAACTGGTGTAAGAAAATGTTTCTCTGAGTTCTAGGAGACACTCTAGCAAACTAATTCAACTTGAGGAGGGGATAGTGGGAACTTCTGATTTGTAGCCAAACTGGACAGAGCTGTGGGTAATTTGGTGACCTACTACTTGCAACTGGATCTTAAACAGAGTGGGAGGAGTCTTATGGGGCTGAGCCCCTAAGCCATGGGATCTGACACTATCTGCAGATAGATAGTGTTCTAATTGAATTAAATTGTAGGATACCCAGCTGGTGTCACAAAGAATTGCTTGGTGTGAGGAAACCATGCCTCCTCCCCATTGGTGAGCAGAAATGTCAGAAGTGAAGTGTTCTGTATCAGGAGTAATGGAGACACACAAGAGGAAAGAACTGGATTGTTTTTCTAATACAAAGTTGAAAAGTAACATATATACAAACAAATGATCATTTGTACTAGATCAACTATAAAGAATTACAATTTAATTCACAATTCTGCCTAAGGGAAGTATAAACTCAAAATGAAAAAAAAAATGAGTATTTCTAATATTATACAAATACACATAGCTTGGTTCTGGAATATAATACTGGTAAAACTAAATATTTTCATTTAATACAGACCATAATTTTACAGCAAATCCATAAATATGAAATCCATCAAAACAAAGATTATATTCCATTTCTAAAAATTTATAAGATTAATATTGTTTCTTCATTTTAAAGTGTACAGTATTTTCTCATTATCATTGAACACAAACTCTAAACAATCCTATGTTTAAGATTTAATTTTAGTCCTCCTTATATTTTCTTCTCATGCCACCTAATTCTTTTTTTATCCTTTCAGGTATTGCTAATCCTCTAGTTTCTATATTATTCTTTGTTTCATTAAAATTTCCTATCTAAGAAACTTACAAACCAATAAGCAACAAGAAACTGTGTTAAATTCTCTAAAAAATGTAGCTTTTTCGACTTACTACCAAAAGCCTTAAAAACCTCAACAAATTACTGCCTATGTCTTTTTAAGGTCCCTGTTTACTAAGCTCCCTGAACTCATTTTGGATTTAGTGAGGCTCTCGGATTTACAGCAGGATCAGAGGGGCAAGTATGCTTAGATGTTCCACTTTCACTTAATAGCTAAAACCTGAAAAATGCACTCTTCTTGATTACTAAGGACACTATTTCACTCTGATGGCTTTTTTCTTTTGTTCTGTTTTTTTTTTCTTTTGTTCTGCTTTTAAAAAACAGCATTTATTACTTGATTTTAAAAAGCAGTATATTCTTAGAAAAATGAAGAAAAATTATTTTAATTGGTAAAAATTTGAACCATAATCAACTATCCAAAAACATCTAATGATATTTTGGTATAGATTTTGTCAATAATTTTTCTTATTTCAGTGTTTTTGAAATCTCTAAACCCTAGGACTTAAGTGGCAATGGTGAAATAAAGTACCTAAACCATTTCATATTTACACTTAAAAGTTTTCAACAACCTTTTGGGTTTCTTAGTTACATGGAAAATAAAGTCTTGTAATCACAAAGTTCGACCTTTTCCTAAAAGATAGATCTTTCTTGAGGGGAAAAAAAATGGAATTTTAAAATTCAATGAAATACCAAGAACATAACAAACATCCATGATTCCATCACCCAGAACTGATGTCTCAATTTTGTCACATTTGTTTACCTTTCCAAATAAAACATTACAACTAAAGTCGAAGCCCCCTTTAAGCCACAACTCTAACTCCTATTCCTTTCTCTCTCCCCAGTAGGAACCTATTACAAGTTTAGAGTATATATTTCTAGTCTACCATTAAAATTTTTCATACATATATAAACATAATCATAAGCCATAATTACATTAACGTGGCATCAAACTGTACCCATTATTTGGCATTTTCCTTACTCTATCCAGCATTGTTTTGCTGTCTATGTTCATATACAGACCTAGCTCACTGCCTTTGACAATTCTAATGTTCCATCAAATGAGTGAACCTTTTACTTACCCATTCTCCTACTGATAAACATTTACCATCCTTTTCCTTTTAAAAATTTAAATTTAAAAATTTAAAAATTTCCTGGAGTGCCCAGGTGGCTTAGTTGGTTAAGTGTCTGCCTTTGGCTCAGGTCATGATCCCAGGGTCCTGGGATCGAACCCCATGTTAGGCTTCCTGCTTAATGGGGAATCGCTTCTGCCTCTGCCCCTCCCTTCTGCTCGTGATCTCTCTCAATAAAAACTTTTTTTTTTAAAGATTTTATTTATTTATTTGTCAGAGAAAGAGATAGTGAGAGCAGGAACACAAGCAGGAGGAGTGGGAGAGGGAGAAGCAGGCTTTCCGCTGGGGAGGGAGCCCGATAGGGACCTTGATCCCTGGGATCATGACCTGAACCGAAGGCAGATGCTTAACGACTGAGTCACCCAGGTACCCTCAAGTAAATAAAATCTTAAAAAAAAAAAAAAAAAGTAGCATCCAAAGATTCTTGCTTTACAATGTCAATTCTAAGTTTAAGGCTTAAATGTTTTAAAGGCTTAAAATGTTTAAAAAATACACATTACATGAAGTATATGTATCATTAATGTACACTACTGCTACCACCTCTACCCCCAAATTAATCAGGATTAGTGAGAGATGAGTTGTGTATACCACCATTAATTGCATTAGATATGCATTAACTAAATTTTGAAATATTCAAAACATTATATACTAATAATTTTTACTCATCTTTTCAGACATAGATAGGTCCTCGTAGGTAAATATGAATATCAGTCTGTCTATAGACTTATTCCAATAGCTTATCAAAGTATATGCATAATCTTTAGGACTACATATGAAACCCATTATTTCTATTGAAACAAGGCTATCTGTATTTTGCTGATATGTCTCCAGCTACTAAATGTCCTAAAAGACGAAATGTTTAGTCAGTTTTTAAATTGTAATAAAATTTACATAGATTGTTAAAGACTACTAAGTACCTAAGAAATTCTGCATATCAATTTTCCTTCAATTGTAAAAATAAAAGTCTCAATTTCTTAACTTATGGTTTTTTGAATAAGCTATATTTACATTTTCTAAACACTAGTTCAAAAATATACTCCCTAAGTACAATATAATAATATACTACAGATAAATGAGATAATAGAGTACATAAGAAAACACACAAATTGTAAAGTGCTAGGCAAATATCAATTCATATTATATGCTATTCAGAAACAGTTACTGGTTAAAAACAGATCTTTTAAGATTTTCCCAAGTAAATGAACAGAAAAAGTAAATAAATACACACAAAAATACTGACCTCAGTTGCAATTTTTTGTCCATCATCTTCCATGCTGCCAAACTTTAAAGAGCAACCTGTAACTGTATGCTAAATATTGACAAATAAAATTCATTACAACTGCCTTTACTTCTGATACTGGCATTATATCTTCCTTTCAAACTACCTCAGAAGTAGCCACAGCATTTCCTAAAAGTAGTAACAATATGTCATACTTGAAATCTATAATAATCTTGTAGAAAATCCAAAAATTTTACTTTTTATAAAAGTGAAAGAAATGAGTCAAAGATAATTTATACTATCTGTATAATCAATTTTGTTTCTACGATAGAAATAATAACTTCCACTAAATTAGTTCACTTTTAAGTGCAGAGCACAATCCTGCTCAGTAATACCTAATAATCACTTTACTAAGGTTCCTGTTACAGTCTAAGTAAAACAATTTTTCATTGTTTCTCCTTCCCCTTCTTCCTCAATAGTCAGGTGTCTGTTTACATATGGCAAATATCACCTGTATGTAAATTACAGTACTGTCAATTTTTAACTTGTTCTTTCACTACTGCAGAATTTCCATTCTTACATTCAGTTAAATCGATAATACCCAAATATCTCTTCAACTATACAAATATAAAACCTATTTGCATTCTAATTTTTAGATTAAAAATTGTTCAGTATTATCGTACTTTTTATGTAATGTCAGTAATTTGGAAAACATAATGATCTAGTAAGTATAGCTCTAAGATCCCCTTTGAATGTGTTGTGCTTCACTCTCCCATTTCCCCATCTCTGTATATGTATTCTGCTCTACCACTTTCCACTATGGCCATTTCCTCCACTTACAGCTAAAGGCATCAGTTAAAGATATTCTTTAAAAAAAGGCGGGGGGGGGGGGGGAGCGCCTGGGTGGCTCAGTGGGTTAAAGCCTCTGGCTTTGGCTCAGGTCATGATCTCAGAGTCCTGGAATGAAGTCCCAAATCCGGCTCTCTGCTCAGCAAGGAGCCTGCTTCCTGCCCCCCTCTCTGCTTGCCTCTCTGCCTACTTGTGATCTCTCTCTCTCACTCTGTCAAATAAATAAAATCTTTAAAAATAAAAAATAAAAATTATATATTTCAAAAAAAAAAGTTCAAGTTATTCTAAAAAGAACAAAGATTAGTGTAAAAGCCAGGTAGAGTCCACAGACACAAACTATTAGTAAATGTTCAAGACCAAGAAGATTGAGGGCAGAAGTGAGAAATAAAGGTGTCCTACAACTCGCCACAACTTGCCATCAATATTTAATACATAGGATGCTTAGGCATTGGATATACAGTGATGACCAACAGAAATATAGTCTGTTTCTTCATGAAGTTTATCCTCTAGCTTGGAAGACACATTATTCAAACAACTCAAGAAATAGTATAAGTATGTAAACTGCTATGATATAGGGTGCAAGAGAAAAATATCACAGGAAAATGATGATACCTTATGTCAACTTCATTAAACTCAAACATATTTCCCAAAGTCCTTTGCTCTGTATAGTGCTAGGTTAGAACTGGCCAAACACAAAGTCTGTACAAAACTTGGAGACAGAGTGACAAAAGAGCCATTACTCTCAGAAAATACTCAGGGTTAAATGTGGTAAAACAGAAACAAAGAATTTAAGCTGTCCTCACTCTTCCTTGTGCTAGGTCAACTCTTCCTCACAACTGCCAATTCTACTGCACAAAAATGGGCTCATCTCTCCACCAGATTCTTGATTACAGACAGAAAAAGACAGCTACACGGGAGGACAACTTTCTATACACCTTTCCACCATCTCCATTTCATGGTCCTATTTTGGCTGTGGACATGACTTGCTTTCTAGATTCCTCTGAAAGCTCTAACTTGTATACCCACACTAGTTTTCAAGGAGGACTGCTTTTAGTGATTTTTCAGTAATCCATTTTATTTTTCTTCCCCAACACTCTCTTTTTAGACCCTTACTTCCCCTGCTTTTCCCACAATTGTGAAAGGTCTTATTCCTATCATAAATTCCTTAACAGTGAAGGGCTCTGTTTCTCTATTGAACCCCGATACATTGTTTAGTACCAAATGAGGTTCTAGGGTAACAGAACCACAATAATAGTAATTTGGAATCAGTTTTCTGATCTGACTAGATTTAAGGACATTAATGACTCTATTAGCAGTGGCAAAGGAGACACTGGTAGTTGTTCATCATGCTAAGGCAAAAATTACTTAAACTATGGCCTATAAATACCTATAATCAACATGAGGTTTCGGGTAATCAAAGAATTGCTACCACAAACATTTTAAGTTGGCATATAAAAGTGTTCACTTGCTTTCTTCTAAAATAACTAGAAAACCTGGAGAAAGATAATAATGAACTCAAGAATCTAAATTCACAGCCATGGTCCAGGTAAGGTATCAGAAAGCTTCTATCACAGCCCTAAAACAACTTATCTCTTCTAGCTATGAAGTCAGTATTTCTGAAAAACAAATCCAAAGTCTGATCCTGTCATGGGCTTGAAATAAAAATCAAACTGAAGGGCGCCTAGATAGCTCAGTTGCTTAAGTGTCTCCTTCTGGCGCAAGTCATGATCCCAGGATCCTGGGACTGAGCCCTGCATTGGGCTCCCTACTCAGCAGGGAGTCTGCTTCTCCATCTGCCTCTCTTCCTGCTCATGCTCTCTCTCATATAAATGAATAAAATCTTAAAAGAAAAAAAAAAGCAAATTAAGTTTATCATTTCAGAGGGTCCCAGGATCCTATACTCTACACATTTTTATAATCTTTATATCCTAGCACATGTCCAGATATTAAAATATGCCTGAGGATTGTAGTAGGCTGAATAATGGCCCCCAAACATATAGGTCCTAATCCCTAGAACCTGTAAATGTTACCTTATTTGGGAAAGAGGATTTTGCAAATGAAATTAAGTTAAGGATCCTGAGATGGGAAGATTATCCTGGATTAGCTAAATGAGCCCTAAACACCAGCACAAGTGTCCTTATAAAAGACAGAAAAGGAAAACACAAATACTCAAAAGACAAGATAGTATGAAGATGGATCCATAGAGAGATTTGAAGATGCTGACCTTGCAGACTAGTGATATAGCCACAAACCAAGGACTGGTGCCCACCAGAAGATGGAAAAGAATGGGTTTTTCCTTAGAGCCTCCAGAGGGAGCACAGGTAGCTCTGCTGACATTCTGATTATCATCAGCCTAGTGATGCTGATTTTGGATTTCTGGCCTCCAGATCTAGGGAGAATATATTTCTCTTAATTTAAGCAACCAATCTGAGGGATAATTTGTTACGGCAGCCACAGGAAATCAATATAAGTATGTGTATTTTTAAAATTTAATTGTTCTCCATTCTATGTCTACTTAGGCAGAAACCACTTACAACGTTTAGGAGGAAGACGGTTAAAATTAAGTTTCCAGTACTCAAAAGAGTACTTACACTGTAAGAGTGCATACAACAATTCCTCTCACATAGTTTGTGCTGTGCTTAATAAATACTATTTAAAATAAAAGCCAGACTCAGCAAAAAATCAAGGATATCAAATAAATAAGATACTACTCTAGTGATATTCTTTTTTTTTTTTAAGATTTTATTTATTTATTTGACAGAGAGAGATCACAAGTAGGCAGAGAGACAGACATAGAGGGAGAGGTGAAAGCAGGCTCCCTGCTGAGCAGAGAGCCCGATGCGGCGCTCGATCCCAGGACCCTGAGATCATGACCTGAGCCGAAGGCAGAGACTTTAACCCACTAAGCCACCCAGGCACCCCTACTAATGATGTTCTGTTATGGAAAATTTGAAGCCCATCCACTTGGTTCACAAAACTATATGGTTAATAATAATATTTTTATAGGGAAGGGAAGGATTTGACCAATGTTACAAAGTAATTGTACTAATGCTTATTTTAGAAAACATCAATGTTTTGCTATTTTAAAGGACATAAAAGGCAAAAGAAAGTACAGATCACCACGATTTTCATTCATGTCTTTGTTTTTATAACCTAAAATATTAACAGCAGTAATCAGAGTTTATAATCTAGAAAACAATTTCCAATTTTAAATTTTCTGTTCACACTAGACTATTCTCAAATTGACTCCTTTTTTATATATATATAAGATTTTATTTATTTACTTGACAGAGAGAGAGAGAGAGAAAGAGAGAGAGAGATACCATGCACAAGCAGGAGGGAGAGGCAGGTAGGAGACGAGAAGCAGACTCCCTGCTGAGCAGGGAACCCAAAGTGGGGCTCAATCCCATTACCCTGGGATCATGACCTGAGCTGAAGATGGAAGTTTAACCGAATGAGCCCCTTAGGTGCCCCAAATTGACTCCTTTAAACATGACTTATTGCCCAGTTTGAGGCATACTACATATGTCAAAACATGCCATCTAAAACATACCTATCTATATAAACAGAAAGTCAAACATAATATAATCATTCTATAAGATAGTGTTGTTCCCCAAGTACTAACATTAATAACAAGGTTCTAGCATTTTTTTCAAATGTTTAAGAATGAAAATGTACCAGGACACCTGGGTAGCTCAGTTCATTGGATCAGGTTACGAGCTGATCGTTAGTGATCGTTAGTGATCAGCTCGTAACCTTATCGAGCTCAGGTCACGATCCCAGGGTCCGGGGATCCAGTTCCACATCCGGCTTGCTGCTCAGCAGAGAGCCTGCTTCTCCCTCTCACTCTGCCTGCTACTCTCCCTGCGTGTACGCTCTCTCTGTCTCTGGCAAATGAATAAATAAAATCTTTAAAAAAACACACAACAATTAAAATGTACTACTAGGATAATTAAGAATAATGTTTAACTATTTAATTCAGCCTGAGGATAAACCTGAAGGATCAGGGGCCTTAAGATGCTTTGGGTTTTTTTTAAGGTTTTTATTTATTTGTCAGAGAGAGAGAGAGTGAGCAAGCACAAGCAGGGAGAGCAGCAGGCAGAGGTAAGAGCTTACCTTACCTTGACCTTGAGACAGGTCATAGTTTATGACTATAAACTATAGTCATGGGGCACCTGGGTGGCTCAGTGGGTTAAAGCCTCTGCCTTCGGCTCAGGTCATGATCTCAGGGTCCTGGGATCAAGCCCCACATCGGACTCTCTGCTCATTGGGGAGCCTGCTTCCCCCTCTCTCTCTGCCTGCCTCTCTGCCTGCTTGGGATCTCTGTCAAATAAATAAATAAAACCTTTTAAATAAATAAATAAATAAACTATAGTCATATAGTTTATAGTGTATGTTGGGGGACTCGATCCCAGGACCCTGGGACAATAACCTGAGCAGAAAGCCAGACATTCAACCACTGAGTCTTCCAGGCGTTCCAAGATGTTTCTCTTTGTAGCACGCATAAATGGTAAAAATTTTAGAAAAATGTTTAAAATAATTTAACTGAAACTTATGATATTTATGGATATATGGTTTGACAAGTTGTCAAGGACAAAAAATTTTTTGAACTCTAGCTATTAACTGCTTGAGTGGTTAATGAAGAATACCACCCTCTCCCAAGGACAAAATTCCACTG
The DNA here is from genome assembly GCA_028646535.1 of Procyon lotor. Lineage (NCBI taxonomy): Eukaryota > Metazoa > Chordata > Mammalia > Carnivora > Procyonidae > Procyon > Procyon lotor. The sequence continues at coordinate 73,599,104 of CM053606.1, read as the reverse complement.
TTAAAATTCAAATGCTACCTAGTGGTTGGGTTTTGTTTTTTTTTTTAACCACCACCCTTTCTAAACAGGAAAGTGCCACCACTCCCATGTAAACTATAGTCTTAGGAGTTTATATGTACCATGGGTTTATAAACTACATAGATTATGAGTACATTTCAATTACGCCAGTTCAGTATTTACTGTTCAAGTCTCATGTCACTCTGCCTCCCAACTGATGGGACAGCCTTCAGACTCACAACTCTAACTTCCATGTAGCTGGTATCTTACCAAAATGTAGATCTGATCACATTCCTTCCTTTTTTTTTTTTTTAAGCTTTTATTTATTTATTTGACAGAGAAACCACAAGCAAGGGGAGCAACAGACAGAGGGAGAGGGAGAAGCAGGCTCTCGGCAAAGCAGGGAGCCAGATGCAGGGTTTGAGGCTAGGATCCTGGAATCATGACCTGAGCCAAAGGCAGACATTTAACCGTCTGAGCCACCCAGGCCCCCCTCATTCCTTCTCTTTTTGTAAAGTTTAACTCCCTACCAACAGAAGATACAGTACAAACTCACATAAAATAGTCCCTCACAATCTGGCCCCAACCTAAATTCTCTGCCATAAACTATGACCTGTCTCAAACACGTTTTCTTCATGCATTCTTTGAAGAAATATTCCTTTTTAAAAAATACTCTTTTCTTGGGGCACCTGGGTGGCTCAGTTAGTTAAATGTCCAACTCTTGATCTCAGCTCAGGTCTTGATCTCAGGGTTGTGAGTTTAAGCTCCACGCTGGGCATAGAGCCTACTTTAAAAAAATTTTTTTTTAATCATAAATTTTCTTTCCTCTTCTTTATCTGTAGAGTTTCTCATCTCGTATAAAAATATGAGTCCAGGGGTGCCTGGGTGGCTCAGTGGGTTAAAGCCTCTGCCTTCTGCTCAGGTCATGATCTCAGGGTCCTGGGATCGAGCCCCACATCGGGCTCTCTGCTCAGCGAGGAGCCTGCTTCCCCCTCTCTCTCTGCCTGCCTCTCTGCCTACTTGTGATCTCTTTCTCTGTCAAATAAATAAAAAATAAAAAATCTTAAAAAAAAAAATGTCCATTCTCAGTGAAGTTTTCCTAAGTTTCAAGCAGACTAAAGCCTTCCCTCTACTATATTCCAATGTGATTTTATACTTATATTTTATAATACCACTTATAAATTTTATCAATCTAATTTGTTGACATATATGCATTTCCATGTTTTATTCATCATTGTATTTCCTGCAGCTCCTTACCACGGTATGTCACATAAAAGGCATGTACTCTATGTTGAATTTATAAAAGAATAAATTCTACCATATGTGAATTCTCAAAAGGGAAGAATGATCCTTGAAAATTAAGTCTCTCTATATAATACATAAAAGATGCAGGCACCCATGCCAAAATATGTTCCCATTAAATGTTTCCTAATAATTGTAACTTCAAAAGTTAAATTAATAAAAGAACATTACTGAGCACCTACAGCATATCAGACATTGTGCTAGGTGCTTTATAGGCATTATCCCATTTAAATCTCATTTAATCTATAAAAGAAGGAATCGCTCATTTGACAGATTTAAAAATCTGTAGGTTCTGGGGCATGTGGGTGGCTCAGTCAGTTAAGCATCTGCCTTCAACTCAGGTCATAATCCCAGGGTCCTGGGATCGAGCCCCGCATCCGGCTCCCTGCTTGGCGAGAAGCCTGTTTTCTTCCTCTCCCACTCTCCCTGCTTATGTTCACTCTCACACTGTATCTCTCTCTGTCAAATAAATAAATAAAAATCTTTTAAAATAAATAAATAAAAATAAGGTAAAAACCTCCCATTTATGTACCACTCTCAAATCTACCTAGCAAAAGACATTTAAAAATTCATGAAAAATATATAATCACAGCACTAAACTCCTTCATTAGACAATTAAGTTGAATATACTTAGGATTGACTTGCTTTTTAGAGAGTTGACATCTAATGCTTAGCTACCAATTCATATTGATCTGAACTTTAATAATAAATTCATACAGTGCTATGATAAGTGCTGAGAAATGTGTAAGCCTGATGATTCACAGATATGTACCCTGAGGCAAATAATACATTATATGTTAAGGGGAGCTTGGGTGGCTCAGTGGGTTAAAGCCTCTGCCTTCGGCTCAGGTCTTGGTCTCAGAGTCTCGGGATTGAGCCCTACATCAGGCTCTCTGCTTGGCAGGGAGCCTGCTTCCCCCTCTCTGTCTGCCTGCATCTCTGCCTACTTGTGATCTCTCTCTTCTCTGTCAAATAAATAAAATCTTTTTTAAAAAATACATTATATGTTAATTTAAAATTTTTTTAAAAATAAAAATAAAAATCACATAGAAATAACTAACTTCTGATTAAAAACAAACAGGAACAAGCAGCAAAGGCAAGTTGGGTAGTACATTAACTTTATTTTGTATTATAACATGGAATATGTCATCAAACAAATGGATGTAACGAAAACTTTTGTAGTTCAGTTAACAAATGATTTGCATAGGAAATTCTAGTTCAGTTTTAGGATGCAGAGCTCACTGAATTGTGAATTGGATTAACATAAAATAAGAATCATTAAAAAAAATAAGAGCCATCTACCTGTGTGCCAAATAAACACAATTTTACTTCAAAAAATAAAAAAATAAAAATAAATTCATACACACAAATAACAATATTAACTACTTGTTTGATGATGTTCAAATAATGATGCTCAATGACATTATTAATTGCTGGTTTGATTTCGGTTACCGACCGGTCTATAATTTACTCTTACTTTTTTGCAGTTTCATACATATACACAAAAAGTCCATAGCAGATTAATATAAAATACAAAGTTCCCTGTTAGAACTTTCAGGAGAAGGAAAAAAGCTCAAAAGTTATACTTCACAGCTACTAAGTGGTAAGACTGGGCTTTAAATTAGGTTACTCCAGTTGATTCTAATGCGTATCCATCATTCATTCATCATATTGAGTTCCTACTGTGTGAAAGACACATCTGAGGCCCAGTCAGTTAAGTGTCTGCCTTCAGCTCAGGTCATGTCACTGGGACAGAGCCCTGCATCAGGCTCCTATGAGGAATCTGCTTCTTCCTCTCCCTCTGCCCTCTCTACCTCCCTCCCCCAACTCGTGCTCTTGCTTTCAAATAAATAAACAAAACCTTAAAAAAAAAGAAAAGACATCTGAGGATACAAATTATATCCATATAAAATATAACTGAAGCAGTGCAGAACCTAGAGCCAGTTATTTGACCTACCTGACCTTTAATATTCTCATCTATAAAATGGGGGTGAAAGAAATAGAATATGCCACCTGCAAAATGTGCCACTTTAGCATATTAGTTATTTCAAGCTGTAGGTACTTAAAAAACAGCAAATGCAGAGGAGGCTTTCCCCAAACCCTCCTTTTCTGCCTAAAAACAAATCCTCTACAAGCAACTCAGTTGTCATAAATCCCCTCCCCAGAGGAGTTTCATCAACTAGGGAGGAATGACTCACTACAGAAGAGCAGATTAAAAGTTAACACTATACCCAGATAAACCTTACCACGAACTATCTTAACTCTTATATATTCTTCTAAGGGCCCACTCATCTTTCCTAAAAATCGCTTACTTTCCCCTAAGAGGCCTACATCTCCCTTCCCTTTTCCCTCTCAGAATAGTATTTAATTCTGAATTCTAAAGCTACTCCTTTGAGCTACTCATTTTCCCTTGAGTGTATACCTTGTATATATGCAGAACTTTGTCAATGTCAATAAGCCTCTGTTTTTCTCTTGTTAATCCGTCTTTTATAATAAGGGTCTCAGCTAGGAACTCAGAAGATCAGAGAGAAAATTACTTTCTTCCCCTACAGTTTCTGGTGACAAAAGATGGGATTGCTGAGATACCCTGGCGCACTCTACAGCTCACAGACAGGACCCTGGAAGAACTGGCAGAAGCCAGAGATGGGTAAGAATTCTTACCAAATCAGCTCTCCATGATCTGTCTGTAATGCCCAGTCAAGAGAAGAAGGTAAAATTTCATACAGTCCCTTCCTTTCCAAAATCAGATTAGCAGAAGAAAAACATTTGTAAATATTAGTTCTCTGAATTAAGATTATTGGGAATTTGGTTTTGGGGTACTCGCTGGTTACTGATCCTAGCCTCCCGAAGTGCAGCTATTCCTTCCCTATTTGTCTCATTTTGTGCCCTTAAAATTTGACTTGGCTTTCTGCCTGTCTGGGGCATGCAGGTTATTGGTTCTTGGGTGTACAGTGACTCAACCATCAGGTTAGAAGTCATAAGAATATGGAGTAAGAATAAGAATACAGAATATAGAATAGGAGCTAGACAGAAAGTGGGTTGAACCCCATTGGAAGCTAGCATCCTACTGACTGTTGCCAGTTTGCGGGGGGGATGAAGTGGGGATGTGTTGTCTCTTTCTTTTGGCTATCTTTAGTAGTGCTTCTGGATCTTGGGAGAGCTGAATCGTTTTTTACCTTCTCTAGGGATGTTTCTTGCATAACGGTTAAGTCATAAAAGGCTTATTGGTTTGGGTTTTGAGTTACTCGATAGATTTACCTTTAGTTTAAAAAAAAAGAAAAAAATTTTTGAAAAAATATTTTTAAAAACAAGTTCAGTACTACCAGGAATATTTACTGTTTGTCCCAGCTGAAACTTGATATTTGAAAGGATTTTTTAAAGGAGCTCTATGGTCAAGTAGTCTAACTGGAAGCTAGTATTTGGAGCCTAATGGGAACTATTTGTTCTTTAAGTCCTCTCTGTTCTATTTCATCCTATGGGAACTTTTCAGTCCACTGAAATCCTCTTCTTGAACCCCTCCCTGCTGGCTATATGCTTTGCCAACTCTGTCTACCTCCATTTTTTTTTTTTTTTTTTTTAGATTTTATTTATTTATTCGACAGAGAGAGATCACAAGTAGGCAGAACGGCAAGCAGAGAGAGAGGGGGAAGCAGGCTCCCTGTTGAGCAGAGAGCCCGATGCGGGGCTCGATCCCAGGACCCTGAGATCATGACCCAAGCCGAAGGCAGAGGCTTTAACCCACTGAGCCACCCAGGTGCCCCTGTCTACCTCCTTCTTATTGGCATGATTTTGCTGAGGATAATCTGGAACTTCACTGGCTTCTTTAGGAAACCGAAGACCTTCCCAAACTGGCTCCTCTAAGACCTCTCTCCCATCCCATCGCTTCTGGTCCTTCTTCCTCTTTTAGCCAACTTCAATCTGCTATTCAGTTGCCTTGAATCCTTCAGGCCCTGATCTCCACCATCCCTCTTGTCCACCCCAGCAAGACTTCTCCCTTCCCACTTTAGTCCTCAGGTGCCTATAGTCATTTGAACTTTATGATCCCTATCCTCCATCAGGCTAAGAGAGTCAGAGACAACTACCCTGATGCTGAAAAGGGAAAGGGAGTTATTTGGATACTGGACAAATGGAAAAATGGAAAAAAAAAGAAAAAAAAGTCTTCTCAGGGCACCTGACTGGCTCAGTCACAGAAGTGTTTGACTCTTGATCTCAGGGTCATGAGTTCAAGCCCCAGACTGGGTATAGAGATTTAGGGGAGAAAAAAGTCTTTTCAACAAACATTAGTAAAAACCTTTAGCCATCTAAGCATGTAACCTTATCTTTTTTTTCCCCCAAATATGGTTATTTTATTTTTTCAGTGTTACAAGATTAATTGTTCATGCACCATACCCAGTGCTCCATGCAATATGTGCCCTCTTCAATACCCACCACCAGGCTCGCCCATGAAATACGTGCCCTCTTCAATACCCCCCACCCCTTCCCCTCCAAAACCCTCAGTTTGTTGCTCAGAGTCCACAGTCTCTCATATTCATCTCCCCCTGATTTCCCCCCATTCCCCCTTCCCTTCCTTCTCACAATGCCCTCCATGTTTTTCTTTATGCTCAACACGTAAGACCATAAGGTAATTGGCTCTCTCGACTTGACTTACTTCACTCTGCATAATCTCTTCCAGTCCTGTCTCCTATGACCCTGCCATCACACTACTGAGTATTTACCCCAAAGAAGCAGATGCATTACAAAGAAGGGCCACATGTACCCCAATGTTCATAGCAGCAATGGCCTCAATCACCAAACTGTGGAAAGAACCAAAATGCCCTTCAAGAGATGAATGGATAAAGAAGATATGGTACATATACACAATGGAATATTATGCCTCCTTTAGAAAGGACAAATATCCAAAAAAAATTTTTTTAAAGATTTTATTTATTTCTTCGAGTGAGAGATCACAAGCAGGCAGAGAAGAAGGCAGAGAGAGGGGGAAGCAGGCTTCCTGCTGAGCAGGAATGCGGGGCTCGATCTCAGGACCCTGAGATCATGACCTTAGCCGAAGGGAGAGGCTTTAACCCACTGAGCCACCCAGGCGCCCCAGGTAACCTTATCGTATTCCATCTATCAGACTCACAATTTGGATCCAACTGTTCTTTTACATAAACTAGTGAGTTTTCTATTATTGTCCCTGACACAAGGTTAAGAATTAAAAAGAAAAACCATAATATCTTATTTGTTTGTATGTTTTAGATGTGTGATGTTTTTCTACCTCTAGATGGTCTTGCCAAAAGTAGTTTGTAAAAGAGCTCAACTTAATTAAATTATGGAAAAAGGAGTATTATATTAATTTAATATTCTCAGAGAGAAATACAGAAACTAACACAAATGTTTGTTTGTTTTTTAAGATTTTATTTATTTGACAGAGAGAAACACAGTGAGAGAGGGAACACAAGCAGAGGGGATGGAAGTGGGAGAAGCAGGCTTCCTGCAGAGCAGGGAGCCCGATGCGGGGCTTGATCCCAGGACCCTGGGATCATGACCTGAGCCGAAGGCAGACGCTTAATGACTCAGCCACCCAGGCGCCCCCTAACACAAATGTTTTTAGGTTCACATGACTCAGGTAATCTTTGGCAAATAAGAATATTGTTGGTTTAGCTAAAACAACAAAAACAACAAAAACAAACAAATGGATGTATCTCCAAAGTTGTTAGCATTAAATATAATGCAGACATACAGTTTTTCTACCTGGGTTTACAAGTCGAATAAGTACACGTTATTTCTATGTTACAAAATTTGTCAGCAAGAAAAATAATAAGATGGCTAGCTGCTTAATGTCTCATGAAATTTTCATGAGTAATCAAAATGTATTTGTTTAAAACAAGTGAATTAAATAAATGTAAAAGTTTAAATGTAAAAAAATTTAAAAATATAAAAATTCATAAACAAACTTTTCAACAATAATTATTTTTTATGTCTGCTTGAAATACTTTCCCAAATCTTTTTGGTAACTTATGTCCTTAGAGTTTTACAAAGTCAGTTAAACGATAAATATTCAGTGACTATGTTAAAAAAAAAAAGAGGAGTTGGTTAATAACCAACCAGAATGTTGGTGTATGACAAATATTTCACAATTATTAACTTCCTAGTTTTCACTAGAATTAAGGATCCTTTTTTTTTAAAGATTTTATTTATTGGGGTGCCTGGGTGGCTCAGTGGGTTAAGCCTCTGCCTTCGGCTCAGGGTCATGATCCTGACCCTGAGCCGAAGGCAGAGGCTTAACCCACTGAGCCACCCAGGCACCCCAGAATTAAGGTTTCTAAGAGTTAAGAATTCTAATTAATATATGTAATTAAAATACTAGAAATAAGGGGGGAACTCTGTATACATGGAAAGTAGATGTGTTTTGGTATGAAAACTATGAGATACGGAGATATATCAAGAGAAAAAAAAAAAAGAGTAATTTTGTCCTAAAGTAGAATAATTGGTTGTTTCACAATGAGAAAGAACAAAATAAAAGACAAAACTAAACAGATATAAAAAGCTGGGGAGAGAGAGAAGAAACTTATTTTGAGTGGTCAAGTGGCTAAAATTGAATGCATTAGTTTTAAGGGTTATAAAAATGAGCCTTAATATCAAAAGTACATTGATGTAAAACTAGAATTGAATCTTTTTTTAAAAAAGATTTTATTTCTTTGACACAGACAGAGAAAGGGAAACAGAGGAAGAGGGAGAAGCAGACTCCTCACTGATCAGGGAGCCTGACGTGAGAATCAATCTCAGGACTCCAGGATCATGACCTGAGTTGAAGGTAGACATTTAACGAACTGAGGCATCCAGGCGCCCTAGAATTGAGTCTTGTTTCTCTTTAAAGAACAAAGTTTTCTTGGACTATGGGTCCACTCTTGATAAGATTATGAAAGGTTTTCCTTTATCTTTTAAGTAACCTGCCTAGAAAACAAATATCCTGTGTTTTATCAAAATAACTTCCTGTGCTTCCTATTTTATCAGGTCTTTGATTACTTAAGAAAATGTCTTCGCTATTAAAAGAGCTAAGGTTTTATAGATAGATAGATAGATAGATAGATAGATAGATAGATAGATAGATAGATAGATGTAACTTTTAGTATTTGCCTTCATTGTTTTTGTCACCTTGGTTAAAGGGATTGTTTCACAAGACCTACGATCCTATTTAATCATGTGTTTTAAAACCTTTTAATATGTCTGGCAAAATTCCCCAAAATCAAATCCTAAATGATTTAAGTCTTTTAGACCTGAACTTTGATTTGTTCCAGAGGGTCCCTGAAACATCTCAAGATTTGTTCTCTCTCCTTATAAAAAAAGAGATGTCAAATTAATTAGGTTTATTTGATATGTCAAATTATATAGAAAGCCTTGCTAAATAAGAAGTGATGTTTAACCTTCTTAGGTTATATTTGTATGGATGGATGTTATTAATATGTGCTCCACAAATTGTATAAAATTTCTTAAAATCTGATATATCCTGGTATAATGTCATCAGTCATAATTCCAATTATCATCTTAAAATATGTCACAGAAATAACCAAATACCCTTGTCAAATGCATTAGAAATGAATTCTCATCAAATCTTTAACCATGGCCATTTTAAGTCTCTTGTCTTTTACAGATAGTTTTGTTTTGCTTTGTTTTGTTTAAAGATTTTATTTATTTGACAGAGAGAGAGAGATCACAAGTAGGCAGAGAGGCAGGCAGAGAGAGAGGGGGAAGTAGGCTCCCTGCTTAGCAAAGAGCCCGATGTGGGGCTCAATCCCAGGACCCTGAGATCATTACCTGAGCTGAAGGCAGAGGCTCAACCCACTGGGCCACGCAGGTGCACCGATAGCTATTTTTTTATACTGATGCTTTCATGAAAGCTTCCGCAAGTTGCCATGATCCAAAAATGCTTGTCTTCAGAAAGATTCATGGAAAGAATTTTGACAAGTACTCTAGAATACAGGTTTCTGACAACTTTAAGATCATACCATTGAACTGGGTAAGAATTTTCAGAATTCCATGGAAAAAACTGAAGAATTCATAAAACTACTAACCCAAGATCAAGCAAAACAAGAATTAAATGGGACTGAAAAAACTGATGAGGACCATTATAATTTTAGAGTTTTTGTTTGAAACACTGCTGGTTCTTTAACATTTTGTTTAAAAGATTTAAGGGATGCCTTGGTGGCTCAGTCAGTTAAGCATCTGCCTTCAGCTCAAGTCATGATCTCAGGGTCCTGGGATTGAGCCCCAAGTCGGGCTTCCCACTCAACTGGGAACTTGCTTCTTCCTCTCCCCAGGCCCTGCTCACACTCTCTCTGTGTCAAATAAACACATAAAATCTTTAAAAAAAGTAAAAAAGTAAAAAGATTTAAGGAAACCTTTTCTTTTAAGCTTTCTATAACTTAACAACAATTTGGGGGGGGCACCTGAGTGGCCCAGTGGGTTAAGCCTCTGCCTTGGGCTCAGGTCATGATCTCAGGGTCCTGGGATCGAGCCCTGCATCTGGCTCTCTGCTCAGCAGGGAGCCTGCTTCCCCCTCTCCCTCTGCCTGCCTCGCTGCCTACTTGTGATCTCTTTCTCTCTGTCAAATAAACAAATAAAATGTTTGGGGTGCCTAGGTGTCAGTCCACTGAGCATCTGCCTTTGGCTCAAGTCATGATCCCAAGGGTGCTGGTATCGAGCCCTGCATCGGGCGGGCTCCCTGTTCAGCAGAGAGCCTGCTTCTCCCTCTCCCTCTGCCTGCAGCACTCTGCCTACTTGTGCTCTCTCTCTGTCAAGTAAATAAATAAAATCTTAAAAAAAATAAAAATTTGGTAAAGTGTACTTTTATAAACAAAATTGAAACATTTATCTTTTTCTCCTTACCTATTTCTCCCAGAATTCAGAAACCCTTGGGATTTTTAGTTTCATGGTAATGTAGTTATTTGTATAAGTTCATTATGAATCTGTTCTCCCTGTAACAAGACACAACTGGAAATACTGGCTGTACTGCCAAAGTTTTGACTGAAATGTCACATTTGAGAAGGATGGGTATAATATCAGATATAACCAGACAACTTTAAGAAACTAAGATTGACTTTATAGAGCCAATAATGCTCCTTCAAAAAAAAAAAAGCCCAACTGGTATATTGCTTTCAGGGTTCTCAGTCTTATTTGGGAGGTAAGGAAGGCCAATTCCTGGCAGGCCCAAGAACCTCAGGATCTCTTAGGGATCTCTAGAAGAGAGAAGGATTCACCCAAATCTAAAGGTATGGCGGGCTAAGTCTAATGGTGAATCCTTGGCTTGGCGTCCTAGCCTTGAGAAGCTTTTAAAAGTCCACTCAGATTTTCCTTTTGAAAAGTTCCAGCAAAGCTGACTTTAAAAGGGCCTATATGGTTAATCACTTTTCTTACATAAATAATCAAACCACATTTAATGAAACTAGACTGATTTTGCACACAAATTAGTCATACTGTGTTTATCTTTGGTAGAAATGGAGATGACTGTAGAGAAAAAAAATTACATTTCAGGAGCCCACTATTGTGGATATCAGATTCTAGACCTGTTTAATGTCTTTGAGTTTTAGTATCTACCTATAAACTGGACTGGATCCTGAATCCCTCTATTTTCCTCCACTCTCTGGCTATGACTATCCAAACTAACATTTCCAACTTTCTCCCATCCTTCCGACTTGGAATCACTAAGAACAAAAACTGCCCTTTTGCTAAAGCCCTGTAAGCTGAAGCCGGACAACTGGATATAAGTCATGATATAAGTGATCCTGGAGGCAAGGATTAATTCTTGTGTGGCGATGTAAACTTATTTCAGATTTTATTAATAATCTTATATTTGAATTTTCCTTTCTGTTCCATGGTTGATCCTAGTAATAAATCTTTGAAGTACTATGGATAAATTCCTCAAATAACCATAGGAAAATGCAAATTATCAAATATTTAAAATTATAAATTATTTATAAAAATAATTTATAAATATTTTATATTTATATTATATATTACCTTATTTATTATATATTGTATTTATATATTCATATTATAAATGTTTTGTAAATACTTTATAAAAATAAATTAACAAATAATTAAAATTATAAATCTCAGCACACAAAAGAAAAAGAATATTTTGAGCTAACAGTAGACTTCTGAAAGCTTTTTTTTTTTTTTAAATTTTATTTATTTATTTGACAGAGAGATCACAAGTAGGCAGAGAAACAAGCAGAGAGAGGGGGAAGCAGGCTCCCCACTGAGCAGAGAACCTGATATGGGGCTCAATCCCAAGACCCTGAGATCATGACCTGAGCTGAAGGCAGAGGCTTTAACCCACTGAGCCACCCAGGTGCCCTGACTTCTGAAAGCTTTATAAGAAGGTGTCAACTTCTAGTTATAAATAAAATAAGTAAGTCCTAGGGATACTGTACAGTATGGTGACTATAATTAATAATACCATATTATATATTTGAAAGTTACTAAGAGAATAGATCTTAAAATTTCTTATCAGAAGAAAAAAATGTGTTAACTTTCTTTGGTGATGAACTTTAACTAGACTTACCGTGGTGATCATTCTACAATATCAAATCATTATGTTGTACACCTGAAACTAATATAATGCTATATGTCAATTCTATCCTAATAAGAAATGTTTTTAAAAAGAAGGTGGTATTTAAGGCATTAAAGAATAAGTAGAATCGGAGTGCCTGGGTGGTTCAGTCAGTTAAATGTTTGCCTTTGACTAAGGCCATGACCTCCTGGGGTCCTGGATCCAGCCCCATGTAGGGCTCCTTGCTCAGTGGGGAGCCTGCTTCTCTCTCTTTCTCTGCTTGCTGCTCCTCATGCTTCTGTGCACAGTCTTGGTCTCTCTCTCTCCCCCTATATCTGTCTCTGTCAAATAAATAAATAAAATCTTAAAAAAAAAAAAAAAGGAAACAAGTAGAATCTCTACAAAGATGGCAAGGAAGATCCTTGCAGAAGAAAGGATGCAAGGAAAGACCAAGGTAGGTTGACATAGAGCATGTTCAGAAATTACATTTCCAAGTAACTACTGCAGTTTAGCTAAAAAAAAAAAAAAATCTTAAAAATATATAAATAAAAAGGATTATGTGGGATAAAGTAATTCCAAAAAATGAAAGGGACATATTGATCTGATTGGAGCTATGGACAGCTGCAATTGTGAAAGGTTTTGAATGCCACTCTAAATAATTTTAAATGTACTTTGGAGCCAAGACAAGGTCACTGAGTATTTCTGAGAGAAGAGTAACCAGGGACTGCATAAGTTATCTTTAAGAAGCAGTATGTCCACAATAGCCAAACTGTGGAAAGAGCCAAGATGTCCTTCAACAGACAAATGGATAAAGAAGATATGGTTTATATATACAATGGAATATTATGCCTCCATCAGAAAGGATAAATACCCAACTTTTATATCAACATGGACTGGAAGAGATTATGTTGAGTGAAATAAGTCAAGTACAGAGAGTCAATTATCATATGGTTTCACTTACTTGTGGTGCATAAGGAAAAAGATGGAGGACATTGGGAGAAGGAAAGGAAGGGTGAATTGGGAGAAATCGGAAACATGAGAGACTGGACTCTGATAAACAAACTGAGTTTTGAAGGGGAGGGGGTTGGGGGGTTGGGTGAGCCTGGTAGTGGGTATTGAGGAGGGCACGTATTGTGCCCACAATCAGGGCACCCAGTGCATGGAGCACTGGGTGTGGTGCATGTACAATGAATCTTGGAACACTGAAATAAAATAAAAAGTTTATAGGAAAAAAAAAAGAAGCAGTATGGAGGGGCGCCTGGGTGGCTCAGTGGGTTAAAAGCCTCTGCTGTGGGCTCAGGTCATGATCCCAGGGTCCTGGGATGGAGCCCCAAATTGGGCTCTCTCCTCAACAGGGAGCCTGCTTCCTCCTCTCTCTCTCCGCCTGCCTCTCTGCCTACTTGTGATCTCTCTCTCTCCCTATCTCTGTGTCAAATAAATAAATAAATAAATAGAAACAGTATGGAGGGGAGTGACTGCAAGAGGGACAGATTGAGGGAAGCAAGTCCAGTTTGGAAGCCATTGCTATACTGCAAAAAAGAAAAGAGAAGCACCACATTTAGCATGGAGACTGCGGGAAGGAAAAAGGGGAGAAGTAAACTGAGACATTGAAAAAGTACAATCTATACTCAGGAGAACGAGTTAGGTAGGAAATGTTAGAACTATTAATATAAACTTAAAAGTCATTTCCTTAAAGGAAACAACCAGAGTTTACCAATGAAAATAAGACCACCAAGTGAGAAACTGTACCAAATTTTATCTTTAACTATCAAAGGTGAATGTTGATTGAAAACCAAAAATTCTGATTCCATTTTCAAATCTGTGTGTAATGGAACATAATAAAAGATTTAGTCTTTCTATTATAAAGTAATGAAATGTAAGCGGTTGGCCAAGCAAGGCCCATTTCAACATTCAATATCATTCTTTAATTCATTTGAACCAGCGTTCCTTAAAGGTGGTTAGTTGGTTAAATAAATGCTATTAAAATCCTCCCTTCCTCAACACTCAGAACCCTCCCCCCAACACACGCGCGCGCGCGCACACACACCTGTTCTGATAGGAATCTCACCTAGCTTCGGACAGCCCCTGCCTGTGTGCTATCAGCCTTACCAAGGACAGCCCTTCCATCTCTTGAAGTCCCTGCGAGCGCAGGGTCCCCGTCTGGTGGACCGGCGCCTACCAGCGGGCTATAGTCGGAGCGGGAGCTCGAGAGACGTTCACCGAAGGAATGACGGCCAGCCGGGCCCACCGGCCCCACCGGCCCCTGGCTCCGCACGCCCCAGGCTCTGAGGCACACAGTGCCGTTTTCATTCGCTTGACACACCCCTTTCTTCGGGCCCTTTTCCTCCTCCACCCAGCACATTCCGCACGTCGTCCTTGGGTGGTACAACGTGTCACTTCATCCGCTCCTACCCGTGCTTAGCCCCCCTTCCCTCGGACGGACTTTCCATCAGGCCCACCGCAGCACACCTTTTCCTCCTCCTCCTCCCGGAGCTGCGCCGCCCCCTCCAACCCCCCCCCACCCCCCCGCAGCCTCTAGCGCCCCGGCCGGCCGCTGCGGCAGCCTGCTGCCCTGCGCCCGCCTCCCCCCAGGGG